>JARHVA010002629.1:1200000-1805000 GCA_037957365.1 Torreya grandis
AAGGATTTAACATTATCCATGACATGTGACTTCTCCACATTAAAATGTGCATATAAAATATATACACTATTTTAGGGATTAAATAGCACCTCAGTCTTGTACACCTAGAAAACTCAAACCTTGGTTATTGCTCTTAGTTCTGGACCTTTCCTACTTTCAGATGTCTCGCTTTTGCTCTGTCTTGGCCCCTTGGCCTATCTCTTAGTCTGACTAGTCATATGTTGATGACTCAAATATTCTATCTTGCCAAGAATACCTATTAGAAAAGGATGCGACCACCTGCATGCTTCTTGGTTTGTCTTCACCTTCACTCTATTGCATTCAAATATGGGTCATGGACTATCACTCATCATGAAATTGTAAAGCCCTAGTTCTTTATATACATAGTTTTCTTGAGAGAAAATAGGTTAGTTGGAAAATAGGTCGAGTTTATCCCAAAGACCCCTCTATCAATGAGTGTTGCCTACATATCCAATACTCTGAAGAGCGCCTTAAACTATTGTAGTTCTCCCCTATGTGTTGGATTTTGTGTGAATCATGTAATATGTGATAAGTAAGTATAACAATGACCTAGCTTGTAACTTGGCAAATATAGCTCTTGGGCTACTCCTTTAGTAATTCAGACATGTGTATGTGTTTTCCGTATGACTGTTATGAAAATATAAAAAAATAGGAAACCTTTTCTTTATTGAGTGGTTGATTAAATGTTTTGATAAGCTACCTTGGTTTGTGTTAGGCCTTTCATAGTATAGGAATGAATGAGGTTTGATCTTGTATTTATATCAATCCCTTTAGAAAAATAACTCACATTAAGAACTTAAGTCAACCATTTGGATATATTTCATTAAAAAATTAAATGACTTTAGGGCACTAGACACTTGTGTCAGAGTAGGACACCTATGTCAACACATGTGTGTCTTAGATGCTATTGTTCAGGGAACAATAAAGTAGGTACAAACTTAGAACTTATAGAGGTGGAAGATAAGCAAGTTTTAATCATTCTAGACAAGATAGAAGGTTTGGGTCCTTGACATAAGATTGGTTGGACCAAGAGATAGGCCAAGGGGCACAAGATAAAGTAGATGCGAGACTTATGAAAGAAGGAAATATCCATAACTAAGACGAATAGCCAAAGTCTGAGTTTGCCAAGTGTACAATACTGAGGTGTTATATAATCTATAAAATAGTGTTAAATACATTCATGCCAATCGAGTAATTAAATTTTTTGGAATCCCATATGAGCATACTCTTAAACAAGAAAAACTTATACCCAATTAGCTAATTATCAAGCCTACTAAGACTAATTCGCCGTAAAAGGGTAAGGAATAGGCAATCCCCTTTCCTAGGTAGCCAATACTTGAGAGACCATTACGTCAAAGACATACAGTGGATTCCATGGAATATTCATCTACTACGCACCATGCTTAGATATTTAGAGCACCTACACATGTTCTTATTACTGTTATTATAAATAAACCATAGAGTACTCAATGATAGGTTCCACAACCCTAGTCCTATTACTCCTACTATTTCTCTAAGACCATGGAGCCCTATTTTACATACGAAGAGCATAAAAAATACTATAGTGATAGATATTGCACCTATACATTCTCCTTGATAGTGTCACTAACTTATTACACTAGGTCATAGTGGGGAGATATTCATGACCACCATTGGATGGGATCATATGATAGTATTTTCCTTTCAAATTCTAAAAATAAATAAATAAGCATTTGATAATCCAAAAACACTTTTGGTACCTACATATTATATTGGCTCCTTGGCTTCTATGTGTTAGTTCCATGTTAATGGATTGAATATCAGTTACTCCTACATACAAATATATGCAATGCTTCTATGTGAGTGTGATATAGGCATACACAAATACATGATCTATTCTTATTTTGGATATTGGGCCTTCCCTATACTCATGTCATATAGACATTGGGGACATCCACCTCTATGATCTGATACTTCGTTATATCATTCTATGGTCACTCTACATTATCATGTTTTGATCTCATATATATATATATACTTACACATGCCTTTATTCATGATTATATCTTTCATAGGGTATTTTATATACTATGCACTTGATGTTTTTTACTAAAAAAATTGATCCATGGGCTACTAGGACATGTTTATGCTGGTTGCTTATGCTTTCCTTTATGCACTTTTTTGAATGTGTTTCCTTGCTACTATTTTTCTTATTTGAGCATTTGAGTATGTTCCTTTTTTCGTGGCCCCTATGTTTATGTGTGCTTTCTTTGACATTTGCATATGTCATTATTTTTTATATGGACATTTGAATATGTCATCCTTGCTTTTGTGGAAACTTGACTAAGTCATGTCGCTTAGATTGTGTGACATTTGAACATGCCCCTTCTTTGTAGTCTCCTTGGACCATTGTATGTTGGCTTGATTTTGAGTGATCTTGTGTGTGTGATTGATTTGCTTGTTGAGCTTGTATTATTACTATTTATACAGTACCATGATCTTTATCATGCATCTTAGGCCTTCGTATGATCACATTGTTCTATACATCTTAATGCTACATTTATCTAGATATATTCTTTTATATACTGTATGGTTCCATTCACATATTATAAAGTTGTCTTATCCTTTTGAGGTGAGGTAACCAACAGATTCTATTTTTACCTCACTTCAAAGGAGGGACATATCGGTTGGGGCATGTCATAGAGACATGTTCTTCACACTTGTAATAGTTTTTAGATTTAGTTGGGGCATGCTTTAGATGCATGTTCTCCCCACTTATTTAGTATTCAACATCTCTAGATTATAGTGGGGGCATGTTTTAGAAACATGTTATCCACATTAGCACTTACATCAGTTTTTAGATTTCTCCATATATAGTTAGGGTATGTTTTGGAAGCATGTTCTCCACACTTACACAATTTTTAAATTGGCCAAAGCACATAATTATATGATTTAGATTCATAATTATGGCATAATTCTATACATTGGTACCATTGTTATACACAATTTCATAATGAGACATATCCAAGGTGAATATGCTATATAATGTGCACCTAATATTGTAAATACAAATTAGTTTCAGATCTCAAAACTTTTTTATAGACTATCACCATATCATGGAATTTTAGACATTGATACTTATGATGGATTGTTATGGATTATATTAAGCCAATCTAATGTAGCAATTGGTTCACTTTTTTTATATTTGTGATGATTAAATCACTCAATCTTTCTAAGTTTTCATGTTGGACTTGATTATATCATCCAATCTCACCAGGTTATAAGTATCATTAGGTTACACAATTGAGCTAATCTCAACTACTGAGTGGAAATTCACCTTTTCAACAAGGTTGGGGTATGTGCCTTCTAATCTCTCTCTATCTCCTTAGATATATGAACTTTTTAGATTTATATATATGTGTCCTAATCCTAGATCTCAAGATTTATAATGACACATCTTTTCAAATCAACTTAGCAATAGGCAAGGTGGTTGCATCGATACACATGTGTACTCCTAAACCTTACTCTATCAATTTTAGTCATTTCAATACATTCAGTTCTATATTACATGTATTTATTAAAAACTAAAACATGCTCTTGGTTTTAGGCTAGTCACAAAAAAACACTCAAGTTAGGCTCACACAAAGACAAGGTGTGTTATAAACACCTAAGTACACATTCCTTTCTTGTAAACTAACAATTTCATTAATAGATTAAAGGGGGAGGGGAAATGTAGACACTATTTTATGGATTATATAACACCTCAATATTATACATTTAGCAAACTCAAACCTTGGTTATTAATATTAATTATGAACCTTTCTCATTTTTAGAAGTCTCACATCTTATCTATCTTGTGCCCCTTGGCCTATCTCTTAGTCCAACTAGTCTTATGTTCATGACCCAAACATTTTATCTTTCCAAAATGATTAAAACATGATTATCTTCCACCTCTACAAGTTTTGAGTCTATACCTACTCTCTTGTTCTCTAGACACTAGAATCCAAGATAGACACTTGCATTGACATAGGTGTCCTACTCTAACGCAATTGTCCAATGTCCTAAAGTCATCTAATTTATAAATGAAACATATCCTAAAAGTTGGATTAAGAGATTTAATGCCACTTACTTCTCCAAAGGGATTGTTATAAATACAAGAGCAACCCTCATTCATTTATAACCTATGAAAGACCTAACACAGACTAAGGCAACTTATAAAAGCATTTAATCAATCACTCAATAAATTAAAACTTCCCTATTTTCTCTTATTTTAATTTCACTCATAGGTAAAACACATACACAAGTTTGAAGTACTAAAGGATTAGCCTAAGAGCTATATTTTACAAGTTACAAGTTAGGTCACTGTTGTACTTTATTATTACATATTTCATGATTCACACACAAGAAAACATACAGGGGATAACTACATCAGTCTAAGGCCCTCTTTAGAGTATTGGATATGTAAGAAATGATCATTGCCAAAGGGGTATTTGGGGTCATCTTGACATCGTGTGCCCACTAACCTATTTTCCCCCATGGTCACTATGAAGATGAAGAACTAGGGTTTTATAATTTCATGAGGAGCGACAGTCCATGACCCATATCTAAATACACTAAAGTGAAGGTGAAGACAAACCCAAAAGCATCCATGTGGTTAATAAGTAATTCATACATGACACATAAATCAAGTTAAAACACTAGTATCAAGATAACCTTCTAAGGTTAACATTGGTGTCCATAGGTCTAGAGGCACTCAATCCAAAATTTGTTGATTGTTTCATAATCCTCTCCTAGTATGCTTTTTGTCTTTTCTAGATCCAAAACTATGTTTGCGTCAAAACCAACTAAGTATGTTACTTCTTTGTCATTTATATATCTATCATATTTATACTTACTATTTTTATCCTATCTCAGTTTAATGAATTCATCATATGTTATATATAAGTTTAGTATCTAATTGGCCTACTATAGAGATAGTTTATCACCCTTGTACATTAGGCTATTTCTATCCCCCTTAACCCTAGATAAACCCAAACTAGACTTTTTAGGGTTAAACATAAACAAGTTAACCATATTTTTGTTTTTAAATCTCTATCATCCATCTCCTCACAATAATTATGAGGACTAAAAAACATAACAATGTTAAATATAAGTAAATTTGTGAACCTTGTATCTAGAAAATCAATAACCTTCATTATAATTTTTTTTTCCAATACAATGCAATTATCTAGTGTCCTTGATCTTTGTGAGTTAGGAAAACTCCTAAATCTCAATGCATGCACATGCATCATGCATGTTCCATATATAAAATCAATATTCCCTCCTTGTGGTCTACTTTAAAAAGATGATATATGTATTTTGCCTGCCCTAAATATGTCTCTTTTAAATCTCCTATGAAGCATGTCAATAGTAATATATAGAGTAGTGCCAATGGAAGTAATGTCAACATGATCCTTTTAGAATTATTTATTTAATTCTATAAGCACATTTTAAAAATTTTGCATGAAAAATTCTTGTCAAATCATACATTTTTTCTCCTCTAACTCATATTCTTTCAATAAATCAAGCATGAGCTTGACAAGCCTTTCCATGACATTTCCTATAGAGATCCACATAATTTGATGAATTTGTAACATCTATAACCTACTAATTTGAAATGATTTTATTATCTCTCTTAATGCTTTGTGTATTTTAGAAGATTTTCCAAGCCATGAATAAAATTTGTTTTCAAATTTATTGATAAATTGTAGATTTGGAAAATAAGTGATGCAGGGGCATCCCAAGTGAACCTAAACCCTAAAAGTTTTGAAGGAGTGTGTGAGTGAAGAAGAATAAGGAAGGTAATTGAAGGATAACATAGACTTAGCATAAGTGCACAATAAAGACCAACAAAGAAAAGTATAGGTAGAGATAATTAGTGGAGTACACGTGAAGGTCATAAAAAGGACAAAACAAAGAAGATAGTTTATGGGGAAGATTATTAAGGGATGTATGAATGGTAGAAGGAGAGGCATGTGATAGGGTCACACACATAACAAAGACATATATTGTTGGGTGATGAGGAACCAAATTGAGCAAAGGGTCCACAAAAGAATAAGATGTATACATTCGAGAAGCAAATAAGTGGAGAATGAGGTAATAAACACAAATCTCGATGATATAAAATGACAAACAGTCACATTGGCCAACTAGATGTGATGACACATATCAAGCTAGGACTAAAAGGCTAATGAGATCTATGAGGTGATCTAAATTTATTGTTGTTAGAACCATAAGGCTCGAGGTCTAACTCAACTATGTTATCCTAAGTGTAGGATTTTTGAAAATAGGCACCAAATCTAGTAAAATAATAAAAATCCACTCTTTAACTAGGCAAGTCAATAGTAAGCCATGACTATTATAATTATGGGTGTTTGGCCCATGAAAATTATTATTTCCAAGGTTAAGTGGTTGCTACATGTTGGTGGTTGTAAAGTAGTTGAGAGGAGAGAGAGAGAGAGTAGGGGCCTAAGGGTCAAACCCTTTGTGACATGTGTGAGTGTAAGAGAGAACATAGACATGAGCTCTAAGAAGTGATTTGAGGAGCCCCTCATGTAAATTTGTGAAGCTTAAATCATGTAAACTTGTCATAAATCAATAAATAAAAATTGAAGAATCTGTTATGTTAGTAGTTGATGGCTTCATGGTGAGGTTTCACTTCATTGGGATCTCCCACCTTGATACTATGTCAACTAGTGTTAGAGGGGGCCAAGAGCCTTGGGAAAACATGGAAGGAGAAGACCATGTGAACAATAGAGTGGTAGAGTATTGTATGAAGAAGGATGGATAACATAAATAATGATTTAAAGTAGTTGGATGAAGAAGTGTATATTGGTAAATCAAAGAGATGAGAAACAAGGGAGAAGAGTGATGGAATAAGGTGAATAGTCGATCATTGACATTTAAGGCAAATAATAGAGTGCATAGTATTCTCCACCATAAATAGGTGGGTATAGAGTGGATGAGTAGAAGAAATACACTCAAGGGAAAAGTTACATAGGTTCACAACTGAAGTTTATGATAGTGGTTCAAAGGTCCTAGAGCACCTATTGCAAGTTTGAAACTGTGAAGTGTAATAGTGTGTCACCAAGAGATTGTGTGTAGATAGATCACTAACTAAGTAGGAAATCAATCATAGAGAAAACAAAATACTAGATCATGATAGAAACACCAAGATGAGGAAGTCAAGCATAAAAAAGGAAGAGACAACAATGGGTATAATCATTGATAAGAGGTAGCCTAAGAGAAGAGGTGAGAAGCCAAGGCATGCAATAAAACTTTTGATCTGAGGTAGTTGAGTTAAGGAGCATATTCCAATATGAATGTTGGGTAGAATATGCATAAAGGTGCCTATATCATGCATAGGTAGGTAGAGAGTGAAAATGTTGGACTCCAAATTTTGACTAAGTGTTTTGGTTTTTTGGCACAAAACTAGTACAACACAAGAGGATAATGGTGCAGGAAGACCATGGCATGGAGCTAGCATGGTATAGGAATACTATGGCATAAAAAAATGAGGTGTGAGAGGACAAAGGAAAAGATGATAATAAGTGCAAAAATACCTAGTCAAAGATGGAACATAACCATGAAGAACCTGAGAGCATAGGACTCAAAACAATAGTGAAAGGCTTGGGGAGAATGAGGAAAGTAACTGACGGTTGAGGAATTACTATCAAAGACAAAATAATCTTCAACCATCATGAATTTTGTATTGACCCATGAGAAGGAGGACATTTAGCAATAAGGATATAACATTAAACAAGAATATAGCGGCACAAGGCCTAAGTCCTTAGGAGAGAATAATTAAATGACTATTACGAGTCATAGTCTACTAAGAGATCATTGGCCGATCATCTATTTGTGATTTATTATGTAACTACTAGGTCAAGGAAAAATAAGTATAAATACCCATGAGTGGAATCATGTAAGGTGGCAGATGATAAATAACATATTATTATTGTTAGAGGTCTTGATTACACCCTAGCTGGGTAAGGGATTGTTCATATACTTTGCCCAAATCTAGCTCAACATGGGACTAACCCTACGCTATGGACATCCTATAATGGGGTTAGAAATCTAGGATTTTTAATGAGGATAGCTCCTCAGATGCATCATTTTAGCTCATTTCCACTATTAAAACCTACTGATGAACAACGAAAAAGGAGAGAAATAACTTGAAAGGGAAACCTAAGATAACAATGGTGATGCACCTAAAATATAGTTGATCCACTCCATTTGAGCTCCTATTAAACACTAATGAGACAAACAAAAGACTAGATCTGGGACTCTGAGTATTTGTCATGCATCAGTATTTCATGTAGAGGTTCACCAAATGATCAAACACTGAGGGGAGTGATGGAGAGGTCTAATGCAAGACACTAACTAGTGAATGTATCCACATGTGGCCTAACTCAAAAAATATTTGAACACTAAACATGACCTACATAACACAATCAACTAGTAACTAGGTGAGATCAAGACTTGACAAGGGAGATATTTCTACCACATATACAAATCAAACTGACATGTACACACTATATTAGAATAATTGAAATCTGAAACACATTCTTGAATTCATCTCAAGAGGTATTAAGCTCAATCTTTTTAGAGTCTAGTCATACCCAAGAGAGGGAATAGAGGATCATTTTTCAGGCTTCAAAGCCTCTATATATAATAAAAAAGGAGAAGTAAAGAGATGGGAAAATTCATTGGAGAGTGGAGTAGGGGTCCTAGTAATTAAAAAATGTGGTGGCAATTCATTGGTTCCTTTCTACACACATGCTTTCCTTCAATCATGATTAATCCTTATAAATAAGCTAACCTCCTTTTGTTTTAATAGTCATCAAGCTCCTCTCATTAGTTGAGAGATCCCACTAGAAGACAAGGGTTTCTTATGCATGATGACAAAGTCTATTTGAGCAGAATCAATGCTCTTAACTTATTCTTCAACCACTAGTTCACCACCTTAAAACTGACAAATCCATAGCATAAATGGTGGTTAGTACCTACTTTGTCAAGGATGGAGCCATATTGACAGATGAGACCCTTTACATTAATCACA
Organism: Torreya grandis; assembly: GCA_037957365.1. NCBI lineage: Eukaryota > Viridiplantae > Streptophyta > Pinopsida > Cupressales > Taxaceae > Torreya > Torreya grandis. Next base: position 1,209,101 of record JARHVA010002629.1, read on the forward strand.
TATCTACTCTATTTACATATTTGGATCATAAATCCATTTTATAGATGGAAAACTAATCTCAAACTATTGATTTTCCTATAGTCATTATATTAATGACACTCTACTTGATGCTTGGTTCCTATTTTGATGACAAGATATCAACCTTTGATCTCCATTAGGTCTAAAGGTCCTATTTTGCCTCTATGGAGCTTTGTTGGCAATGTTTGGTCCCATTCTAGTTCAATTTGGGTCAGTGCTCGAGCTTTGTCCTTGTATATTTACCTTACCCAAGTCAAATAATGTCATATCAACTTTGGTCAAAATGTCCTAAGCTCGATCCTTTTGATTATTAGTTATTGATAACTGACTCAGATCATTAATCTGATGACTAATCTTACATCTTTGATCCTATGGAGATAAAACATGGTTCATTGATCTTTTACCATCTTGAATGTACTCAGGCTACTTGTCAACCACATTTTCATTATTAGGATCTACTAACTTTTGAATTAATTTCATGTCATTGATCTCATTGGTATGAATGAACATGGATAATTGTATTTGCCTAGACCCACCATTTGAACTCAAATGACTAACTTATGAGACCCAAATTTGGCATTCATACACCCATCATTTGATGTCTGTGCAAATGTGTTTGACATTCACCTGACCATCATTGAGATATTTAAACTTCAATGGTCACTTACCATGGCTTGAATTTGATGTTTTTGTACCCATCATTTGACATCTGTGGGAACGCCAATGTGTCTACATGACCATCAATCTTTGGAATCCAATGGATGGATGTTGAGCTTTACTTTGATGTTTATGCATTTGTCACCACCCTACTAGATCAAATTTGCCAAAATAATTTGGCCGATGTAATTATGTCTTTGAGGAAATTATTGTATAAAAATTTTCTTGAAAGAATTCACTTATTTGGAACTTTTACATTAGGCTATTTTCCTCAGGCTTTTTATTTCACTATTTTTGTATCAGATGAATTCTTTAAAAGAAATTTGCCTTGTACTTTTATTTTAGGCACTTTGTCTTCAGGATTTTGTTTAGGACACTTGTTGCAGGATTTGTGCCAATAAATTTCCTCCAAAATAATTCATGCCTTTAGTATCTCTATTTCAAACAAAATGTCTGGAAGAATGACCTAGACTACAGATAAAATGTCTAACAAGATTGACAAGGACCTTTTTCCTTTGGAATAATTTTCTTGAAAGAATTCCAATACTTAGCCAAATGAATTTAAAATGATTTCTTTGAAGGAATTAACACTTAGACATTTCCCAAGTATGAAATAAGCTTTTAAGCCCATAGGCTCTTTTGGACATGTTCTTGAAACTACTGCTTGATCCTTGAAGAATGATTGGGAACCCTCCATTTGCATTTCCAGACTATTTTTAAGCCACTTGATCTTTACTCCATCAGGGAATTAACTCACCTTTTCTATCCAAGCAAGAAGATTAGTATATGGGCCAAAATGGGCAACATTTCTGGTGACTTGTAGGGAAGCATGCCGCTATGCTTAGAGAACCCATAGCATTTACCTTGTGTAGTTTATTTGGGCAGGGTTATCTACTCTAATTCAACATATTGACTTGGATCCAACACTGGCTACCAATTCTTTTGATAACCTCTTTTTGGGAAAATATAAAGACCAAAAGGAGCAAAATAAAACAAAGTACCCAAGGCAATTATTGAAATGAAAAATAGAACAAAAGGGGAACTAACCTAACAAATTAAGGATAACAAAAAATGTGCTAGAAACTACACTTAGAGGAATTTTAACAAAATTATCCTAATATGTGTTGACACAGGAAATTGCACCCTTAGCAAGAGGCCAAGCTCCTACCTTCTCCTCACAACATGGAAACCCCCCTCTCGCCTGTGGGAAATGGTTCTTGAGTGTTGGATAAGGCCATGTGGGGCTATGAAGACCAATCTATAGCAAAGAAGGTAGACCTAATGTAATTAGGCCTAATGAAGTCCTAATGAACTATAATGTGTTGTAATATTGCTTGGATGACATATATGCATGTTTGGAATTATAAGTAGAGGGGAGAGTCTCTAGATAAGGGCTAGCTCCCTTTGATGCATCGTGTTTGTTCCAGTAAGTGCTAACACATACATACATACATATATATATATATATATATATATATATATATATATATATATATATATATATATATATATAAAAGGGGGGTGAAAAGGGAGGAAGATACAAGAAAACAAACTACTCTAAAGAGGTGATGCACCAGAATAAGGTTGACCTTCACACATCCACTCTTGAAATTAGATAAATGCATACATACACTTCACACTTGGCAGAAGGACCAGGCTGCTAGAAACTGGCAGGGAGGCCTTAATGGAAAATACAAAAAAAAGAAAGAGATCACCAAAGGTGCTATGAGACGTACACTTATGTAGTAATTTCCTCTATTCTGCTCTTCCAAATGTTAGCTCTTCTCCTTTCAGCTACAGAAGTGGCACCTTGTAGACAAGTACGTTAGTGTTGGACCTGTGAGAGCATCAAGAGACAATGACTAAACACAAACAACACTTAGCACATACTCTAAAATATCTATCCAAAATGGAGGTAAAAAATTGCATTTATTGATTCAGGTGTAAATTTTGCCAGGGCTACGCCTTAGCAAAATGTGGAAGCTCTCCTTACAAAATGACAAGTTTGTAATATATATGAGAAACTAGGAAGTCCATTTAGCACTCCCTCTTTACAAGTGGAAATCACGTCCCTTCATTAGGAAGAACAAGTCACTCAAAACATTAATGAGCCATCTGCTTTGTTTGCTTGAAATTTGCTTTTCTCTTTTAGGTGACTTACACGGTTTGTCTACTCATTAATGTGAAACAGAGGAACCAGTTGCACTGCTAGTTGCTTGCATCCCAAATGATCAATTCACTGGCACTATTTCACCTACCAGAGTCACTTCTCAAATTGGCACCACTTGGACTAACTGCTTACTCATTCCTTGCTTGTCGCTTTGTCTTTGCTCAGTTTTTGTCTTATCTGGCTCATTCGGCCCCTGGGGTAGAAATCTTGGCAGGTCGCTGCACTTTGAGCTCCTTTTCCATGGTTAGCACTTCCTTTGCTTTTGAAGACTAACAGCCATTTCTATTTATGAAATTTGATGTTCGTATGGTCGTCATGTTTTGAAAACCAACAGCTATTTGACTTTGTTAAACTTGATGTCCCGGAGTCCTTGCTGGCCTTTTCGAGCATTTCCTTGCCTTGCTTTGTTTTCTTAGCACCTTTCCTCCATCCTTTAAAAAAGTCCCTTTGTTTGGGCTGAGAGTCCCCCACAAGGGCATTTGCTCTTTGAGGTCCTTTGGTGGGCTGCTTGGTACTCCAGACTGTTTCCCAGGCTCCCGCAGACAAATTGTCCGTGGACAATTTCCTTGGGTTAATTTCCCTAGGTCACTTTTGATTGTGTATTTTTTGTAGACAAATTGTCTACAGACATTTTCCCGCAGACAAAAGGTTTGTAGAAATTTTGTCCACTTTTTGACTTTGAGCTTTGAACGGCCCGCCTGAATTCCTTCAGACTTTTTGTTCGAAGGAAATCCTTCGGACAAAAGTCTGAAGGAAATCGGGACTTAGCCAATTTCAACAAAATTGAACTTGAACTTTGAACATACCCTTGCCCGAGTCCTTTTCTTTGAAGTGCTGGCCCTTTGGAAGGGTACTAAACCCTTGAACTACCCCTTTGACCAAGGACATACCCTTGAACCAAGCCATTGAACCAAAAATGGTTCAACAGTTCAAGGTTCAACCAAGCACGCTGATTTCCTAGTGAACCAAGCCAACAAACTTCTTCATTGAACTTTTTCATTAAACTGAACCTGTTGAACCAAAATGGTTTAATGGTTCAACCAAACGCGCCAATTAATCAATAAATTGAAGCTGATGAACTGTGCCTTTGAACCAAAAGATCGAACCAAGCCGTTGAACCTAGCCATTGAACCAAGAATGGTTCAATAGTTTAATGGTTCAATGCTTGGTAATGTTGAACTTGAAGATGGACCCATTGAACTAAAGGCCGTTAAACCAATTAAACTAGGCTGATAACCAAAGTGTTGAACTAAACTGGAACAAGGCCGTTGGATTTTGAAGAAGATAAAACAAATGCTGATAAACCAATCGGTTGAACTAAATGACTAAACCAATCATGTTGAACCAAGCAGAGAACCACTGGCATTGAACTTGTGTAACCTTGAAATGATTGTTTTTTCAAATAGCAAGGGGAGGAGGTGACCACAATTTTGCTTGTGGGCAAAATTGGTCAATAGATTGGTGACTCACAGGGCAAGCATGCCTGCTATGCTTAGAACCCAGTTGCCTTGCAGTCCATTGGGCGCGAAGTCAGGTGCAGCTATAACAAAAGTTAGCAACAACACCAAAAGATTTGAGAATCAAGCATGAAGCTTTACCCCACATGTAAAGGGAAACACATAAGGCTAAAAAACATTACTTGTGCAAACTGCACTTAGGGAAAGCAAGAAAAGAAACTAAAAAGAAACTATTATATACAGCTAACTAGGAATGTCCGTCTTCCTCCTGGATTGAAAGGAAAATTTCTTAAGTCCCCTTCTTGGTGAGAAGACTTATGGTGGTAGGCAAGTAGCTAAATGCAAAGGAGATTTGGCGACTTGCTCCTCTTGCCAGTCACCTAGTTTGGTAGGAACCTGAGTGGATCAGATTCAAACATGCCTCCAATATATATGTATTTTGCTTGTCCCTGGAGGCCTATTGAATGCTGGTCCTTCATATTGGTGCTCCTCACCAAGAAATCAATGACTGTTGGCTCATCACCATAAGCCCTTTAGTTTGCACATTTATTCTATGATGTATCATGGTCTGACTTGTTTCCTTCTACCTCGTTGAAAATCCTGTCAGACTCGTCCTCTACTCCCTCTTGGCCTTCTTGAAGAAGGGTGACTATGGTGATGTCTAAAAAAGAATCACAAACTAATTGCTCATCCCATAGAACATCATCTCTCTATTTAAAGCTCTCTACTTCAAGGCATTCTTCCAGGAAGATAGACCTCTCCTTTCTTTCTTCCAACTCAAGCTCCTCAGCGTAGTCATCCTTATCATCAAAATAGCAAGGAAGTTCATCAAACAGAGGGGAAGAGAGCTCACCATGCATTTGTTCCTCCTCGTATTGCTAGAACATTTGCATATACGCAAGACCTGCATCTTCTCCATTGCTGATAAAGTCTTCACAAGGAGCATCAATGATGATTTCTTCTTTGTTGTCACTGATGATAGCCTCTTGAAGAGCTGCAGATTGGATCTTTTGCTCTTCCCCTACCTCTTGCAAAATAGGTTCCTCCTTGAGAAGGGGTGAAGTGGGACAAGCATGTGGAAGAGGAGGTAGTCCTTGAGCTAGAATTGAATGATTCTCCTCCTTCCATTTGGTTAGCACTTCATCAATATTAGGGGTGGCCTGACATCTCTCTTGGAAATGTGTAGGTGGGGTGTGTTCAGACATGGAATGTGCTATTTAGTCTGAGCCATCCATCACACATTGGCTGAGGAATTTCTCTCTAGATTCTAGCTCTGTAATTCCCCTGGCTAGATCCTCTTGGAAGAAATTTTCCTAGAGGTCGTCAGCATAATCATTAGTAGGAGCAGTCTCAGCTTCTTCAAGGTTTTGAGAAAAACCTTGCTTTTCCTCCTCTACTCTGCTCCATGATTCTACTTTTTCCCCCCAATTTAGGATCTCAGAATTGGAATTTTGTTCTTGTGAACATGTAGCAACTTTGTTTTCTCCAAGGTCCTGGGGCTCCTCTGTAAGGTCTGGAAGTTTTAACTCTCTTTCAAGAAGCAGCTTCATCCTAGCCTCTAAATCTTCAATTTGCTTGTCTAGGTTGTCCTGAAAGAGTATTTCTTGGAGGTCATCAGCATTATCCTCTTCAAAGCTCTAAGCTGGTCTCTACCATTCCTTCCTCCAACTCAAAATTTGTGTATTATGCTAAAGGACTTGGGGAGCCTGAAGAATGCAAGGAAGAGACTGTAGAAGAGGGACATGCTAGCTGTTGGTACTATTCTCAATGGGAGATTCACAATATGAGGAATTTATAAGGTTCATCTCCATGGGAGGTTATTCTGATGCCATTTGGTGTTGGAAAGCCAGGTGCATGGGATTGAGAGCGAATGTATTTGATGAGCTGGAGTGAGCAAGTGCAATTTGATAGAAATGATTTGGCACAAAAGAAGGGGCTTTCTTTAGATTAAGAAGGGGCACGCAAGGTTGACTGCCTTGAATAGATGGATTTCTCCATTTTGTTACCTCCTCCTCCATGGACTACAAGGCCTGTGCTTGCCTAAACAAACACTCTTCTTTATACATCAGCTCCTGCTGATACCCATACTACTCTTCCAGTCTGTTGATTTCCATTCTCTGCCTTTCAAACTCCAGTGCCATTTCCCTTATCATTACAGGACAACTAGGAGAGCTGCTTGATGGGATTGCATAAATATCTGGACCCTGATTATATTCACATGAAGGAAAACAAAACCCATGATTCTGTGTAAAAGGATTATACATACAAAAAATATTTCTAAATGGCACTAAGTTGCGCTTAACCAGCAGATTTAACTCAGAGTCGCCAGATGCTAAAAATACTTGATTTACTGTAACAGGACCAACATCAGTCCTGATACCTTATTGCGTTGTCAAACAGTGTCCCACCAGGCATGCCCAAACTATTGATGTAGGAAATTGCACCCTTATCAGGAGGCTGAGCTCCTGCCTTCTCCTTACAACATGGAAACTCCCCTCTTGCTTGTGGGACTGGCGAAGCTAGAGGGGAGAGCCTCTATATAAGGGATAGCTCCCTTTGATGCATCGTGTTTGTTCCAATAAGTGCTAACACATACATATATATAGATATATAAAAGGGGGGGTGAAAAGGGAGGAAGATACAGGAAAAAAACTACTCTAAAGAGGTGATGCACCAAAATAAGGTCGACCTTCACACATCCACTCTTTAAATCAGATAAATGCATACATACACTTCACACTTTGTAGAAGGACCAGGCTGCTAGAAATTGGCAGGGAGGCCTTAATGGAAAATACAAAAAAAAGAAAGAGATCACCAAAGGTGCTGTGAGATGTACACTTATGTAGTAATTTCCTCTATTCTGCTCTTCCAAATGTCAGCTCTTCTCCTTTCAGCTTTAGAAGTGGCACCTTGTAGACAATAGGTACATTGGTGTTGGACCTGTGAGAGCATCAAGAGACAATGACTGAACACAAACAACACTTAGCACACACTCTAAAATATCTATCCAAAATGGAGGTAAAAAACTATGTTTATTGATTCAGGTGGAAATTTTGCTAGGGCTATGCCTTAGCAAAATGTGGAAGCTCTCCTTACAAAATGACAAGTTCGTAATATATATGAGAAACTAGGAAGTCCATTTGGCACTCCCTCTTTACAAGTGGCAATCACATCTCTTCATTGGAAAGAACAAGTCACTCAAAACATTAATGAGCCATTTGCTTTATCTGCTCAAAATCTGCTTTTCTCTTTTAGGTGACTTACACGATTTGTCTACTCATTAATGTGAAATAGAGGAACCGATTGCACTGCTAGCTGCTTGCATCCCAAATGATCAATTCATTGGCACTATTTCACCTGCCAGAGTCACTTCTCAAATTGGTGCCACTTGGACTAACTGCTTACTCATTCCTTGCTTGTCACTTCGTCTTTTTCTCAATTTTTGTCTTATCTGGCTCATTCGGCCCCTAGGGCAAAAATCTTGGCAGGTCGCTACACTCTGAGCTCCTTTTCCATGGTTAGCGCTTCCTTTGCTTTTGAAGACAAATGACCATTTCTCTTTGTGAAAGTTGACATTCATATGGCTGTCATGTTTAGAAAACCAATAGCTATTTGACTTTGTTAAACTTGACGTCCTTTGGGACATCATTGGGTCCTTGCTGGCCTTTTCAGGCATTTCCTTGCCTTGCTTTGTTTTCTTGGCACCTTCCCTCCGGCCTTTGAAAAAGTCCCTTTGTTTGGGTTGAGAGTCCCCCACAAGGGCACTTGCCCTTCAGGGTCCTTCGGCGGGTTGCTTGGTACTCCGAACTGTCTCTCGGGCTCCCGCAGACAAATTGTGCATGGACAATTTCCTCGAGTTAATTTCCTCGGGTTGCTTTTGACTGTGTTTTTTCTGCAGACAAATTGTTTGCAGACATTTTCCCATGTACAAAAAGTCTGTGGAAATTCTGTCCACTTTTTGACTTTGAGCTTTGAACGGCCCACCCGAATTCTTTCAGACTTTTTGTCTAAAGGAAATCCTTCAGACAAAAAGTCTGAAGGAAATCGGGGCTTAGCCAATTTCAACAAAATTGAACTTGAACTTTGAACATACCCTTGCCTAGGTCCTTTTCTTTTAAGTGCTAGCCCTTTGGAAGGGTACTAAATCCTTGAACTGCCCCTTTGGCCAAGGACATACCCTTGAACCAAGCTATTGAACCAAAAATGGTTCAACGGTTCAAGGTTCAACCAAGCGTGCCGATTTCCTAGTGAACCAAGCCGACGAACTTTTTCATTGAACTTTTCTATTGAACTAAACCCATTGAGCCAAAATGGTTCAATGGTTTAAATGTTTAACTAGGCGTGCTAATGAATCAATAAGTTGAAGCCAATGAACTGTGCCTTTGAACCAAAAGATCGAACCAAGCCGTTGAACCAAGAATGGTTCAACGGTTCAATGGTTCAATGGTTCAACGCTTGGTAATTTTGAACTTGAAGATGGACCTATTGAACCAAAGGCCATTTAACCACTTGAACTAGGCCAATGAACCAAAGTGCTGAACTAAACTAGAATAAGGCCATTGGATTTTGAAGAAGATGAAACAAATGCTGATAAACCAACCGGTTGAACCAAATGACTGAACCAATTGTATTGAACCAAGCAGAGAACCACTGGCATTGAACTTGTGTAACCCCAAAATGATTGTTTTTTTGAATAGCAAGGGGAGGAGGTGACCACGATTTTGCCTGTGGGCAAAATTGGTCAACAATATGTACAGTTTAAAACTATATGTACCTTTCCTCCTAGATCAAAAGGAAAGTTTGAAAATCTTCCTGCATCATAGGATGATGTTTAATGATACATGTAGCTATTTGACATTTGGCCTTGATGCCTCCTTTTTATGATTTCTACCAACTTCTTTAGCATGATGTTCAATGAGAACTAGGTATCTCAAAATAGGTTAGCTATGTGCATCTAGACAATCCCAATTTACGCATATGGCTTCTCAAGCACTTTATCCTCAACTTAGCAAATATATTCAAGCTCATGAAAAATATTCATTTGTAACTACCCATCATCTTTTTGTTCTTCACTTTGACTAAACTAGATATGATCAATTTAAAGGGTATCTTGATCCTTTTCAATAATAAACATATCAAATTCATCCATGTCCTCCATTTATACCAATCTCTCATCAAGACCAACCTTCATTTTGTTTGGGCATTCCTAGAGTAGCATTGGCTTCTGGAAGATCCAAAACATTAATGGCAACCTTAAAAGAAGATTCAACTTGCTGTCCTATCTCATCATCCAAGTCTTCCATCTTAAGTTCATCAATCTCACTCATGAATTCATGGTACAACTACTACCAATGGTCTTCTTCTTCAGGAATGCTCTCTATCTCAACAATGGTTCTGTGTGATTTGTCTTCATGGCTAATTTCCAAAGAAAGATGAGTTTGTACTTGATCTATATCAGATACCATAATATCTTCTTCCAACTCTTGATTTTGGACAACTAATATGTGATCAATAGGTTCTTGAGAAATAACCTCTTGATGTACATCTGAGACTTATTTTTATTACAACTCATCTCCAACTTGCACTTTCTCCTATAACTTATCTTCTTTGACATTATAAAAGACTGAAACATGCTTGTTCTTTCCAAGTGGTTTTCCAATAATGATCTCCTCTTCTAACTCTGATAATCCATCATTATCAGTTATGAGTTCAACATGGAGTTTATTGCTTATGTCTTCAAGGAGTAGTGTAGGATATTCTTGGGATGACTCCAAGAGAGATGAGATATATGTAACACCTCTTTGGTCCAACTACTTGTCCTTGATAATCATGTCCTCCTCCTTCTTTTTCATACTTCTCTAGATAGATTTACTATATGGAAATGACCTAGATTCTTGAGGAGGGGAGGGAGGGGATCGAATGACTTTGGATTTGATTGACTACATGATTTGGTTCCAAGATAGAAAAGATAGAGGTTATTCTTTACCATTTTGATTTTGGTTTTCCTCCTCCTTATTTGTCTTTAAATCTAACTCTCTGATCTACCTCACTATATTATCTTGGAATAGCTTTCGTTTAAGGTTGTTAGTGGATTCATGAAAATAAGGAACATAAGAAGACTCTTGAGGAGGAATGAGAGAAGTTTGCATAGGTTTTAGATCCTCCTTTAACTTGGGCTTTCAAATTTATATTTATTTTTATTTTCCCACCCCATGACTTGACCACTTGATTCCAACTTGGGACCTTAAAGGACTTTTTAAGCAGTTTTTGAGGAAGGATGGAGTTTTAGATCTCAACAATAGGTTGTTCCACAACAATCTCATTTTTTTGATAGCTTTCTTGGATAAATTCTAGGAAGGAAAGGTCTGAGAAACATATGAAAAACTTGGAATACTAAAAGGGTCACTTGGATTGATCTCTTATGGAGGAATGGGTGGCACATAAGAAGGCAAAGGTGGCATATATGAAGTCTCATAAGATTGGCAAGGTTGGACCTATTGCTCTTTAAGGCCTTTTAACTTATCCTCAATGTTTGAATTTAACCACTTACATCCATCAGCTCACCTATGAGATTGTTCCAATTTTCTCTCTCAACAGGTGCCCATTATTTTTTCACTTGCTGTAATGACTCCCTCATATGATGGATCTAGTAAGTAGGGACATCTTGGACATAATAACATAACTTTATTGCATACTTGCCAAGGCTTACTAAGGTTCACTTAAGTGATGGTATAGATGGCTCATGATAGGGCTAGTAAGGAGAAATATTATTATGGACTTGCTATTCATATGGAGGATCAGGGTGACACCCTTGAATGTATGACTAATAGGTTTACTAGTGAGGATCATGAGGAAGGTAAGATCCATTCCCTTGATAATCAATATCATGAGAAAATTGACAAGGCTCCTCATAGCTTTGATATAAACCTTGGTAGGGTGGATATGCGTTATATGGATCATGAGGACCATATTGAGACTATTGATAAGGAGGTGGATAATAGGGATATTCACCATAGTTGTCTATATCAACTTCATATGTCAAATGAAATGTAAAGACTGATTAAAAATTCATCGAGACATACTTGGTTTTATCATAAACAAAAAATTTAATTCATAGTTTCCATTGATGCTAGCTACTTGCTTCCAAAAGATGATCAAAGGAAAGACACACCAAGATCTTTCCACTCATTTGGACCTTAGTCCCATCAGATGTGCTAGAACTATTGGAGGTCTATATTGCACCCTAGCTAGGCAAGGGATTGTTCAATTCCTCTACCTAAATCTATCTCAACATGGGATTGACCTCAAGCTATGAGTATCCTATAATGGGGTTAGAATTTTAAGATTTTTAATGAGGCTATCTCTTCAGATGCATCATTTTAGCTCATTTGCACTTCTAAAACCTATTAATTACCAATAAAAAGGGATAAAGAGATAAATTAAAAAGGGAAACCTAAGATAACAATGGTGATGCACCTAAAATATGGTTGATCCACTCCATGTGAGCTCCTATTAAACACTAATGAGACAAGCAAAAGACTACATCTAAGACTTCAAGTATCTATCATGCATTAATATTTCATGCAGAGATTCACCAAATAATCAAATGTTGATAGAAGTGATGGATAGGTCTAATTCAAAACACTAACCCATCAATCTATCCACATACGGGCCTCAATCAAAAGATATTTGAACACTAAACATGACCTGCATAACAAGATCAACTAGTAAGTAGGTGAGATAAGGACTTGACAAGGGAGAGATTTCTACCACATATACAAATAAAATTGACATGTACACACTATATTAGCATAATGAAATCTAAAATACAATATTATATTCATCTCAAGAGGTTACAAGCTCAATCATAGCACAATCTAGTCATACCCAAGAGATGGAATAGAGGATCATTTTTAAGGCTCCAAAGCCTCTATATATAATAGAAAAGGAGAAGGAAAGAGATGGGAATATCCATTAGAGAGTGAAAAATGGGTCTCCATCATCAAGAAACATGGTGGTAATTCATTGGTTCCTTTATATACACATGCCTTCCTTTAATTAGGATTAATATTTATCAATAAGCTATCCTCCTTTTATTTTAAGTCATTGAGCTCCTCTCATTGGATGAGAGATCCCACTAAAAGACAAGGGTTTCTTATGTATGATGAAAAAGTCTGTTTGAGTGGAATCAATGCTCTTAACTACTTCTTCAACCACCAATTTGCCACCTTGGGACTCTAAGCCCACTTGACTTGCTCATCAAGATTAAATCCTCAAATATTGAAACTAACAGATCTATGCCATGAACAATGGTTAATACCTACTTTGTCAAGGATGGAGCCACGTCAATATATGAGACCCTTTGCATTAATCACATATCTACTTTATTTCCCTATTTGGATCATAGGTCCATTCTATGTATGAAAAACCAATCTTAAACTATTGGTTTTCTTATAATTGCTATCTTAATGACACTCTACTTGATGCCTAGATCCTATTTTAATGACAATATATCAACCCTTGATCTCCATTAGGTTTGAAGGTCCTATTTTACCTCTATAGAGCTCTGCTAGTAATGCTTGGTCCTATTCTAGTTCAATCTGGGTCCGTGCTCAAGCTCCGACCCTGTAAATTTACCTTGTTTTGGTTGAATAATGCCATACCAACTTTGGTTGAAATGTCCTAGGTTTAATCCTTTTGCTTACTGGTTGTTGACAACTGACCAGGATCATTAATTTGATAACTAATATTGTATCATTGATCCTAATTTGGTGATAAAACGTTCATTAATCTTATACCAACTTGAATGTGCTCATACCACTTATCAACCATGCATTCATTCTTAAGATTTGCTAACTTTTGAATTGCTCATGTGCTATTGATCTCCTTGGTATGAATGAACACAAACCATCAGATTTGCTTGGACCCACCATTTGAACTCAAATGACTAACTTATGAGACCCACATTTGATGTTCATGTACCCATCATTTAACATTTGTGTAAACATATTTGATGTCTGCATGATCATCACTAAGATATTTAAACTTCAATAGTCACTTGTCATGGCTTGAATTTGATGTTTGTGTGCTCGTCATCTGACATCCATGAGAATGTCAATGACATTTACATGATCGTCAATCTTTGGATTCCAATGGATGGATGCTGAGCTTTAGTTTTTTGTTTATGTACTTATCACCACCTTGCTAGATCAAATTTATTGAAATAATTTGGCTGATGCAATTATGTCTTCAGGGAAATTATTGCAGAATAATTTATGAAAGAATTCACTTATTCAAAACTTTTGCATCAGGTTGTTTTCCTCAAGCCTTTTGTTTTGGCCTTTTTGTATTGGATAAATTCCCCAAAATAAATCTACCTTGTGCATTTTTGTTTTGTATTGGGATGTTTAGGATTTTATTTAGGAGACTTGTTGTAGGATTTGAGAAAATACATTTCCTCTGAAAGAATTCATGCCTTCAGGATCTCTGTCTCAAACAAAATATTCAAAAGAATGACCTAGACTACGAACAAAATATCCAAGAAAATTGACAAGGACCTTCTGCATTTGGGATAATTTTCCCAAAGGAATTCTAATACGTATCCAAATGAACTTGAAATGATTTCTCTGAAGGAATTAACACTTAACCATTTTCCAAGTATCAAATAAGCTTTTAAGCCCATAGGCTCTTTTGGACATGTTGTAAAAACTGCTACCTGATCCTTGAAGACTGCTAGGGAACCCTCCATTTGCATTTTTGGACCTATTTCTAAGCCACTTGATCTTTTCTCCATTAGGGACTCAACTCACCTTTTCTATCCAGGCAAGAAGTTTAATATATGGGTCAAAATGGCCAACAATGACTATATAATATAGACTTGAAAATATTATAATTAGTTCAGGTGTTGTGTGTTTTTGATTAATTTATAGTTGAGCCTTAATAATGGGTTGGAATTAACTTTTTTATGTCTTATCATTCATTATGGGATTTATAGAACATGTGTTATACAAGTTTTCATAAATAACCCTTTTAAATTCATGGCATTTGTCTTTGTGTTATTGGTTACTGTGATTAATGAGTCAAGGTCTACAATAATTTATTTTTTTCTATGTAATTTATAATTAGATAAATAAATAAACTCAAGTATATGACTAGTGTGTTACTAAGAAACATAACCCATGAGAACTAGTCTCTTACTGCATGCTTTGGGTGAGCATGCAATACCTTAGTCTTGCATGAAAGGCCAACACACAAGCTTGTTGGGGCTACTCTTTAGAACCTAAAAAAATGTTATAAAGAGATTATAAACCTAACATTTTGTTTCTATTGTCAGGGCCCATAGCGCTTGCTGCATAGTAATGGAATATGCTTGAGCATATAACCCTTGAAAGTATTGAATAATGGATTATCAAGGTTGAGGATAATTTTTTGGTTCCTTATCTTGAACTAGGAATTTACACACATGAATGGGTGGAACAACATCTCTAAAATTCATTATAGGAAACCTTCTTTATCGAAGTCCATTTTCATTTGCATGCTTGGCTATCTACTTATGCTCAAGGTTGATCACAAAATTTTGGGAAGAGACAAGCTTGGACATTATAATGTCAAAGGGCTTTGGCATGAATAGGAACACCAAGGACATAGGCTGTTAATATCTGGTAGAGAAGAGTGTTGAATAGATACATTTTGGAGTATGCCATAACCACTTACTCTTGTCCTAAAGAAGTTAAGTTCCAATTTCTCAAAGAACCATGTGGTCGGGATATTAGACATTTCCCACTAGTTATTCATTGATTGTGGACTTGAAAGTCTGCCAATGGAGGGATAAATCCATCTTTACATGAGCCACACAATTGGAAAGGGAATATAGAGTTATTGATGAAGAATTTTAGGTTTAGAATGGTAGCTAGTCAGTGGGCATTGGAAAAGTAGAAATATGATGAAGCTCGGTAGAGGATAATAGGTGGAAGTGGAATATGAAGGAAATGAGAGAACTTAGGAAGTTATTCTAAGATCTTAGAGAAGTGGAAAAACACAAGGAGGATGCAATCACTTTCAAACTGTGCCTATTGCCAATTTTATCATATAAAGTAGAAACTAGCCTGATAGAAGAGATTGAAGAACCACTTTTGAACCACCCAGGTTACCCAACCATAGTGTGTGCTCATGATTTTACATTAGATGAATTAATTATACATAATTGGGATACAAATAGTGTAGAGTTAGAAACTGATCTTATAAGGGAAATTGTAGCTGAGCCAATTCTAACTCATACTAGATTAACACTTTCTCTTCCTCTTCAACGGAATTTCATTGCCCAACTTGGTATGCCTAGTGGGCCTGACATTCATAGTGGATAGAGTATAAGCCCAAATATTATTAATCAACCATATGCCATGCCCCACATCAGGGGTGTTTCTACTGGAGGCATTAGAGGTAGATTAAGAGGTGACATAGGAGGAAGTGGTGTACTTTCCCCTCAAGAGATAGGATTTGGGGTTTCTCAATAGTCACCAACACAAGCACCTCAACTACCAATAATATATTATGAAATGATTCTTCACCTACTTAAATATCAAGGCATGGAGAATGCTACAAAGCATGTCCATAAGTACGAAGTCATTTGGAGGGATTGAGGCATAACTTCTTCTAAGCGAAAGGCCACACAATTCATGACCATAAGTTTGGAAAGAGTGCATAAGTGGTATATGAATTTCAACCCTTAAAAATTGGTAATTGACTATGATCATCTCAAAACTTCATTCCTTTATGAATTTTACATTCCTAAAGTATTGCTGCATTGAAAGATATAAAGTAGGAGCTCATTGAAAGTATACGGGAGTATGACACATGGTTCAAAACACTCTTGTCAAAAAATTCATTTAAAATTAATGATACTTAGCATGACCAATGGATTTTGGGAGGTTTATTACTTCTTTTTAGATGAAAACTATCTCAAAAGACCTCTACCAGCCTGTGTGAAGACTTGGAAGCTTCCCTCTGTGCTAAAGATGTTGGTAGTATGGATAATGGAATCAATCCTTTCATGGAAGCTAAAATAGATTCAATGGAATTACAATTATAAAATTTACTGTAAACAATGCATATGATACTCATAAATATATTTGGTGTATCAATTGCGAGTTTAAAGGTTATAATAGAAACAACTGCCCATGTAAAAACATCACACTATACTGAAGTAGTCATGTGAAATTTTCCACAAAGAGCATGATGTATGCTCTTGCCCTCTCTTATATTAGGCAACACATTCTAAAGTGTCTAAATACTATAAAATATGTGATGCTTATACCCATGACATAAATGATTGTCGATTAATTAGTGATATACATGAGACACACATATGTGGTACATGCCAAACCTCTATTTCCAACAATCAAGATAATGGTGGATATCATGGATGAGGATGAATAGGTGGTCATTTCCCACCAAGAATGTGTTATTAATGCAATTGTATAATCTACCCAACATATGTTTTTTGAAAAAAAGAGCATCGATTGGAAGAATGTCCTGACTTATACATAGCCATCTCTAAGGAAAGAAATGAAAAAGGTATAGGTATGATTCACATCAAGAAGCCTCACTAGAAGCCACTCTCTATCAACCCAATAGATCAATAGGTGCATATCACTATGCAAAGTGGTGGACAATCTCAGTCTACATCTAATCCTATTGAGAGTATATAGTGTGAAGAGCCTCGTGTAAGGAAGTATCTTAATGCCCAATAACAAAATTATGTACTCAAAGATACTATGATGTTGATATGGTAACTAAAAGGAGATATACAATTTAGTAAAGGCCAAGAAGCAACACAATGTGATGATCTACAAAAGGCTATAAAACCTCAAAATGTGTGGTGAGATGATTTCCAATAACTTTATAAGCGTATGTTAGATGAGGACATTGTTCCATAATTGAGTAATTAGCTTAAAAATTAGGTATAAATACCAATTGATACTCAACCTCAATTGATTCAGATAATTGAGGATCATTAATTAAATCATGCTCGATGATAAGATACCGCTATTCCTCTAACCCTCAAGAGGACAAGGAAATACTGGTGAATGTTGCCATCGATAGTTGGGTGATTCGATATGTCTTGGTTGACATTAGCATTGACATTGACATCCTCACAAAGGATGTATGGCATAAAATGGCTAGTCCAACATTACAGCCATCACTTCATGTATTGTTTATGGCTAATAAAACTTATGCTCTACCAATTGGCATCCTTATGAATGCAATGGTTGATATCCTTGGAGTACCTCTCAAAGCTGATTTTGAAGATCTTGAGTTAGTTGAGGAAAATGGTTTTATATCTCTATTGGGGTGACCTTGATGCTATGAAAACAATGCAGGCTTAAGCTTTAAAAAGTGCTACATCAGTTTTGAGAATATTGATCAATGCATTGTTATTCTATTGGATCAAACCCATGTGCCCCCATACGTGGAACTTGCTAACATAGAAGAAGATATTAACCACATTTACAATGTCACAACCAAAGATAGGGAGCATCATGATCCCAGTCTTGATTACATCCTCTAATGGATAGATACTTAATCCATTTTTGATACTACAAGTAATGCTTGTAATTATTGGGCCCACAGTGACTATGACCTCAGTAGAAGAGTATGTAGTGTCATCAATAATTATGAGAATGTTCTACACCAATATCATAAATGCCATAGATTTATTTTCCTTGTTATCAAACAAACCATGAGAAGACCAGTTATGGATGCACCATTATAAAGAATTAATTAAGCTCCTTAGTTTCATGAACAAATGGAAGTTCATGACTTGATCCAACACATTTAAGACTTATATAACTTTGATAATGATCATATGCGATCATTGGTTCACCTTTTTGATGATACAACTATAAGGTGGTGGTGAAACCATAATGAGCAACATCTTCATTAGGATCATGTATGCTCTAGTTTGCATCACCAATTTCATCATGACAATCGAGTCTAGGGTACAATTAGCTATAGTGGAGTATGAGCACTAGAACCACACAAAGAAGCTTGTGAATCCATGTGGAGGACTAAAGAGTCTTTCTTGCTAGAGTACCTTTGGGTACATGATTTTTATAAAAAAATATGAACTTAGGATAGAGCATGGTATGTTCATGAAGAATGACATATGGGTACCTATTTTTGGTAATTTTTGAAATAAAACATGAACTTGGCATTATCTTATTCATCTTCAAGAATGGATTTGTGCCTTACACTCCAAGCTATACATAAGCTATTGTTGATGACCTTAGTCCCATTGAAGATCACTTGAGCTATATACATGATGTCCTGAAAGAAGGTTTAGTTCTCTTTAATGATCCATTTGAATAACCCATTCCTATGCTAGACCCTATCCTTACTCAGGAACATCTTGAAGAGATTCACCCAGGGAAGCAAAAACTGGTGTTTCAGGTGGATGAAGGTGAAGGGTTCAAACCACCTAACCCATTGGAAAACCATTTGGATATCCCTATAGACTATGGTTCTCAAACTATTTGTGATATTGGTCTTGATGTAGATCACCCATATTCATAACATTTTCAAACTATCTAGTGCAACATCAACATAGAGGAAGAACCAAAAATAACTACCATAGGTAATTACTAGATTGACACATGGGTTTCAAAAATATTTGAATTGATAGAAGAATATCAAGATGTCTTTTCAAAAAGTTATAATGAGCTGAAATATGTTTATCCATATCTAGGCAAAATGCATATCAAACTAGTTGACGGTGCTCAAATAGTCAGGAAAATGCCACATAGGATGAATCCAAATTTATGTGCATGTGTGAAGGAATAAATTAATAGTATGATGTGCACTAGACTGATTAACCCAATTTATGAATCTAAGTGGGTCAGTCCCATGGTCATAAGTAGAAATAAAGATGGGTGCATTAGGATTTGTGTTGATTACTGTATACTTAACACATCTTATGTTACTGATCCCTTCCTAATGCTGTTCATAGAAGACATCCTTAAAGGCATCACTGGGTGTGAAATTTACACTTTCATAGATGGATTATCTAGGTACCATCAGGTCCAAATCATTGAGGAGGATTGACTTTAGACTATGTTTGCCACTGAATGGGGATCCTTTGCATATACCATCATGCCTTTTTGGTTGAAGAATGCACCTGCTATATTTTCCCATGTAGCTATTGAGGCCTTAAAAAAATTCATCCATAAATTCCTTCAAGTTTACTTGGATGATTGGATATTTTATGGATTTGTAAAGGACCATTGTTCTAATTTATGGCTCATGCTTGAGCATTGTTGAGTACTACAAATATTATTAAATTTAAAGAAGTGTATTTTTGCTACACCTTTCAGTTTTCTTCTAGGTCATATTATCTGCAAGGATGGACTTTTGGTAGACCTAACAAAGGTAGCTATCATTATTTTCCTCCTAATACCAAAGTCTTAGTGTGAAGTTCATATCTTTTTAGGACATACTGGGTATTATCAAAAATTCATCTGAGGATATGCAAAGATTACCTAACCTTTGGAGGAACTCTTAAAACATAAAAATCACTTCATCTAGACCTGCTCTTGCCAAGAAACCTTTGAGGCGTTCAAAGACAAACTGGTCACTACTCCAATTCTATAGTTCCCTAATTGGATAAATCCATTCCATGTCCATATTGATGCCTCTAGAATGTCTGTTGGTGTAGTCCTTGCACAACTGGGTAGAGGTCACCTTGATCACCCTATCTATTTTTCTAGTAGAAAACTTACTCCAACTGAGAGGAATTACACCACCATGAAGCACAAAGCACTTTCCATGGCTTATGCTTTGCATAAATTTTGATAATACCTTTTGACCACCTCTTTCGTATTCTATACAAACCATAAAGCTTTAAAATATCTAGTAAATAAACCTATGTTGTATGGTTGCAATTGTCACTAGATAGTGTGATAATAAGAATTTGACTCAAAAGAGGAGGTTAGATCAAGTGTTAGTTTTCATATAAAATAATGAAATAAACACACTAACAAGCATAACATCTCTAGGCATAGATCATAGGGGATATTAGTGAACAAAAAACAATTGTACATAGAACTAAAATGCAAAATAAACATGATCTCTTACCTTCTTTGAATGCTCCAAATGATGTGTTCAATTAGCTTACTTAGCTTGTGCTCAAAGAGTCTTTGGCAAATGGAGTTGTGTAGCTCCTCCTCTCCTTGGCACCATTGGTTTGGATTGTTTCTTATGCTTCTTTGATGGCTTGGCTTATGATTTTTGGCATTATAACACTATTACTTTCAATGTTGTCATAAAACCTGCATTATAACTTTACTCTATCCAAGATCTCCAAATGAAGAGGCAAATGTTTGTATTTATAGGATTAGAAACTAACCCCAATCCAAGGTGAGTTAGAGCTTGGAATGGGTTTAGACATAACCTAAGTGAGATGATTAACCCCAGTAGAGTTAAAGGGTTTCAAAACCTCATTATTAGAAATGAATAGGCATGTTGAGATATTTTAAGATATTTGATAACTCACAAAAGGTAATTATGAATTCCTAGGGTATTCTTGATTTTTGAATTTCCTTTTTTAGGATTTCATTAATTACTCATGGATAATTCATCCATGCTTTTAATTAGGTTTATAATTTTAATTAATTTTATTTAGGATTTTAGCATTTCTAATATTTGATTTAATTTCATGTGTGCACTTGCCCCATTTAATAGGTCTATAGGCCAATTTGCATGTTATAATGCCAAAGGTTGCTTAGAGATGAATCTATGAGAGGTTTTTGTTGTTTATTTATAGGATACCCAATCAAGAATGTTTCAATAGAATTTTGATCCTTGAGGAATGTTGCATAAGTAAATTTTGGACATTTAGTAATTCTTAGGCTTAATTTGCAAAGTTAGTAAGAATTGATCTGAAGTCTAGTCAAAGCCATTGGTGGCCAATTTTAGGTGTCTACAAATAGTATTATTTCAAGAATTTCAAATTTTTATCATGGTCAAACTAGGAAAAACTAATTATGGTCCTGACCATCTTTCTTAAATTAATTCTGGGGAAACCACCGCATGCCATTGAAGATGACCTACCTGATATACAACTATTTCATGTTTTTTGTGTTCTTGAGGAATTAGAAGATATTGTAGCTTTATTAAATACTAGCTCAATACCTGATTGTCTAAATCCATAGGATAAGAAATAAATCACAGTCTACACTACACCTTTTCATATCATTGGAGGGGACCTATATAAGCTTGGTTGAGATGAAATTATTTGATGCTGTGTCATGAAACATGAGCACTCTGAAGTAATCCAAAAAGTTCATTAAGGCATTATAGGTAAACACTATGCTAGGGAGGCTACTATTCACAAGGTACTACTAGCTAGACTATGGAGGCCTACCCTTTTTCAAGACAACAAAATTCATGTTAGGAAATGTGATATTTGTCAGTACATCAGAAAACCAAATAACTAGGATTCCATGTCGTTATGTCATATTCTATCTCAAGAACCATTTGAAAAGTGGGCCATTGATGTTTTTGGCCCAATTAATCCATTAGGATGATGTACAAGTTCTCATTATATCATTATAGTAGCTGATTATCTCACACGCTAGGCTGAGGTCATGCCAATAAGGGATTGTACTACTTCTATTATTGCACACTTCATATGGGAACATATCATAACCCATTTTGGCCGACCATTAAGTTTTACTAGTGATAGTGGTACACATTTCCTCAATGAAACTATCTACATTTTACTTGTTGAGTTTATTATTTCTCATCACAAAACAACGTATCATCCCCAGGCCAATGGCACTTTTGAGGCATTTAATAAAATCTTAGGCACAAAAATTACAAAGTTTTGAAATATTATCTACACTGAATAGGATGATAGAGTGTTTGTATTATTTTGGGCTTATCGAACAACTTATAAGCTCCTAAAAAAGAACATATCATTCAATATGGTGTATGGCATAGAAACAATTCTATTGATTGAATTCTTGGGACTATCTTTTCATATTGTGTACATTAGACAATTAGATGAGGAGTCATCATTAAAATCATGTTTGAATGATTTATTAAAATTATATGAATATTTTTCCTTGATCATTGGAGTTAAGATATGGATAAATTCAAATAAAAGGCATGGCATGATCACCACATTAAGCATAAAACATTTACCCCTAGATTGAAAGTCTTACTCTATAACTCTAAGTTTATGCACCATTCTGGGAAGCTTTGTATTCACTAGGATGGTATTTTTGTTATTCATAGCATTTACCCTACTGACGCTTGTCCTTTATAAATATTGGATGGCCAATTTATTCTAGGACATTACAATGGTAACTAGTTATGACCGTATTTCTCTACTTAAAGATATATATTTTTTGTAATAATAAGGCTTATGCCATTAGTTTAGGATTTTTTATTTTTTATAAAAATGCTACCTTAGTTATGCACATCATTTATTTTATAAAAGGTTGGTTTTTTTGTACTTATAATTTTGTGGAAGACCATGACACACTTTTAGTGTGGGGTATGAGGTCATACATGTATTCATGTTGAGGATGTGTGCATAAATTAAAGCTTGAAAGTTAAACAACCCTAGGATAAAAGATTCCCTCCAAATAGTTTAAAAATTGAAAAAATTGAAAAATAATCTTCCACTCCAAAGAAAAGTGCAGGACAAGACATGTCCTTAATATGAAAGGAGTAGTAGTTGTGATAAGTGTGCCAACATCATGACAAGATAATACCGTTAAATGTATTTATAGTGAGAAGTGATGGTCAAAGAATGGTGACCTTTATAAATGCATTAATTATGAGAAGTGATAGTAAAAAATAAGTGGGTATTAAATGCAAGTTACCCCCTCAAACCTATAAAAAGGATTTGAGAGATCATTTTAACTTTTATCATTGCTTTCATATGATTTCTACAGAGCTGAAGAGTGAACTAAGTTGAGGTGATTCTAGAGCAAGTTCAAGTTCAAAGCATTGAAATCCAATGATTAGCTATTGGGAAGGATATTAATTAAGTAATCAAACTTAAACTAACCTTAAGTAAAAACTTACGATAGAGGAAACTAGTAGTTGTAGGCTACATAGGTAGATGTCTACCGTTAAAGGTTAATGAAGTAGGAAAAGTTGAGTCATCTACATCATAAAAACGTATTCCTTTGGGAATGTTGGATGACCATGCCTCAACCTTTGAGCTTCATGGAGGGTGCTATGGCCTAAGAAAAAGGCCTCAAGAAGCAATCCATTACCAACCATACCAGAAGAGGAAGTAACACTTGTTGAGGGGGAAGCATTAATAATCAGAGAAGAAACACTTGAAGAATATGTGTAGCATGTGGAAGGTGAATAATCTGGGATGGTGTACCAAAAAAAAGAAGGCACAAGTACCTCCACCCCCACTATTGATGATAGAAGAGATGCAGTACCTAGAGATGGTGTTGCACATAAAAAATGGGTATCAAAAGAACCCTCTTATACCATATTTGATTACAATCACTATCAACTGGGAAATGAGGTTGAGTTGTGAAATGACTACCAAGTTGAACACCATAACACCAAAAATTAATTGGTGTATGACCTAAATTTTTTTCATTACCTTGGAATCTATAGAGACATTTCAATTGTTCAAAATTCCATCCTTTGGAAAACCTATGGAAGTAGTTAAGTTTCTACTCTCACATATTCGTGAGGACTACCTCTACTTTGTTGGGTGTAATATGAAGATTATGCTTGAAAGAATAAGCAAGGTGTGAAGATTACAATGATCCAACATGGACATAGAGTTTGAATTGGAAGACTCAGAGTAAATTGGGAAGACAACAATAGCACTCATGTACCAGAAGTAGGGACATGCCATGCACATCAAAAACCTACAAGATCCTACCTTCTGAGTCACCAAACACATCATCATGACCAAGATTAGTATTACCAATCATCAGAAAGAGGTGGATATATCTCACCTTTACATCTTTCACTAGGTGACTGAGGGCCTAAATGTGATTGGGCAAGGTATTTCACCCACAAGATCATATAAGATACTGAGAAGACCCATTAGATACCAAGCCATAGGTTTTCAAGGGGGTATTTTTATTGTTAATGGTATTTGATGAGATCAATGTACTAGACTACCCTTAGGGAGAACTGAAGTGGGCATACCTACCTAAACATAAGTCCCCCACTGAGCACTATAAAACATTCACATGCCCTAGCCATATCACCCCTACATATAAGAATAATATGAGGTCATGGTGTGATGAAATGAAGGAGGCCTTTGGGAATGAATGGCACATTCCTAAAGATTTGATCATCTAGGTTTGTAAGCAAGCCCAATTTGTTTTAAAATAACATTTCTCTCTAACACAAATCAAGATAGTCCCTTATAGAGAACTTTCATCTTGGTTGAAGCTGCCCTATGCCTTTATAATGTGATACTTCATTGATTTGATGAATCACATTTTTGATGCATAGCATATCACCCTAGAAGCAAACTGAATTGACTTAGAGATTCATACTCTTATAATATGTATGTCTATCTTAGTAAGAAATTGTACAAAGAGAAGTAAGAGATTGACCATACTGATATCAAGGTCAAATAGACCATGGTTGGAAAATCAATGCACAATCTATTTTACATGCTATGGCCTAATAAGAAATCATCAAAAAACATAAAACATATAAAGGAAAAACTTCCACATATACCACATCTTGTGAAGAATAAGTGGGCTAGGCATGATACCAACAAAATTTCATAGTTGAATCCTTTAAAATGATAAAGGACTGCCCAGGCACTGTCACCTCCACGGGATTATCCACCTAAGGCTTCACCTTCATAAGATTCTCCACCTAAAAATTCACCTCCAAAAATTTCTCCACCAAGGTCACCACCACCAAAGGTTTCACCATCAAGGGGTGTCCCAAAAAGTACACCAGAGAAAGAACCTTAGGGGTCAACACCATTACCCCTTAACAAACTAGTGCAAGAATAACCTGAAGGCCATAAGGAATAAATAGAGGAATCTAACTCTAAAAATACACCCTCCCTAATGTGAGAGGAGGAGACCACCTTTGATGATGTGCAATTTGACATTGGGGGTGCATTTGGTAAAAGGGGGATTGTTTTGATACTAAACAAATAAATGGAATGGACATTGGTAGCACTTCTTTGGTTGTAGATACAGAGGTTGAAATCCTTGAGCTTAACCCTAATAAAGGAAAGGAGCATACAATTTTTGAAGTACAACCACCTTTGATTAATGCATCTATCAACTTGCACGCTCAATATCAAACATGTGTAATGGATAGGATACTCTATTTATGGCCACATTTCCTTCCCTAGGATGTAACCATTGATACAAGATGACAAATGTCCTTTTTAGATATGTATAATGAAGAGCACCATTTTGAGATCTCTAAAAATAACCTCATGTTAGATTCTCAAGCACCAGCATTACCAACTCCACTTTGGGTTGATCCCCAGAGGATCTCCCCTCTACAAGCTATCATTATATTTTTGAAAATGGTTTTTCAAGTTGCACGCTAAAATATACTTTTAGATTATTATGCATGGGATGTAGAGAAGAAACATGACCACATAGTGGTAATGTATGAGAAATAAGTTGCCACATAGAAGGCACTTGATGAATAAGGTGGCATGTTAAAGCAATAAACAAAGGAAGCCACAAAGGCCAAAATAAAGACTTTAAATTTGTGTAAATCTATTTTGGGTTAAGAAATGACATTGGTGGATAGATTGCCTTTGGATGGAGATTCTATGGATAAATTGGAGACCCTAGTAAATATCCTATTGAAATGCTACAAGGAATAACCTGTGCTGAGAAACGAAGCATTATGGGAGCGAAATAGTTTACGAAGGCTATGGAAGTTTTTAAATGCACCCTCAAAAGAGTTGGGGAAGTGATACTCATATTGGATGGGATTTTTGAAAAATTGGCATGGCCTAATAAAATTTTGGAGGCTCTGATCAATGCAGAGGAGTCTCAATAATAGTAGTTGGTAGATGCTACCCTCCTAATAAAATATTCCACTAAGCATGCAAAGTCATTTAAAGATGTCAAATCTATGGAGGAAATAATAAATATGCATTGAAAGAAACTTAATGCCAATTTTGTATCTCTTTAAAGATAAGTTATCATTGAGGTTGCTAAACTTGAAGAGGTTTAGAAGGATCCTAGTGTATCCCTTGACCAATTGGTTAATAAGGCCAATAAATGTCTCGACCAACCTAAGGAGATGAAGAAGTTAAAGGTGGCCATAAAAGAGATAATGTCCAAGCTAATCAACACCTTATCACATTGAGATAGTGTTAGGAATCATATTGAACAAACTAGACTTGATTTTTTGGCTGAGGCCAAGACTGAGGCTGAGTCTAGGATAGACTAAGAGAATAATATGGGGTGATGTTGGACCCCAAATTTTGACTAAGTGTTTTGGATTTTTGGCACAGAACTAGAATGATACGAGAGGAATATGGCACAAAAAGACCATGGCATAGAATTGGCATGGCACAGGAAGACTATGGCATGGAACCAGTGAGGTGCAATTGGACAAAGGTTCAAAAGATAATAAGTGTGAAAAGACCCAATCAAAGATTGAACATAACCATGAATAACTCGAGAGCATAGAACTTAGAAAAAAAACAAAATGCTTAGGAAACATGAGGAAAGTGGGAGATGGTTGAGGAGTGATTCTAAAGGATCATTTAGACTTTAACCCTCATGAGTTTTGTACCAGCCTAGAAAAAGGAGGACATTTTGGTAGCAAGGATCTAACATCAAACAAGAATATAGGGGGTATAAGTCCCAAGTCCTTAAGAGAGAATAATGGAAAGATTACCATGACTCTCAATCTACTAAGAGATCATTGGTCAATCATTAATTTATCATTTATTATGTAACTACTTGTTTAGGGAAAAACAAGTATAAATACCCCTATGTGGAATAATGTAAGGTGACAAATGATAGATAACATATTGTGACTATATAATATATACTTGTGGATATTATAATCAGTTTAGGTGTTGTGTGTTTCTAATTAATTGATAGTTGAGACTTAGAAATGGGTTGGAATTAAATTATTTATGTCTTATCATTCACTATGGTATTTATAGAAAATGCATTTTACAAGTTTGTGTAGACAACCCTTTGAAATTTAAGGAATTTGTATTTATGTTCTTGGTTATTGTGATTAATGAGTCAAGGTATATAGTAGTGTATTTATTTTTCTATGTAATTTCTAATCAGATATATGAATTAACTCAAGTATATGACTAGTGTGTTACTGAGTAACATAACCCATGGGAAACAGTCTCTTGCTGCATGTTTTGGGTGAGCACGTAAGACCTTAATCTTTCATGAAAGGCCAATGTACAAGTTTGTTTGGGATACTCTTTAACACCTAAATAAAACATGATTAAGAGAATAAAAACTCTACAAAAAAATTCAAGATAAAATGCAAGTGTTTTAGAATAAGACATCATAGAATCGGTCGAGAGTCAAGGATGTCCATCAAGCCATATGGGTAGAGATCAAATAGTGCAAAGGAAGATACCAACACTACAAATTAGAGTAATAAAAACTCAACAAGGTGTTAAGGTTTTCCAACAAGCATGGTTGGGTAGAGAACCAAGAGCATGATAAATGATTTGGTAGAGATTCAAAATCCTCCATCAAGTAAGGATAGGTAGAGGATATAGAGCACAAGAGGAGATGCATGCAATGCATAATATAATAAGACAAGGAGAAGTAAACATAAAGGAGAAGAAGAAGTAGGTCAAGGATGTAAAGAATAGTTTCATGTTAAATTTTTTAGAGGACTGCACATAATAGAGTAATGCACAGAGAAGGTTATGGATAATTTCACCCAAGATATGGTAAGGCTTCAAGGAAAAATTATATGGGAAGGCAAGGAGAGGAAACGTGTGGTTTATGTACTACTATAACAAGTAATGCATGCATAAATCCAACTCAAGTTAGAGGGAAGTCTCTAGAGTATCCAATAATAGGTGGCCATCATGAGGCAAACCAAGATAGACACAAGCCAACCCTAAAAATATGCCTTGGGCTAGTAGGGAGACCATTGAAAAAGGTGAAGGGTGCACAGGCGAGAGATATATAAGAACAGCATGCAAGAAGGAGTGGACAAGGAGAGTGAAGGAAGCATAAGTTTTCTCATACACAACATGGAGGATGCATCAAATGGGGGTTGTTGAGAGCACAAGTAAAAGCTGTCGAGCATAGGAAATAGTAGGGTGAGATGTGAACACTGTAAAGTGGAGAGTTCTAAAATCTCTTGTAGAGGTTAGCTTAAAGGTAAACCTAAAGTTATCATGGAGACAATAAGCAATGCATGAGGATATCAAGTATGATAGGAGAAATTGATAAGAAGGTAGAGAGAATGTACATGAAGATAAGAAAAGTCAATTTAGAGAGATTAAATAAATTGGACAAGTGTCTAAGAACATAAGTGAACATAGGAGTGACCCCAAATAGTGAACCAATGCAAGCCAAGACAAGATCACAAAGTAGAGAACAATCATGGCCACTTTCCATAAAGGAATTCAACATATGCACTTAGGGATAAAGGAAGCATG
Organism: Torreya grandis; assembly: GCA_037957365.1. Lineage (NCBI taxonomy): Eukaryota > Viridiplantae > Streptophyta > Pinopsida > Cupressales > Taxaceae > Torreya > Torreya grandis. The sequence continues at coordinate 1,238,046 of JARHVA010002629.1, forward strand.
AATAACATGGAGAAATTCATAGGTGATACAAAAAAGAGAGTGTTGAGTCCAGGCAAAGTCAATAAGACATGACTAAAAACTGGAAAATCATTGAACTATTGAGGTAGCTCTCAAAGAATAAGGAAGGATGAAGAGTTGCCTAAAAGCAACAAAGGCTAGTATATCATTGAACATTGAGGCAAATAACATTAGCACAATATGTGTCAAAGGATGATAAATAAAGTATGCTACGAAATAACTAGGGGCTAATAAATTTCCAAGATTTGAGGTAGTTAGAAAGGCACAAGTTAGAAGACATGCTAAGAAGAAAGGAAGGTGGAATCAAAGTTTAACACCATTGGAAATTATCATAATGTCAAGCATTGAGGAAACTAGTAAGAGCACGAGGCTAAATACATACTAAAGAGGATAATAGTAGAGTTTCTAAAGCCTGATTAGAATATGATACAATTCAAAACTAATGAGGCAATTGATAGAAGAGAATAAAGTTGTAGACTTTTATGGAAAATAACTAGTGGCTAGAAAATTGTCAAACATTAAGGTAGCGAGCAAGGAGTGCAAAAGGATGAAGTGTGCCAAGGAAATAGTGTCTAAAGGGGGAAAATTTGTGTGAGGAACAAATGAGATGGAATATCATGAAATTATTAAGGTATTCAATAGATAATTTAATGAATATAAAGTTTCATGAGTAAAACTAAGGCTAGATGAGCACCAAACCTTAAGGAAACTATCAAGGTGGAATCAATAGACACATCGATGGGAGAAGTGAATTAGGGTGAAACATAAGGCTAGAAAATCACTAAACATTGAAGTAGGTTAGGATAGTATGTTTAAAATACACTAATAAATAAAGGTGTATACAAGAGAAGTTGCATGAAAGAAGTAAATAAGTTAGAAAACTATTAAAACCATTGAGGCATCTTGCATATATCTCTAGGTTTAGAGCAAAGAAATGCATAAATAAAATATTTTTAGGAAGGGATAATATTGCATGAGAATGATATGAAAATCATAGTAGAGAGGTAGGTAAAGTATTCCAATTAGAAGGCATGAAATGGGAGAATTAAGAAAGGAATTAATGATATATATGCAAACTAGGGAAGAGGAATGGAAGGCCGATGCATATCTAAACTTGAGGTAGGAGAGCGTGAAGAATAAAATTGCACCAAGACACAATATTTCACGAAAGGAGGAAGGTAATAAAATAGTGAGGAGGAGAAAATATGAAATAATTATAGCCTAAATACATCAAGGCATGGGATACATGATGAGAGGAATGCACAAGATAGAAGAGTGGATAAAAAGTGAGGTTTTACCTATAGGAAAAGGAATACAATCTAGATCAAGAGTGTAGGGTGCTAAAGATGAAGGCCTAACATAAGAAAGTGTTGGTAGAAATAATAAGGACTATGTAAATAAGAAGCACCATTTTCTACTAATGATTCTTGATGAACTATGAAATAAATGTCTATAAACTGTAATATCCCCTATTTCTCTTGAATTCTGAAACTGGATATTTTGAATTGCTTTTCTGTGTATTCTAATTTTTTGGTGTTTTATGCATGTAATAAGAAAAATTGTGAGTTTTGCAAGATAATTCTGAATAAATAAATAAACCATAGTATAATCTCTCAACTGGAAAATCAAAGATCTTATTACTCATCCAGATGATTACAATTAAAGTCCTCTGTCATGCACATAAAAGAATATTAAAATACTATCTTAAAAACTTGGTTTTTCTGCAAACTGTAAATAAAACTTAAATCTAGAATGGCTCAGGTCGCTATGTGAAAATGCAGTCACCGATGTTGGTTATATTGCTGTCATCGGTCGATATACTGCCAGTGTCGGTCACTATTAGTCAGCTGCTATGCCAATGTCAATATGAAGTCGGCCGATGTCGGTCACTGGGATGTTGATGTCAATCTTTGGGTCCCCTAAAGCACTGTCTAGCCTACGATAGAATGGTATGAATTTTCATGGATCTGTATGGATTCTGTATTGAAGCAAATAGAATCTAGTGCGGCTTGAATGCTGAACACCTGATCTAAAGGTCTCTATCTGTATAATTTTCTAAATCAGAAACTAATGAAAGAAATACCTGTAAACCTCTGTGATAAATTTTGTATGAAGCTATCTCTCACTTTGGCAATAGATCAACTAATATCTCACAGCTTCTGAATTGCACACACTGAAGAGTGGATGTTCTCCAATGCAGATAGAATATTGGAACCCTTGGCTCAATCTTCTCAGGAAAAATCCTTAGCAAAATCTTCAATATCAATAATCAATAATCATAATCATATGGCCTCCCTCCAATAAAAAACCCTTATATCCTCTAAAAAGTGTGCTTGCCCTAATTAGGGTTTCATAATTGAGAATTAGGGTTTCATAATGAAAATATGCTAAAATAATTAATATTTAATTAAATCAATCAAATATTAATATCTCCCTCAATATATGTCCGATCCTCAAACCGACTGAAGCTGGTGAATTAGGGAGTGATTCTGCACATGACCATACCAAAATAAGGGTGCTATGCTACATTTCAAATATCTCTAAATAATAGGAGCTCAAGCAAATGTGTCCAAAAGAGCCTGAACAAAAGCCAACTATAGAAATTCTGCTAATCAAAGCCAAGCCAAGCTCCATCATGACCCTCTATCCATCTTATCAGCCTATGAGGGTTGCATAATAGGCTAACCATCAACTCTAAAGATGTCAACTAAAAAGGGGACATGACAATCCACCCCTCCTAAAATTTCTTGCCCTCAAGAAATCGCTGAATGATAAGCCAATCAATCCACCTGGATCCCAAATGTAGTCATGATCTACACCGCTATCAATCAATGCAAACTCCATGCCATGTCTATCACAACTCTCATCCAATACCATCACATCATCCCAAGTACCAAGATAAGGATCCCAACATCCAATCCATGAATGGAAATCAATTGGAAACTCAAGTAAACTCCTCACCTGAATAATGTGAACAATACCAACTGACTCCACACACTTGTCTCCTGTACCCACTACAATATCTGAATCTAGAGTGTGAATGCTAGACATACTCATATCATCATCAATATGTGACCCGAATGTAAAATAAAGTTGAGTCCCTACCACATGTGATAACCCCTGAACTGACTTCACCTCAAGATAAAGCTCATCCACATGTCTCTCCTGTATTGGTGCCAATGTGCACTCAGCAGTGCACTCTCCCATATCCTGTGGTACGAGTCTCCCCATCCGATGAAAAAACATATTTTTGATGTTGCTACCTCATATTGCCTTAAGAATATGTGTCTTCCCACCAACATCAAAATGAACCTCCATGTCCTTGAGACAAAGAGTGACTTCCTCAAGGGAATGAAGCCACTTCATACCCAATACTAAGTCTATATCCCCCATGTCCACCACATAATAATCAGCCTTGAATTCATAGTTGTTCAAGCACAATGGGAGGTCTCTAATCATTCACTCACACCTAAAAGTGTGATCATTGGCCACCTTAACTCTAATGCCCTCAAAATATTTGGTAGTGAGTCCACGCTTCTCCACAAATATAGCATCTATAAAATTATGTGTGGCTCCTATATCAAGAAGGGTGATGACCCTCTGTCCTACCAAAACTCCACAGAGTCTGAATGACTCATCCGACTGAATGCTAGATAGGCATGCCTCATGTATGTGAAGCTCTAAATCTATCTCTACCTTAAGCTCTGAAGCCTCTGCCTCAGACTCAGAAGTCTCCTCCTGTTTGGAATCCTTTGATTCCAAATCCTCATAAAAAGCCCACATCACATAATTTGCCTTGCCCTTAGGCCTCAAAGGACAATCGTGATTGGCATCATATGGACCTTTGTAGTAGTAGCAAAGCTTCTTCTTGCATAGATCATTAAGAGCCTCTCGATCTAAAGGTGCTGCTGCTGGATTTGCCTTTAAATCATTCTTAACACCTGATTTATCTATGTTAAAATCTGGTCTCTCTCTATTATCATTGAAGCCCTTATTGTCCCTAGATGAAGAAATACCTCCTGAGTTAGATTTACTAGATGAGGCTGCCATCTCCATACTTCGTGCCTTCTTCATAGCTTCTTGTAATGAAGGAGGATCAAAGGCTTTGATCCAATCTCTCAATGGTTCTATCAATCCCTCCATGAAGAGAACTACCAATGTACGCTCAGAAATGTTTGGCACCATGACTGCCAATCACTGAAAATCACTAATAAAGGACTCCAAGTTGCTTATTTGTTTCAACTATGCCAGATCTTGAAAGTAAACTTCAGGATCTTTCCTATCAAACCTCTCAACCAACCTATCCACGAAGTCCTGGTACTCGGTCACCTGGTTATGCTGAAGTGTTACCATACCATGGTACCACCAATCATGTGCTACTCCATCCAAGTGCAAAGTGGCATATTTGATGGCATCTATCTCTGTTATTAGCCTCAGTGCCAAGAATGTATCAAGCTTATGAACCTAAGCTTGTGCTATCATCTTGCCGCTACCATCAAAAGTAGTCAAAGAAAGCTTGCCAGTAGCCTTATTTAGCTCACTAAGTTGACCCCTAGGCCTCCTGTCCTACCTAACTGATCTGTAGTGCTCTCTCCTCTGATTAACAAAATGATCAAAGGACATCCTCTCTCAAACCTGAGGAGCTAATAATTCTCACTCATCATTTGCAGCCATGAGGGCATTTGCAAATAGGGAATCACCTGCCACCTCCTCTGCTAGTGCTTCTTCTAGTTCATCCTATACAAATGTAGGCCGTGTAGGTCTATCAGCGGTCATAGAATGGGTCAGCTGTGGTCTCTAATTAATAGTAGCACTCTTATTATCTCCTTGTTCTCCATTTTGTCTAACAGGTGGGTTCATCCTCCCTACCATAGTAGTAAGTGCCTGTAGTGCCTATGTCATCTCACAAAAGAATTCTCTGGTAACCTGTTCATCATTATGTCAGTGGCCCCTGGGTGGGCTACCCTCATGCCTATCACTCATGGTGATTGGCTACTGTTCTAACACTTGGGTACCTTCAAGCAAGGCCCTACTGTGCGTGTTGTACTTGTGTGGTCCCAACTCTTGTGGTTGCATAAGATCTCTAAACCCTCAGGATGGCAGGATTTAGCTCTGATACCACTGTAATATCCCCTATTTCCCTTGAATTTTGAAATTAGATATTTTGAATTGCTTTTCTATGTATTCTAATTTTTTGGTGTTTTATGCATGTAATAAGAAAAATTGTGAATTTTTCAAGATAATTCCAAATAAATAAATAAACCACAATATAATCTCTCAACTGGCAAATCAAAGATCTTATTACTCGTCCAGATGATTACAATTAAAGTCCTCTGTCATGCATATAAAAGAATATTAAAATACTATCTTAAAAACTTGGTTTTTCTACAAACTAGAAATAAAACCTAAATCTGGAATGGCTCAGGTCACTATGTGAAAACATAGTTGCCGACGTCAGTTATATTGCCATTGTCAGTCAATATACTGCCAGCATCGGTCACTATTGGTCGACTACTCTATCGATGTCAGTATGAAGTTGACCGATGTCAGTCACTGGGATGTCGATGTTAGTCTCTAGGTCCCGTAAAGCGCTATCTAGCCTACGACAAAATGGTATGGATTTGCATGGATCTGTATGGATTCTGTACTGGAGCAAATAAAATCTAGTGCGGCCTAAATGTTGAACACCTGATCTAAAGTTCTCTATGTATATAATTTTCTAAATCAAAAACTAATGAAAGAAATACCTGTAAACCTCTTTGATAACTTTTGTATGAAGCTATCTCTCACTTTGGCAATAGATCAGCTAATATCTCACAGCTTCTGAATTGCACACACTGAAGAGTGGACGTTCTCTAATGCAGATAGAATACTGAAACCCTTGGCTCAGTCTTCTCAATAAAAATCCTTAGCAAAATCTTCAATATCAATAATCAATAATCATAATCATATGGCCTCCCTCCAATAAGAAACCCTTATATCCTCTAAAAAGTGTGCTTGCCCTACTTATGGTTTCATAATTGAGAATTAGGGTTTCATAATGAAAATATGCTAAAATAATTAATATTTAATTAAATCAATCAAATATTAATATCTCCCTCAATATATGTCCGATCCTCAAACCGACTAAAGCTGGTGAATCAGGGAGTGATTCTACACATGACCATACCAAAATAAGGGTGCTTTGCTGCATGTCAAATATCCCTAAATAATAGGAGCTCAGGCAAATGTGGCCAAAAGAGCCCGAACAAAAGCCAACTATAGAAATTCTGCTAATCGAAGCCAAGCCAAGCTCCATCATGACCCTCTATCCATCCTATCAGCCTATGAGGGTCGCATAATAGGCTAACCATCAACTCTAAAGATGTCAACTAAAAAGGGGACATGACATAAACTAAGGAGCATGTCAAGAAAAATTAGTAGATAAACCTTCATGAATACCCCTCATGGTGGAACCCCTATCATATCCAAATCAAAATAAATTCATCAAGAGTAAATCCATCTTTGTTTAAAGATTTATCATGTCATCATACATAGACTAAGTTATTTCATCCTTTTTTTAAAGGAGGTGTATAACTTTTGTTACACATTGACTCTTCATTTATCAAATATGTAATATAAATGAACTGATGCCATATTACCCATCTCATTATAATTATCAACTCTTCAGCTAGATAAGATAATTGAAGATCAAAATTTGAGGGATTCTCTAGATAAGATGATTATGTATCTAAGTAAATCAAAAGAAGAGAGAGTTGAAGTGGTTGATCGATTTATGTAATATCATATAAAACAAAAGGTGTTGTTTGACAAGAAATCCAAGCAAAGGGATTTTTAAGTAGGTGACCTTGTTCTCCTCTGGGATAAAAGAAGATAACCCAAGGGAAATAAATTTTTTTGATAATTTATGGAGGTGCCCTTTAAAAAAATCAAATTTATGGAGATAATACCTATCATCTGGCTTATTTGGACATAACTCATCTCCCACTTATTTATAGCGATCAATATTTGAAACTTTTCCAATAGTAGTACTTGGTTGTTTTTAATCATACTGATAAATAATTTTAGGATTTTGGTTTTATTTCCCTTCCTATTTTATCTTTATTTTTTATTTTTGTTATGTTTTCCTTTTGGTTATCTCTTTATCTCCTATATTTTGTCAAGGTTTCACCCAAAAATTCATGTTGTGTGATAAGGAATCTATAACCTAATGGACTTAACATTGATCTACATAGCCAAATATTTTAGATTTAATGTTTTTTATTTTACATTCCAAGACTCCAATTGGAGCCAATAATTGTACCCAAATTTGAGTGTAGTCTAAAATTTGTATACCTAGTTTATTATTTTTATGAAATTAGATGTTTAATTCCTCAATAATAAAGGGTCTAGAGTATGATAAAATTAGTAAATAATATACACAATTAAGCTTCTAATTTATGTGATTTAATTGTATTTTAGCTTTTTGTAAGAATATTAGTGAAAGAGAAGAAATTAAACTTATTTGATTCTATGCTGTTCCAATTGAGACAGGGTCTAGGTATCTATGTGCAAGCTTGGGAGACTATCGTAAACGAAAATATAGAGCTCATTTCTTGATTGGATATGAGCACCAAAAGTGGGACATCTTGGGTTTCGATGTTGTAGTCCTATTTTATCACTATTATTCTGGTGATCTAATATTTTTGGGTTTTATTTGACAGGTCTATGTGACCCTACCTATGAAATATCAAAGCTTGAAAGTCCACCAAACTTGTTGTATGCCTAATTTGGTCTTCAATACCTCAGGTCTTATTTGTTCTTGAACTTGAATGTGAAATTTTTATAAAGGAGAGGAGGGGTTAGTGTGTAAAGGATACATTGGATGCACTTCACACCCTGTGTGTGGGCACACTGCTTACATACCAATAGTCGGAGGAGGGATCAAGATATATGTAGTTCTCCCATTGAAGTGCTTGTTGTAATAATGTGATGAAAATTCAAGTAAATGTAAAACTAGGTGTACTTAGAATGACTAGGGACTAGTATAAAGGTTTGAATAAGCTTGAAATACTATTTGATGGATGTAAGCAGAGAATAGGAAAAAGTGCTTGAGTGGTCTTACTTGTATTCTTTCTTCTCTATTGTAAATGAGTGCCAACCCTTCTAAATGGACTTTGAATGGAATTTTATAGAGGATTTAATGATCATGGGTTAAATGAATTCAAGTTAGGTTGACATGAATTAGGATAAGGATTCAGAAGAATATGACCATTGGAAGCCAAAGTGCACTTGGACAACAGTGCCATAAATAAGACACCCTCGATTTTAATGATGTAGTCTAAGTTTGGAAACTATTGTCCATGGATAATGAGACCTAGGGGGATAAGTTAAGCATGGAAAGAGCAATCAAGGTATACAAGGGTTTAGTTTGGGAGGCTATCGATGACTGAGAATTAGTGAAAACATGCCTATGAGGGTCATGAGAACTAGCAATATGAACTTATGGATTGGGTGTCATTAGCCACACTCAAGTTACCAAAATTTTCATTTTATATGAATACATTTCCACCCCTTTATTCTAGTGATGCAAAAAAGTGAAATACTATGATAAAGGAAAAATAGAAAGCATTCTTGAACTTACCTATAAAGGTGAAGCTCAGGAAGCTATGTGATGTTGGATGTGCATAAAGAGCATGGTTTGAGGTGTGAATATATAAATAAAAAACATAGAGTAGATTAGTCCTTACTAGATATGATATATCTAAAATAAGAATGTATAAAAGTTAGGTATAAAAAAAGAGAAAGGGAATGAATACACCTCATCAGGTATGTAAGCCAATACAAAACCTATTGTGATGCTAGATTGTGGTAGGTGTGTGCTGTACCAAAAGAAATATCATGAACAGAGTTGAGTGCTTAATTCCTTAAAAGTGGCTCAAGAATGTAAAGGCAAGCCCTTTGGCTCCATTGTCACCAACTAAGTGAAGCTAACGAATCATGTGCATGCCAATTGATGTTTAGACTATGTGTCCAATCCCTCTGATTAGGTGGCTCAAGAATATAAAGGCTAGCTGGACCTGTGGCTCCATCATTTCCCCATGAATTAAAGCTATTAATTAATACCAGTATGGAATAGATATCACATGAGGTGGCTCTTGAAACCCATGAATGTATTGTGATTAAAAAACATTGGTGTGGATAGCCAAATGTGTGCTAGAAACTAGGCCACTCTTGACCATTTCAAAATATGGACATTAGGCTTGTATGAAAGCCACTTTGAGACTATTGCAATAGGCTTATGTGGAAACCAACTCAGGAACTTGTGAAGTTAAGATTGTATGAAACCCAAACTTGAAAAATGATGCTAACCACCTACAAATGGAGTAAGGCATGTAATTTCTAAGAAATGCTTAGAAAATAAACTAAACTCAAAAAAAGGGGAGGATGAATGTGTCGTGCACATTGCCCCCAATCACTAGTGTCTTAAACATGGATTATAATCTAGAAGTTATATCAACTACCTAATCTGAAACTGGAAGTGAGAGACATCATGTCATGCATGATTGCCCCTAAATCTAGATTCTTTGAGCAAAAATTGTACTGAAACATGCTGAATCTAAACTATACTAAATTGACAAACCTATGATTGAACTCACTTTTATATATATTTCTATAAAAACTACTTTTGCTATTGTTTAGATAGGATTGCCAAAAACACGACACCCTATTATCTAGTGATGTAGTCCAACTTTGGTGCTATTATCTAGGGCTAAATCTAGTTACTGTTCTAGATTCTTCGTTATCTACCTAGTCTATTTTGCTTGGTATGATGTCTGGATTATGTTTTGAGTATTTTGAAAACAATTTTTTTGACTGTTAGGAGCTCTGATCTCTATGAGAAAACCCCTATTTATTTATCCCTCTTTTGAGGGTAGGAATGAAGATGTTGTAATGACTTCCCTCATAAGAAAAATCCCTATAAGTGTGTTATGATGGAAATATACATGATATAGAAATGATGATCAACAAGATATCTCAAGATATAACATGGTTTGATTTGAGAGATTGTTAGATCAACAAGGGTGTGCCTAGATAGATATAACAATGTCGTAACATGTGCAATTTACTGAACTAAAATCAAAAGAATTAGTTGTTAGTTATTAGTTGTTAGCAAGGAGGGATGAAGCATGATGTCCATCATGACATCCAAGAAAGCAAAGAAAAATGAATGATATGGATCATGGCATTACAAGCAATCAAAATCAATCAAGCAAAAAGCACACACATCAAAAAGTGAGAAACATTTAAGAGTGGTCAAGGGGCCAAGCAATCAAGGGAAATGGGTACATGTCACTCAAATTTGAAAACAAGCATACAAGGCATGTTCAAATGCAACATACACATATAATTGAAACAAGTAAGTTGGCATGGAAGCCACAATCACATAGAGGAGTATAGGCAAAGGACATTGACAAATGTCCTAAGGCACACACATGAATAGAAGAGGACATTGGAAAATGTCCTAAGGCACATATAAGAGACAAATAGGAATATGAAATGCAATCCAACAAGCTATGCTAAGCAAAAAGATAAAGCATGTAATAATTGAAAAACTAGAATCATATCTAAAGTAATCAAAACAAGAGTGAAATTATGCAAGACACATTTAGTACAAGACTAGGTATATGCTAAAATATACACAAGTGCTAGATATTAGTGAAATGTTGATATAGTAATATGTGTAATCTAGTATGTAATATACATCAGCATGATAACTTGGAGTGTCTAGTGTAGGAATGACATAACCTGGATGGTGTAGTCATGTAGAAGATGTCCCCAATGGATGTGTATATTGGAGTGTGTCTTGAATATAGATGTAAGATGCCCCCTAATGGGTAGAGTGAAGTAATCAAGGACCTAGATGTCACTGCACATACTCAAATAAGATCAAGTGAAGCATGGTAATGTAGATAAATTGACAAACAATAACATAGAATAACAAATGTAAGTCTAGCATAGTCGTAACATATGTAAATCATGGATGATCCATACAGTTGAAATATTTTTGTGTTTTGGATATATTTGAATATTTTTGGTATTTTTTATATTTGTATTGTTTTTGTATTTTAAAAATAAGCTATGTACATGAAAGATTAAGAATAAAATGATACTAATTGATGAGTCTCAATAAGACTCCTTATCATAGTGTTTTGTATTGAACAAAGATATCATGTGTGATCATGAAACATGATGAAAAGGTTGAGACTATGATTCTGAAAGCTATGTGCATTATAAATGTTCTAAAATATTTGAAGTAAAAACTGACTGTGGGGTCCCTCTATAACTTTGAGAAGTGTATGCAACTGTAGGGCTCTTAGGGACCTATTTGGAAGTAGGATAAGCTCTTTGAACATGTGATCTATGTGTAGACGCATGAGATCTTAATGAAACTACTCTAGGTGTAAATACTGTACCTAGAAGCTATCTATAATCTTATAGATGTGGATGTGTATGAACCCTATATGCTAGTGATTGATGTCTCAACTATGTCTAAATCTATACCAGAGGAAGAAATATAAATGATAGGGAAACTAAAACTAGTGGAGAAGCTAAAACTAGTGGAAAAGCTAGAACTGGTGACTGCAAAGGAGATGTCTCTAAAGTGGGTAGTGGTAAATCATATGGAACTCCACCAACTATAATAACTTGATTAGCATGAATGAATTCCATGCATCTATGAAATGTATATGGTACTATTTAATTTTTTTGAATCCATGGGTAACCAAGTAACATATCAAAAACTCCTACACTGGGAACTATGGTGAAATGTCTGGTCACATGTGTTGGACCAGTCTATAAAGAAAGTAAATTCTCACCCAATTAACTCTATATGTGCCCACTGAATTTGATTATAACTATATCTATCAAAGTGATATCTTGCTCTGAATAACCCAAATGCTGTAATAATGTAATGGTGCACATGTTGACACTGGAACTATTATCAATGAGAACACCGTGAATGGACTAATTATGAATATGTTCTTTGATAAAGAGTGCATTACAATATGAATTATCCTCAATAATCTCCTAATCTAAGAAGGATATTGAAGGTCTAGTTGGAACCCTAGACTCATACACAACTATCATACCACTTAAAAGATGTGACTCAACTAAAGGTGCCTAGTATGTAACTGGTGGAGAATGTGCATGGTATGTGTGGTGAACCCTTGATGTGTCCCCTTTATATTATTTAAAATGCTATGGAAATGGATCTAAGAAGATTTCTAAAGCTTTATCCTATGTTGGCTTTGCTTGTGGAGGCTCAACTAAAGTGCCAAAATCAAGTAGGTTGTCATTTATCAAGTCCTGTATCTTATGTCTCAAATTGATGCATCTATTTATAGTGTGGCTTGGTGCCCTATGAAAATCATAAAATGCATTCTGATCATATCCCTGTATACAAGTCTTTTCTGGGTCAACTTCTTGAAAAAGAGGGAGAGTGTTGATGTTACATTCTAATAACTACTGCAAAACTCTAGCTAGAGAAACTAGTAGATTGGTTAAATACATGCTGAGAAGGTACTAATAAAACCACACACTAAAGGGGCTCTAAATCTACATTAATTGCTAGTTGATTTTGATTCTTGTTATCATTAACTTTGACCTTGTATGGGAGTTTGCTATTACTCTTGTTTGTTATGCCTGGAATGCTTGTATACCTAAGTTTACCCATTGAAATGAGTTTCACTTCTCTTTCCTTTAGTGTATGACACAATTCAGTAAAGGAAGATAATCTTTTAAACATAATAAGTTCATGCAATACTGGAAGAAGGCTCTATTTGAAGAGATCTTGTAACTCCTAATTTGTCATGGGGCTAGTCATCTTAGCTAAGATGGTCTTATATCAAAGCACATAGTTTATGAGATGGTCATTTGATTTCTTTTTTTGTTGTATAATTTGTGCATATGAGACATTATCACCAATGTTGATACTGAAATGTGCTAGGAACATGTTGGCTAAAGGATTAAATGCATTAAATTACTGATTTGATAGACTATAGAACCATTATAAATCATAATCCTTTAGACTCCATGGAAATAACTTGGTAAGTAGCGAGTCATTTATTACATAATTCAAGCATGCTATGTGAAAAGCTCTCAAATGTGTCTCTGGATCACCCTTTCCATCATAAATAAAGAGCTTAGGTTGAACAAAACCTTGTGTCAAGGGTGTAGAAATAATATGACATGCCAATTGTGTATGTAGAAGAACAAAAGAATCCAAAGCCTGCATAGGTCTAGTGGCACCTTGATCAAAATGTATCACCTTTGATTGAAGAGATCTTATCTCTTGCACAAGGGTTATCACATCAGGAGATAAGGATGTACTAGTTGTAACTAGTGGCATAGAGGTAGGTTGGGTTGCTCTAGGGGTTGTTGGGATATAGTTACCCTCGTATTGCCATTTTTAATTGGTTGCTCTATAGGAATGGAAACTCAACTTGTTTAGCCTTTTTGATTTCCATGAGAGATTGCTGTCAGGATAACCTACAACAATCAATATGCTCTGATACTAACTATTAGGTGACCCCTTATCCAATGAAAGCATAATTGATTACTTTCTTATAATCAATTAAACATGGAATTATACTAGAATGATAAAGTAACTAGAAACTTGAGACAACAAAGAATTTGAGAGACAATACACACTCTTTGTATTAAATATTACTAGAAGAAAATACAATAAGGAAGATGCCACTTCTTCCTCCACCTCAAAGGCTTGCCACACCTCAAGACCTTCTTCCCTCTCTCTCTTGCTCAACCTTAACAACTCTAAAGCCTGAGTTATTATCCGTCCTTGAATGCTTCAGCTGATCTCCTTGACCTTGCTTGCTTCAATGCTTTTACTTGCCTTCTTGAATAATTACAATACATGCCTTATGGGTCTTTAAATAGGATCCCATGCTTACAAAAATAGAACTCTAGTTACAATAATTAGACACGCAGCTCGTGACTATAATTAGTCATTTGACATGCAAACACTCGCTTCACTTAACTGACTGTTCGTCAATAGCAGTTCTGGAAATACACAGGCGATCGACGCCGGTCCTTGCTTGCTTGGTGCTGCTGATGTCGACTGACTATCTGCCATCGCCGGTCTCCTTCTGCACTGCATCTAACTGATGTCAGTCATGCTGCTGACACCGGTGCTCCTGGTTCTTTAGCATCCTTCCTTGTGTCTGCAAACAGTTAAAGCTTTTAGCTCCACACCTTAACAATCTCCCACTTGGAGATAAACAGCTGTAACTTGTACTTGTACCTGTACACCATCTATTTTGTTCCTTAGGCTCTATATCCCTCTTCAATGTCACTCTTGAAGACCAACCACCATGCAAACCTGTGATGCAATACCTGTCTCTTATGCCACAAGAATTTTGCTGCTCCCAAATTCTCCATGACATACTTCTGAACTAACTCTACCCTTAGCTCAAAAAACTCCCTGTATATGAAACCCTACAATAAGTAACATAATACAATAATAGGATAATGTAGCTAATATTATCCAACCTGGTAAAGATAAAATACAATGGTCAAACCTCCATTGTTCTGCAGCCTAATCAAGACCATATACCATAGCCTTCTGTCTCATGTGTCCATCCACTCTCTTCTCTAAAATGGGAATCCATCCCTCTATCTAATGCTTCCTTCTAGCTGACAACTCTACCAACAAATACCTATTTGGCTCTCCAAGGACTCACACTCCTCATCCATGCCAAGCTCCCACTGTTTCTGGATTCTACCTGCATTGCTTCTTCCATCTTCCTAGTTCATGACTATCAGTAAGCAATATAAAGAAGGTGAACAACGAATATGAGGTTCACATACATTTTCTGACCTCCACATGGGTGTTTGAGACTTATAGATCCACCCAACATCTATTCCAGTGACTGATCTCGGCCATCTCCCAGTCTGCTCCTGACCGATGTCGGTTCCCTGCACTGACCCTAACTACCGACGTCATTTCCCTGGCCGAGGCCAATGTCCCTGCTACCGATGTCGGTCCTTATGACCGACATCAGACTTTTCCTACCTGACCTACTGACCTTGCTGGTCTGCACATGACCGATGTCAGTATCTGGCTGACTGATGTTGGTCCCAAGTGATTGACATCGATGTCTGTGTGTTCCTGTAAGTGATGAAATTTTCATTCGTGAGCTCTTCTTGGATCAAACCTCTGTCCATGCTACCCTGCTCAAATTTATTTAGCCCATGTGACTGATCTCTGTCCTTCATCTCCTCCATAAATACCAAGGCTTCTTTGTTCCTATCAAAAGCATCAAATTTCCTTTTTCTGCAATGAACTCTATCTATGCTTTCTGAATTTGAACACATACCTTTTGAATCAAGAACTTCCATTCCCTTCCTATTCATGTGACCAAGCCTATTAGGCCACATCTTCGAATCTACACCAGAAGTAGACTCAGTAATAGAAGTAGACAGATAAAGAGTATCTACTTTCTTACCTCTTGCTAGAACAAGTGCTCCCTTGGTAACCTTCCAAGAATCCGCTGTGAGGGTTATTGTGCATCCCTCATCTCCCAACCTTCCTACAAAAATCAGACTCTGCTTTAGAATTGGAACATGCATGACCTCTTTTAACACCCATGTGTTGTCAACCTACAATCTCATCTACACTTTCCCTTTGCCAACTATCTGACAATGTGTACCATCCCCTAAATAGAGCACTCCAAAGTCTCCCTGTTCATACTCATAGAACAAATCTCTGTTTGGGGATGCATGAAAAGATGAACCAGAATCTAAAATCCATGATCCTACCTGACTATCCAAAGAAAGTATGAGAGCGTCCTGTATCACAATATTTGCATCCTTTGCTTCTTCCATACCTGCATGTTGATTCTCTTTATCTCTCAACCAACACTCCTTTGTATGTCCTTTCTTTCCACAAAACTAGCAGGTAATACCTTTGGACTCGGATCTCCTTCCCAACCTTGATTTCCCTTGCTCAACCTTTTCCCTTTGCCTTCCCCTGCTTTCCACACTTAGAGCATTCCATGATGATTCACCTGTGCTTCTCTTGCGTATTTATTCATTCAAGATCACACTCACAACATCATCAACTTTTAAGATTTTAGAAGCAGATGCAGAATTACTTACTACCATAACCAAACCATCCCAACTTTCAGGCAAAGAACATAAAATCAAGAGAGCCTTTACCTCATCATCAAAAGCAATATTGACTGAAGCTAATTGGTTTACCAAACCATGGAAATCACTGAGATGAGTATGTACCGATCCACCTTCCTGCATTTGCAAAGTAAATAGCTGCTTCATAAGATATACCTTATTAGAAGCCGAGGGCTTTTTGTATAAATTCACCAAGGACTTTATCAACTCTTCCATTGTCTTACACTGTGATAAGCTAGAAATCATAGACGATGCAAGGCTCAACCTTATGGAACCGAGAGCCTTCTGATCAAGAACACTCTATTCTTCATCCTTCATATCTGTGGGCTTGCATGCAACCCCACCCAATGGTAAGTACAAATCCTTCTGATACAGATAGTCCTCAATTTGCATCCTCTAATGTTGATAATTTTTGCCGTTAAACTTCTCCATTCATAGCCTACTTTCTTCTGCCATTGCTGAACTCCCACTCAATCAAAAAACCCTGTGAATGACCTATAATAAAAAAACAATACCCTGCTTCCTGCAAATCGTAGCTCTGATACCACTTGTCAGGAGAACCTACAACAATCAATATGCTCTGATACTAACTGTTAGGTGACCCCTTATCCAATGGAAGCACAATTGATTACTTTCTTATAAGCAATTAAACATGAAATTATACCAGAATGATAAAGTAACTAGAAACTTGAGACAACAAAGAATTTGAGAGACAATACACACTCTTTGTATTAAATATTACTAGAAGAAAATACAATAAGGAAGATGCCACTTCTTCCTCCACCTCAAAGGCTTGCCACACCTCAAGACCTTCTTCCCTCTCTCTCTTGCTCAACCTTAACAACTCTAAAGCTTGAGTTATTATCCCTCCTTGAATGCTTTAGCTGATCTCCTTGACCTTACACTTGTAGATCTCCTTCACCTTGCTTGCTTCAATGCTTTTACTTGCCTTCTTGAATAATTACAATACATGCCTTATGGGTCTTTAAATAGGATCCCATGCTTACAAAAATAGAACTCTAGTTACAATAATTAGACACGTAGCTCGGGACTATAATTAGTCATTTGATATGCAAACACTTGCTTCACTTAACTGACTGTTCATCAACAATAGTTCTAGAAATACACAGGTGACTGACGCCGGTCCCTGCTTGCCTGGTGTTGCTGATGTCGGCTGACTATCTGTTGTCACCAGTCTCCTTTTGCATTGCATCTAACCGACGTCGGTCATGCTGCTGACGTCGGTGCTCCTGGTTCTTCAGCATCCTTCCTTGTGTCTGCAAACAGTTGAAGCTTTTAGCTCCACATTGCCATTTTTAATTGGTTGCTCTATAGGAATGGAAACTCAACTTGTTTAGCCTTTTTGATTTCCATGAGAGATTTCAATATAAGAGTATGATCTTTAGGCTATTCCCTAAGTCTTTCTCTAAAACTTTAGAGGATCAAATCTTTGTTGAGTATAAATTCATTATCAATAATAGGTGAAAGTGGATCGATAATTTATTATAAATTCATTATCATCATTGGTATTTTCATATTGCTCATTGTTTAAATTATTCTAATTAAAATTGGTGTAATCTAGATGTGTAGAATCTATAGCTAGAGTCTGAACTAGTTGTTTATCCATAGTATATGGTTGAGTTGAAGGAATTTGGGTGAATTCAGGAGGATTGCCACTAAGTCTTACACTTCATCTTGAAGGAAGAGATGTAAGGAACTTAGGTGGTATAAGGAAACCAACGTGGATAATAGTAGAAAAGATTAAACTAATATAATCTAAACAAGGAACTGGAATATGCATAGAAAGGATACAGAGCTCCCAAACATGTAAGGTGATACCTTAAGAAATAAAATAAGAGCTAATAGATGCAACTAGGGATTTTTCAAAAATATTTTTGCAAAATACAATGAATTTTTGAAATTGAAATTGAATTTCTGAGTTAAATGTTCAAGAAAAAGTTCAAAAATTTATGAGAAAGTGTTTGATTTAATGGGACCTAGTAGATGTAACTAAGGTTTGATATATATATATATATATGTATATATACATATATATGTATATATACATATATATATATATGTATATATACATACATATGTATATATACATACATATGTATATATACATACATATGTATATATACATACATATGTATATATACATACATATGTATATATACATACATATGTATATATACATACATATGTATATATACATACATATGTATATATACATACATACATATACATATATATATATATATATATATATATATATATATATAAATTACTATGAATTTTTGAAATTTTAAGTGATTTTGTAATTTTAATATGCAATTAAAAATTTAGAAAATGATTGGAAAATTAATGGAAAATTACTAGGAATTACTTGATGCAACTAGGGTTTAAAATAAATTTATTTTAAAATTTACTATTTTTTTAAAAAAAATTTAAGAGGAATTTATGATTTTAATATTCAAGAAAAAATTCAAAAATTAATGGGAAAAATTTGATGTAATCCAGGTTCACCAAATGATTTATTATTTTTAGGAAATTAGATGTTTAGTTACTCAATAATAAAGGGTCTAGAGTATGATAAAATTAGTAAATAACATGCACAATTAAGCTACTAATTTGTGTGATTTAATTATATTTTTGATATCTCTAAAAATAGTAATGAGAGAGAGAAAATTAAACTTATCTGATTCTATGCTATTCTGACTAAGACAAGGTCTACAAATCTGTGTGCAGGCTTAGGAGACTATTGCAAATAGGAATCTAGAGTTTGTTTCTTAATTGGATAGGAGAATTTAAAGTGGTACACCCTAAGTTATAGTGATGTAGTCTTATCTTGACACTGTTTTCTTGGTAATCTAAGATTTTTGGATTTTTTGCATTAGGTCTGTGTGACCCTACCTGTGAAATATCAAAGCTTGAAAGTCCGTGGCGCTTGCTATATGCTTGATTTGGTCATAAATACCCTAGGTCATCTTTATGCTTGAAATTGAATGTAAATTTCGAAGAAAGAAGAGGAGGGGTTAATGTGTAAAGGATACACTGGATGCATTTCACACCCTGTGTGTGGGCATACTACCTACATACCAATACTCTAAGGAGGGATCAATCTATATGTAATTCTCCCATTGAAGTGCTTGGTGCAATAGTGTGATGAAAATGTAATTAAATATAAAACTTGGTGTACTTGGAATGACTATGGATTGGTATAAAAGTTTGAATAATCTTGAAATACTATTGGATGGCTGTATGCAGAGAATAAGAAAAAGTGCTTGAGTGGTCTTGCTTATATTCTTGTTTCTCTCTTGTAAATGAGTGCCAACCCTTCTAAATGGACTTTGAGTGGCCTTTTATAGGGGATTTAATGATTTTGGGTTAAATAATTCATTTTAGGTTGACATGAATTAGGATAAGGATTTGGAAGAATATGACCATTAGAAGCTAAAATGCACCTGGACAACAGTGCTAGAAATAAGACACCCTAGGTTTCAGCATTATATTCCAAGTTTGGGTGCTATTATCCATGGATGATTTGACCTAGGTGGATGGATTAAGCATATAAAGAGAAATTAGGGTCTGTAAGGGTTTAGTTTGGGAGGCTACAGATGATTAGGAATTAGTGAAAACATGCTTATGAGGGTCATGAGAGCAAATAAGATGGACCTATGGATTGAGTGTCATTAGCCACACTAATGTTACCAAATTTTGCATTTTATATGACTAAAATACCCTAAGTGAATTTTATTTAGTTTATTGAAATGAGTTAAGATGTATCTAATTATTTTGATGATCGTAAGTTCAAAAGTCCTCATCTATTATCTATCAAGACTAGCAAACTATTTTTAAACCTCCAGACTCTATCGACTACTTTATATCCACTAGAATCAAATGACTGTTATTTAGCCACTAGAATCCACTAATTTATTTGTAACTACTATAACTCATCAACTAATTTATAGTCCACAAAACTTGACACTTGCAAAGGAACTGTTGAAGCTTGACACCTTCTAGAAAGTCCATAAATTTTGCCATTGATTAGTTGGTTGCCTATGTGTGAAAATGTTTCAACCCTTTTACTACATGCCATTCTCTCCCATTTTTCTCATTAACCCATTCCAAATTTCTCTCCCTCTCATTCCATCAATTAACAAACCCTATCCCTCTCTTTACTTATTCATTCCACTCCTCTTGGGTACACTTTCTCTCAAATTTGTTTTTGTTTTAAGTAGGCATTCAAATATAAATAAGGGTTAGAGCTTCCTCATGAATTTTGACAAAATGGAATGTAATATTTTTCTTCTTGACTTTTTGAATTCCTCTACTTGTCTTTATCTCACCATATATTTTTCATCTATTTATGACCCACTACATCCTGTCAACTTTTCAGATGCATACAGGATTTTGTAGACCTGCCTATTACTAACTAGACTTTTCCACCAATCTATAACTTTACATACCCTAAGAACTACTCAAAATTTAATAAATTATGCCTCCCTTCTCATAGCTTCATTAAATTTACCGCCCTACTTACAACCTCATGGATCTCACTAACTTCCAAACAACTCCTAGACTTTGATGACTATTAAGTATCTCTCAAATCTCATTGACTATCAAATAGATCCTAAGCTCTATTAACTTCCAAGCATCTCTTAGATCCTATTAACTTCTTAAAATCTCTCAAATCTTTGGAGTTCTTGACATGTTGTTATACACCAAAGTTGTCATGGTTAGTCACACATGTCAAGAAATCCAAAGAAGAAAGGTGACATGAAATATCAATTTCATGGGGTCACCCCCAATCTAATTTAGTGTCAAATACAAAAAAATCACTAATACTAATATGGAGCATATCATTTTATCAAACTTCTAAGAAAGAATTAACATAGTTTTGAAGTCTAATTAGATTTAAAGTATATATGATACTCAATTACCTCAAGCGATAAACTTCCCAACATTGGTGTCATGTCTTGAGCTTGTGTTGACTTTGACAAGTCATTATCACAAATAAAATAGGGAGGTTAAGAACTCAACAAATGAATTTTTTCTTTGTCTTGGTGCATAACATATTGAGGATATGTTGTTGATTCCTGATCATGAGTCTTTTATTGACATCACCCCAAAAACTATTTAATAGTTTTGGGGTTTCAAATCAAATTTTTACTTAAATTCATTAAATAAATAATGGCTCATAAAATTGGAGACTTCCACCACCAAAAAACCTAAGCTATCATGTGTTTTTATTTTATAATGGAAATAAATGACATCATTATACTCGTAAACAAAGTGGTTAGGAATCCTTTTACCAAGTATTTTCAAGAGTGGATGTACAAGTATATTTTAATCATACATGAGAATAATCAATACATCAATTGGAAAAAGCTAATTAGTGACTCTATTCATAAGTGGTTGTGTGAGGTTCATCAAACAAGGAAGTTCTACATGACTTCCTATTTGGTCTATGCATTCTGCATAAGTGATTTTATAGTGGATTGAATAGAGTTTGGCAAATGAATGTAATGTGGATTTATGATTTTTATCCTTGACTCACATTGGAGGTCAACCGTAAACATTTTTTCATAGTTAATGATGCTTTTCTGCACTATGTTATCAATATGTTTGATCATGATCCATATCATTTCAAGTAATCTATTATAGCCACTACTAAGATCTCTAAATAGGGTGCTTAGTTCACACAATGCCCCACTTTTTCAATATTAGGTAGATTTAAAAATGCCCCCTATATGCTACAAAAAGTTTATTGATGATAGAGAGTCCTTGATGGAGTTAGTTAGTTAGCTATTATAAACCCATAATTTCTTATTTGGAAAACATAAGGTAGAGGTTCATTTCATAATCACTAGTGGGAGATATATTTATTCCTCATTGTTTAAAGTGAAGTAAATTGATATGGAAATGACTCAAGTAACCCTCCAACCTTTTTATAGTAGACATTCCTTAATTGTTAGAGCATTTATTAATAATAATCTTGATTTTTCATACCATCATGTCCCATATTTTTAAGACTACAAGATGGATTATGATGTTGAGAAATATGTAAGGTTCAAATATTACTCTCACTTAACCAAAAATTAGGTCATTCACTAAAACATTGCATATATTCTAGAGGATGTTTAATATGATAAAAATAAAGTGCATCTTACTTATCATGAGGAAAATATAGAGCTAAGACCCATGCCTCAGATTTATTGGATAAAGTTTGAATCAACATAATTAAAATACATGACACAAATTATTTTGGAAATATCTCATGGATTAAAGTCAAATGAGTAAATGTAGAAAATGCTAGATTTCCATTGCCATTTAAAGATGTAAACATAGGCCTAAACTAATGACAACAATCAAAGAATGTAAAATCACTTGTAGGTTACTCTTCTAGTATCGATGTGAGTCAAATTATAACTAAAGATGAAAATGATAAAAAATTGGTAATCTCATAGTTAGTCAACCCTAAAATAGAATTAAGCAAAAAATTAAGATGTCATCTAGAGGGGCTGAAGGAACTCCTAAAATCTCTACTATTTTAAGTGACCCATTTTCAAATGTTGGCCATTCTCAAGGATTCATCAAGAACACCACATTGTAGTAAATGGCCACAAAATCTCATTTGATGATCCCTATGTCCACTTCTCTTCTAAAAGGAAATATCCTCAACTTTACCATAAAGTAACCAACTTGCCTCCCTGACTCTCACTGAAGGTTGTAACTCCACCTTTATCTTTTTTTTCTAAATCCAAAATTGAATCTACTAAAAAAGAAAATGGAGATATAATGATTACATAAAATAAAAACCTAATAATTTACCATCATATTATTGAGACTTAAACCCAAAGAAAATAAGGATCTCTACAAGATGCTCTTAGTGTAGAGTTCCTAGATTGGCTGAATGAGGTGGTCAAGAAGAGGAAGAAAATGGTTCAACCAAAAGAGATAATATTTATTGTGATTAACTCCCCTACTCATTATGAATAAAATATATTCAAAATAGTTTCTAGCATAGTCATGGATAATTATGGTGAAATATATGTCAAGGTTGCGGTTCCTCCTCTTGATAAATTCAAAGGAGAAATTGGTGCTAGAAATTACCAAAAATAAAAGGTGTACCTTGGCAAATATACTCATGAGGGAGTAATATAAGATGTGAAAATAACCATTGACATGTTTTTCATTATGTTAAAATAGGATAAATTAACCAAAGATTATTTGAATGAAAAGGTTGAATAACTCTCATCAATAGTCCAAAAATTGGTAAACCCAATTTGATCCCTTTTGTGTGGTTATGCACCTGCTACCAAAACATTGAATGTAACTAAGGACATATGACATATGGGTAGGTCCACCATAAAATGGTCATATAAAATACTCCTTCAAGGAACCAGATCAATAAATGTATCCATGTCTATTTCTATGACAATTGAGAGTGAGCTCAGTTATGCTAGGAAATTTAAGATTGTATATAAAGCATAAATCAACAAATGGAAACAATTTTTTCCAAAGTTAGAATCCTTCTCCAAATCAAATCCAAACACTCACATCACAAAAAATGTTCCAAGTCAAGACATTTAGGGTGATCACACTAGATTCTTACGTGTTGCTAGGTTATAGATTCATATGCTTGAAGAGTCTTTGGAAAAATTAAAAGAGTCTCAGGTAATGGTAGTTAGTGATGAAAATGATATATAAGAAGTAAATAAAAAAATTCTTGCATATTTATTGACAATAATGGAGTGTTAAGTCTATCTTAGAACATCAAGGATGAGTTCAATCAGTTGATGGAGGAGTAAAATCCTAGATTTGCCTTTTAATTTGATTCTATTCAAAGTTTCATAAGATCTTAGATTTTTTTTGATAAACTTGACAAATATATATATTTACTTTTTGACATGTCCCACATAAAATTTTATATCTTCAAGTCAAAGGATAAATTAGCTAACTCCATTTAGATGGTCTAGAAAAAGTCATAGTTAAAGAAATAATAAATATATTTGATGATTACCAAAAGAGGTTGTAGAAAATGAAGTAGAAGAAGTTTCAAGTTGTTTATGTTGAAGGTAGTGCTCATCAAGAGGAGGAAGTAATATTCTAGTTTGTAGTTTTCAAAATTATGTTTTAACATGATTATTTTTGCAAGTTTTTAAGTTATGACTTTTTGCACTTTTTAAATCTCACTTTTGAATTAAAAGTGAAATTATTCTATTTTCTCTAAAAAATTAATTTTTTTAAAGGTTTTCCACATCAAGAGGTAGATAAATCCTTTGTAACAACCACCTTCTAGGTTATAAATAGAGTCTTTCATGACATTTTAAATGGGCTTTTACCTTTTTGACAAGATACAAGATTTTGGAGAGAAGAAAGAGAAAAGGAAGAAACTCTGTGTTATTTTAAGAAATTAATAAAATAATATCATTATATGAATTTGTGCCTCTATTGTATTTGTGAATGAATGTTCTTATGTTCATTTATTTACTCTGTTAATTTTTCACTTTCTCTTATGTAAAATGTTCATGGCTAAATATTCATCTTTACATTTTCATCTCAAGAACTTGGGATATAAACGAAATCCATGTTTGATTAATTATTCATGTTATTTCCCTTTTTCTTATTATAAATCTCACATTTATTTCATTTATTTTCCTATATTATTCTTATTAAAATTCCTTTCTGTATACATGTTTGATCCGTAAACTAGGTGGATGTTCCATTGTAAGCTTCACTAATATGGATTATTTCAAAAAAAAGTTATGCTCTAAAGTTCTATGCCATATAACAAAACCCAAAACATTTTTTAAAGATGTATTCAATCTCTAATGACAATTATATATAAGATACAAAGGAATATGCAATGTTTCACATGCAATGTACTGCATATATTTTTTCACACTCTAAACATGCTACTACTCCATACATAATTACAATTTAAATGATTCCATATAAGTGAAATACTAATGTCAAATTAGTTAACCATTAGGAAAAAAGTACTATGATTGTTAAAAATGAGTCTTGAGGTCTCTTAAGTGTTTATGGTATTGAACTAGTTACAAGGAATGGAAACATGCAAACAAAGGAAACAAACACATCAATAAAAAATAGAGATAACATAAGACATACCCTATAGAAACTCAATGTGAGAAAAATCTAGAAAAAGTGAATCCATGATTCCTCTTCTCCATAATGTTCTAAAATTTACAAGTTTTTATCTTCTTGGGCTTACAAGGAAAACCAACCTCATGGACACATACACTCATAATGTTCTCTACAATGTTTGGTGGGAGTTTTATATCTCAAGCAAGAAAAAATACTGAACTCATCTATCTCAACTATGTAGTTTTCAACTCATTCACATACATTCAAATAATGAGTTGATGAAGGAAAAAATAATACATTCCTCTAATGCATCCACTTGAATTCTAAGATTTAATGATTTGTTGCTTTCTGATCTTTCTCTAATATTTTTTAATCTCTCTTGATGTTTGTTTTATCTTTACATTAAATAAACTATATAGTCTCATATTTATAAAAAATAATATCTCTTATAATCATATAAGAAGTCTGAGAGTTAGAAACTAAATCTAAAACACTTCATTTACTTTCAACTTCCCATGAATCTTTCATAATTGTTTATGCCATACTAAGACCTATATTTATGATTTCCCTAGCCTTAGAAACTACCAATAAACTCATCTGAACCACCAAATAAAATGAAAACACAAAAAAATAGTTCTAATAATTTCATCTCTAGATCTCAATAGTTGGGCTACAAAGATGAATAATCCAGCTTTGGAGGTCATCAGTTGCTACTCCTTAGACCAACTAGAAAGAAAGTTTATCAACTTCTGAAGGCCATAACTTTTGCATAAGACCTCAAAACAACATGACAATTTTTTTGAACTTGTTTAATTTTTCAAGGGAAATTAAAATATGTAATAAAAATTCACTTTTTATGCCAAACATATGATTTTTTTAATCTCATACAATAGAAACTAACATTTTATTTATCTCAACATTTTTAAAAATTACTCATATTTGATAGTTGATTGTTTTACCAAATGAGTTTGATGATGTAAATTGATCCACAACATGAGGCCCATGACCAATCATGTGAGGAAAAACCAAGTTTGGTTGTGTAGAGTGAATGCACAAAGATGTATTGAGATAGAATAATCAAAACACATTCAATGAAGTGACAATTTTACTTATAAGAAATGCAAGTTCTATTCAATAGTATAAAATAGGGAAATTGGTACACTATGATATATCTTGTGTTACATAATAGTTATGTGGAGAATGCTATCTATGTTATGGATATGTATTACATTGAACTTTAAGATAGATGCATACGTTACATATTTCAAATGAATAATACAAGAGCAATTAACACTATTGTTGGTTACAAAGAACATGGTTAACAGTTGTTTTATCTTCTTTGTTGGACAATGGTTGAGCTTCTAGTTCAATGGTTACTAATGATCCAATTGAGAAGACTCTCAGGTTGAGAGTGCCACCTATCAAGCCACACAATCAGAATAGACTAACACATATATATGTTTAAGTGAGGACATATGCATTAATGCAAACCTATGAACGAGTACCAAGATAGTGCATAGAGATATGATTTGAGTGTAAAAGTCTATGAACTAGTGCAAGACTTATGTATAAGAGTGTAAGTAAGCTTAGTGTAGTAGAGTGCATAAGAGTACATAGGAGGTGCAAGATGTATGAATATAAATAAGGGGCTTATTCTATTGTGCATGAGAAGTGCATGGATCATTTACCTTTCTTTAAGAGAAACACTCTCCATTTGTGTTGGTGTACAATTGAAGAAACTACACTTGAATTTGATAAGAAGTGTATTACTTGTCTTGATTAACATATTGTCCAACCTTGACCACTCAAAAAATTTGATGTGTGTTATGCCAAGTTTGTGTGTGTATCACTTTGATGATATAGTCCTTCTCTATAGGGTGAAAGTGTTCAAGATCTAAATTAAAAAGATGTTATGTCACATCTAGCTCAAGAAGTCATAAAGTGTAAGGCTTGAGAAGTTTCATGTGGAATACTAGGTTCTTACCCAAGTATTAAGGTAGATTAAGAATGAAAGCATTCTCACTAGCTAAACTTAGAATGGTAAGGATAATAATGTAGAGGATCAATCTTCTTGTGTGGAACTTTGAATCACTCCTTTTGAAGGTGTAACCAAACTTTTTTACCAAATCATAATGCGTGAGGCATGTGATGTGTATCATGGTTCTCTTTGTACTTTGCTTGTGTGCAAGAGAGAATCAGTTGAACCTGTTGATGAATATATTGGATGTGGCATAAAAACATTTCATCTTTGTTCATTTCCCATTCCTAAGTGCATGATTCAGTGTCAAATAGTGCATGGTGGGAGATGTATAGATGTGATGAAGGTTGAAACCCAAGACATGTCTATAATGGACTATGACCTATAGAGCTATGCAAGGCTCTATTACAAGCATGTTGAATATATAAGATATTTTCATCCCAAGTATAAGAATGTTTATAGTTATACATTCATAAAATCCAAATAGGTGTATGATTAACCATTTTAGTTTTCTCATCTATTTGTGGATGAAAAACTATTGACCAATCTAGTTACGTACCCACTATGTCCCATAATACTTTCCAAAAGTGACCTATAAAGCATGGATATCGATCAAAGATGATGGATGTTGGAATTTGAAATTGAACCCAAACATGGTTGAAGAAAGATTTCACAGTGCCAACCGCATCAATGTCTTTCTTGTAAACAACCATGATATCCATCTTGGAAAACCTATCTAATACAATGAACATAATGTCATGATAACATCTCATCTTAGGCAACCTAATCATGAAATCCATGTTGATAGATTCCCATGGTCTATATGGAACTATTAGAGGTGTGTAAAGTCTTAGCCTCCTATTTATGGATTTAGAAATGCAACAAAGAATGCAAGACTTGATGTGTCATTCTATGTCTATGTGCATGTGTAGCTAGTAAATATAACTACAATGTGTCTAGAGTCATTGTCATGTCAAAGTGTCCTGAGGTCTTAGCATAGTGTGCCTCCTAGATGAATCATTGGTGAGTTGTACCACTAGGAACACAAATATGTTTGAGATTTTACATAAATTGGTTAGATAAGTAGAGCTCTTGAACTTGTTTCCCTTAAATGAGGTTGGTGTAAGTTGCTATGAAGTCTAAATAAGTTGAGTAGAGGGATACCCAATCTATAAATTTATATACACGTTTGTTCATCACCATGATGAGTGTGTAAATTGGAATTTAGCTAAGATAATTTGATACTTTGTTGCCATTACATTTCTTATGATTGATCATGAGATGGAACTACTATAGGTAATTCATCCATTTCATATGCCATGAATTTTATAGCTTGTTCTACATTTGCATGAACTGAATTGGCTTGTGATCTAAATTAAAAACTATCTCCTTCCCCAAAATTTAGTGGTGCCATTGCTTAATTACTTGAATAATAACATAAAATTATTTCTCATAGGTGGAGTACCTTTATACCATGTCATTGAATGTCTCTGAGTAGCATGAAACCAAATGTCCATGCAACATGAGCACTACATTGAGTGCATAGTCAAATGGATCAATGTGAATTTTTAAAGAATGTACAATATTAGGTATTATGATAATAGGCACTATGCAGAGGCATTGATTGAGTGCCTCAAAAGTGCAATGCTATACATGAGTCCAATTAGACTTAGATTTTGCACTTGTTATTTGATTGATATCCTAAGAGAGGTGAAAGAAACTAATTATGAACATGCAATACAAGTTAAAAACTCCAAAAGACCTCTTTAATTCTAAGAGATTATGTGGAGTAGGCCAATCTTGAATCACTTTGATCTTATCTAGATCTACATGGATGCCTATGTGATCAATGATGTAGCCTAGGTACTAAATCTACATAGCACTGAATGTACAATTTGCTAAGTTGGCTTATAAATTATGTTGATGTAAAGTGTTTATGATGCATGTGACATGTTCCATATTCTCCTCACAAGTCTTACTAAAGATGATAATGCCATCTAATTAGATGATGATGAAAGAGTTGAGAATTTTTTTGAGTAGATCATCTATCAAGTACATGAATATGGTTGGTGTTTTCACTTAGATATGAACCTTTTGATGAGATGACAAGGCTTATCTCATCAAATTTGAATAATGGAATCACCTCTAGGATTGTGGGCAGCCTAAGGAATAATGTGAGTCTCTAGATAGGGCTAGCTCCCTTGATGTACCACTATGTATTGTGACTAAGACTAACTTTTAGGGGTGAAAAAGGGGGAAGAAACTAAAATAAAATCTAAACTAATGGGGTGATACACCAAATTGGCTGATGACATCCCACCATATGCATATTACACTTGAGACCAAGGAAAAAATGAAACATACACTCTTCCAATCTACAACTTCTCACATTAATGTTACATTATGAGGTCAAGATGAACATCTAGGCTAAGGAAGACTAGATAAGAGGCCTTGAATGACAATGATAAAGAGACAAACTCACATAATCCTTGACATATCACAAAACACTTCACATGCCTTTCAAGAAGAATTTTTCCAACTACAAATAGGTTGCAAGATTGAGCTAACATGCTAAGGAAACAAGAGTGTCACTTAAGAAAAATCAATCATTCAAATGAAAAACACTATGAATAGTCATATAAAAGGTAATAATTAGTAATTTTATTTATCAAAAGATATACAAATGAGTAGGGCTTCACCATAATCAGGTGGAGCATCCAATACAATGCCAAAATGGCTAACTCTTATAGAGTTTGAGAGAGAGAGAGATAAAGAGAGAAGTCCAAGGGTCACAAGGACACTTGTAAAGATAATAAAATCAGATATACATACATGAGAATATGATATGGGTTGAACCATGCAATTTTAGGAGAAATAAGTGTCAACTCAAGGCATAGAAGTTATGCAAGGTGACATAAAACTCCTCCTTTTGCACACAAAAACTACCTTCATGATTGGGCCTATTTGAACACCCCATAAATAATGAAGACCAGGTATAATTATTGGAATAGAAGGGGATACTCTTAAACATGCCTCTCCATGTAATGGTTGTATGCTTGGTCCTTTAGAAACCTCTAAAAGTGAGCCATTCATCATCTACTGTCCAAAAATTGCCCTTCCATGCACCCATCACATTTGGCTTCCAAATTGGATTTATTTGATCATTAAAATTTATGGGAGGGATTTAATGAAAATTTTAAATACTCTATTAAAATTAGTTTAAGTTAAGATTTTCACCTCTCTTACTAGCTTGTTCATTAGGCTAGTTTAGACTAGCTGAGTTGAAAGACTTATTTGAGACACTTAAGAACATTTTTAAGGCATTAAACTTACATGTGGAGTTATATTAAGTCTCAATATTTCCATCCATGTGTCTTTCATCTCTTGAAACTTCCTAAAACCTGTAAAAAACATAAAATAGTGAGAAAAATCTTGTTTTTAACCCCATCCATACAAGTCCATACAACTAATTATGGTGTGAACCATCCTGAGGGATTCCTCTCCAAGTTCTAATATCTATTCTAGTCAAACTATGTCTTTAGATTAGCTTTCAAACTCCACTTTCCAAAATTGGTTCCTTTAAGGGTTTTGCAAGGGTTTTATACCTGTTTTAGGTCTTAAAGATTATTAATAAAATTTGGACGTCCAAGTTTCCAATAAATTCCAAAAAATTTATGTTAGGGGACCTTGATATCCACCCCAAACTTCTTTGGCTACCATGTAAACCTTCATGGTAGATATGAGCATTTGAATGTGCCTATTCGAGTTTGTTTCTCTATTTTGCATAGGTCTAGGGTAACTCTGAGTCAAAATGGATTTCATTATTTCTTCCCATGAATTAAAAATGCCTTAAAACTTTTTTATCCATCCCATAAACATGAAAAAATTCATTATAATACTCTTTCAAGGTTGAAAAATAAGTTGGTACCTTGTTTGGATTTAGGCTTAGTCATGTTTGGTAGGTTTGTCTGCACTTTGAAGCTCAAAATGAAAATATTGATGTCTCCTTTGACCTAAAATATCTTAATTTTTTTTTTATACATCCCAAACTCATTTCAAAATCCATTATAGATATCACCTAGATCTATAATTGGAAGTAACCCCTTAATTGGCCTTTAGGCATAACCATGCCTTATGAGTCATGACTGCAACCTCTATGGTCTAGAGCACCCTATTGGATTAATATACTATGTGACATGTTTATAAGCTTATTATAGGTGTATATAAGCCTCTTACACCTATTATAGAGATTCCTCATCCCGAAAAAAGTCCCTTCCATCTCCATTTACTTAAAACCTACCAATTTTTCATAGGAGGAAGTATCCCCCATCTGAGATAAAACATGGGATACTTCCCCTATTTTATGAAAAAAATGAGTACATAACATGATTCATAATTTATTAATGATTATTCTCACAAAATTTGGACACTTGGTTATCTCGTATGACCTCACAAACCCTCAAATTTCAACACTGGTCTCATAGCAAGATAAACTAAGCAGGGTTTCTTGACGTAAACCGTGTTTTGCATGTTTTGGGTTCTCTCCTCTATTCCATGTTCATTATAAAAATTCCATGTTCATTATAAAATTACCATGTTTATTTTCATGGCCATTATATATTTAATATAAACTTCATTCCAACCATCTGACCCTTTAATCACTATCCATACTCTTAGATCTACAAGGATGAGTCAGCTTGCGTAACTATTGATTGGGACATCTCTTTTTTACCATATCTATAGGTGACTTCTCCCTTAAATAAGTACCTATGCATGTTTTTGAGATATTATCCATGAACCCTTTTTATGTCACATAACCTCCATACTTATCTTAGATTCATTTATGCTTTTAACAAACATAAGTTGTGTTCTCTCTCCTAGAATGAGAAACCCTACTTGCCTCTACCGTGTCATTTGCTATAGGTTATTAAACATGATTTAATTCTTAAAAAAATGTGCCAAAACTCCTAATCTATTATAGTCATATATTACTTGTTTTAAATCATTTTATTCATTCTCATCCTTTACCATTACCCATACCTTATTCCTTTATGTGTATTGCTAACACAGTCATACACAAGAATGTGAGTCTATATTAAGGCCATAAGATGTATATGTGGGATTCAAATGCATTGATAAGGGTTCAAAGATGTTATCACAATTTTTATTCATGTGTTCATATGATATTAATTATGTTAACTTCAATTACAACCTTTCTATGCACTTGAGTCTCTAAACTGGGCTCCTCCTAACATGACTGTGAACCTCTACCTTTAGGCCTACTTGTAGGTTACTTTATCCCTACTTGAGTTTGATCATGGTATGTGTGAAATTTTCATGGATACTTTTATGTTAAACAAAATTTTATTCAACTTCAACTTGCCTCTATACCCTTATCAGGCTCCTTGAACTCATAGGACTGAGTTCTCCCCTCTTGACTAAGAGACTTTCTCTTAGACCCTAATGTAGGTCATCATAAGGGTTGGTTGGGGTGATTTGATGAAGAAGAGGCCTTATTTAGTTTCATCTTGAGACAGAAAATACTATCCTTACCTCAAAATCACCTTAGATGAGCTAAACACCTTCCAAAACTTACATAATCCACTATCTGCCTTGTCTCAGTCAACAATGCTAGCTTTAGGTGCATGTTTTGTGGATATGGTATAGACTGAGGTGTGAGTGGAAGCAAGAAACCCAATGAATCATTCCCTTTAGTGATCTTATATACCAAAAATGTAATTTTGAATCATTTTAAGTTGTCTATTAGGATCACTATTAATATACATAGAAGGGTGCTTAGTTCACACAATTTCCCACTTTTTCATATATCAAGCTATGTGGATTTGAGAATCCCCCTTTATGATGACAAAGTTGTTTTGTTATAGGTGAGCCATAATGGAGTTAGTGCATCATCTTCTAGAAACTCATAAACTCTTATCTAACAAACATAAGGCAAGAGTTAATTTATCAATCAATATTGGGATATATACTTACTCATTATTTAAGGTAAAGGAAATTAACATAAAAATGACTTGGTAACCCTCTAACCTTTTCATAGTAGACCTTATTTTGATGTCAAAGGATTAATTGAGAATAATCTCATTTATGCATACCATCATGTCCCATATTTGAAGAATACTATATGGATTGTGATGATAGTAAATAAGTGAGGCTTAGAGATTACTTTCACTTCACCCTGTAGTATGTCATTGACTATAACATTGCATTTGTTCTAGAGGATCTAGATTTTTATGAGTAAAACATAGTGCTAAGACCCCAACCTCGAGTTGATTGGAGAAAGTCTACATTAACATAATTAGAAGACATGATGCATAAAATCTTGGAAAAAACTATCTCATGGATTCAAGGCAAAGGATTTAATATAAAAATGCTATATTTCCATTACTATTGAGGGTTATAGACATAGGTCATGACCAATCAAAATAATCAAAGGAGGTAAAATCACTTTTAAGTTCCTCTTCTAGTGTCAGTGTGATCTAAATTATAATTGAAGAGGAAAAAGAGAAAGAAGTGGCTATCTCACAAGTTGGTCAACCTTGAAAGACACTTAAGCTAAAAATGAAGAAGAAAATTGGAAGGACCAAATAAAATCTTGGGATATCTACTATTTTAAGTGATCCATTTTAAAATGTTGTCTAATCTTAAGGCTTGATAACAAAACCACTATTTAGTACCTGGTGACAAACCCTCATCTGGTGATCCTTATGTCCACTTCTCTGAAAATCACATCTCCTCAACTTCCCCTAAAGCAACTAGATTACCTCCCCAACTCTCACCAAAGGTTACAAATCCACCCTTATATTTTATTCTTAAATCCAAACCTGAATATCCTAAATTAGATAAGGGAAATGTTATGCTTACATTAGAGTAAACCCTAATATTTCTTCTCATCATAATAAGACTCAAACCCATACATAACAATGATATCTACAAGAGGATCCTATTTTAGAGATCCCAGACTAGTTTAATGAGGTAGTCAAGAAGAGGGAGAAAATGGTTCAACCACATGATATTGAATTCAATGTACTTACCACCCCTATTCCTTATGAACCAAAGAAACCAAAAATAGCTTCTCACATAGTCATGAATGAACATAGTGAAATATATGTTGAGGTTGTGGTTCCTCCTTTTGACAAATTCAAATAAGAAATTAGTTTTGGAGATTAACAAATATAGAAGGTGAACCTTAGCAAAGCTACTTATGAGGAGTAAAATAATATGTGCAAATAACCATTGAAACACTATTTAAGAAGTTTGACAAGGATAAAGTGACCAAATATCAGTTGAAGGAAAAGGTATAACAACTCTCATTAGTGTTCTAAAAATTGATAAACCTAGTTTGATCCGTCCTATGTGAATACACACTTGATACTAAAACATTGAATTTAGCTAAGCAGATAGGACATATATGTAGGGCCAATAAAGATTGGTTAGATAAATTAATCCTTCAGAGAAATAGATCAATAAACACAACCATATTTGTTTATGAAATAACTGAGAGTGACCTCAATTATGCTAGGAAATCTAAGGCTACATACAAAACATAAATAAGAAATAGAAATAATTTTTGCCAAAGTTAGAAGACTTACATAGAATATATCCAAACCCTATCATCACGTAAAATGTTCTAAGTCAAGAACGTCATGGTGATCACATATAATTTTAAGGTACTACCAAGTTCTCAATTTTTATACTTGCAGAATCACTAGAAATATTAAAAAAGTCTTGAGTGACGGTAGTTGATGATATAAATTATATATAAGTAATTGAAAAAATTCCTTACACTTTTCTTGACAATAATGGAGTAGTACTTCTAGATTAGAACATCAAGGATGAATTCAATTAGTTGATGGAGGATTCAAGTCCTAACTCTACTTTCAAATTTGGGGCTATTCAAAGGTTCATCATATATCATACACTTTTGATAAATGTGACAAATATTTGAAGTATTTTTGATGTGTCCCACATCAAATGATATATCTTCAAGTCAAATAAAAAATCAGCTACCCCATATAGATGGACTAAACAAAGACAAATTTAAATAAACAATGAAACTATTTGATGATTATTAAAAGAGGTTGCAATAAATAAATAAAAAGGAGGTTCAAGTTATTTATGCTAAAGGTAGTGGTCATGGAAGAATAAATTCTCTAATTTCAAGTTTTCAAAATTGTGTTTTAACATGATTACTACAAATAAGTTATGATTTTTTGCATGTTGTAAAAATAACTTTTGAATTAAAACTATAATTATTCTATTTTTATATAAAAAGATTTTTGTAATGGTTTACCAAGTCAAGAGGTAGAGTCCTCCTTTTTAACTACCACCTTCTAGGTTATAAATATATGTTTGCATGCCATTCTAAAGGGACTCTTAACTTTTTGACAAGATACAATATTTTGGAGAGAAGAAATGGAAAATAAATAAACTTTGTGTTATTCTCAAAAGTTAATTAAATGAGATGATTATAGGACTTTATGCCTTTATTGTCTTTGGGAATGAATTTTCTTATGTTCATTGATTTACTTTGTTAATTTTTGCACTTTCTCTCATGCAAAATTATCATAGTTAAATAACCATCTTAACATTTTCATCTCAATAATGTGAGATATAATTAAAATATGTATTTTTTCAGTTATTCATGTTTTTACCTTTTTTATTTTTCTAAATCTCACATTTGTTTCCATTATTCATCTATATTCTTATTAAAATTCATTTATGTATACATGTTAATGCCTAAAACAATATTGTATATTTTCAAATATTTTTATTTTTCTATTTTCTCTTGATTTCAATAAAGGTAGCCTCACCTACTAATAGAGGAGGGACTCTGTCCCACAACACTATTGTTTGCGATACACAAAATTTTGTTACATATAAAATTTCTAGTCAACAATGACACAAAGAAATTTGTAACCAACCCTTCCCCAATCACTGAAAGAATGGAGAACGCCCATTGATAATCTGGAATGATCTCTTTTACACATGTTCTTCACCCATAAAGGAATTTGGGAAGCCATTTTTTACACTAGCCCAACCTAGAGTTTATAACTATAATTTTCCCATATTTGATATTATTTATCTAGGCATTTTACAAAATTAAGTGCAATTGTAACTTTGTATTGAATAAAAATAATAAATTTTAATAATAATTGATATATTCAGTGAATCTAAATGCATAGATGTTTCTTGGTGATTTTTTGACACTCTTTTTGACTTTAAATAAAAATAAATAATAATTTAATGAATTCATTTAATTTCTATCTTAGGATCATGAACGCCAACTTATTTTTTCTATGTATATTTTTCTGTAACATTATCTTGTCCATTGGGTTGTTTATTCAAGTAGAGTATTGTGGAAAGTATTTTTTTTAAAAATTGACATAAATTAACTCAAATGGGTATTGAAATTTTGATGGAAAAATTTTATTACAATAATTGGTTATTACTATGGGATCACATTCTCTAGTGAAATGTATGAGAATCCTATAGCTCATTAGTTGACTAGTGCCTTATCCATGGTGTGGATATTTAATATCACACACTTGTGTGCCCTGATATAGCCAACTAATACCATTTTTCTTATTGAAAATGTGTGGGAAATGAACACGTGTTATTAGGCAAGATCATTAACTTGAGAAATCCACCTATTTACCTACTAGAACTATTTATTGTCTTCGTATTTTGAGATAATTTCTATGACTTTGCATGTATCTTGTGCATATTTTTAGCTATTTGATTATTGAATTCATGAATTAAACCATAATAGTATACATGCTATAACTTTATAGCCACAAAATTGATAATGAATAAACATATATGTAATATATAATATGTTGAATCTTGCTTGTATGAATTTTTAAAATGATGACATAGTTCATATACATAGAAATAAAAATGGCACATGTTCCTACTTATAATAGGCTGATTATACTTGTAGGATCCTTTATTTAAATAGTTTGAAATTGAATCATACTTGTAGGCATGCTCATTTTATTTTTGTAGAAAAAAATAGACTAAAACAACACTACATTCAATTCTTTGGGATTTTCTGCATCTTAACATTAGAAAATTTTCAAATATTCTACAAACCTTCTCTATGTGCCCATCTTGGAATTGTTTTCAAACATTCCACTAATATGAAAGATAAAGTTTGGAAGAAATCACACTCATCTCATCTAGAGTCTTCTATCCATTTATCTAGGCATATCGAAACCCACCATCCACAATCTATCCATTTTTTTATTTGAAACATCCATTCTAGCCAAACCAATATTGTTCTTTATCAGATGTATTTTTAGATTCACATAAACCATCATTCTTACACTGTGACATGCACATACATTTACAAGCATATCAAGAAGCTTGCAATTGTAATGTTGAATCTCTACCTTTGGCATGCTCAATCATTATGTAGCATTATTATGATTTTCTTGATGGTGTTTTTCATCTATAAATTCCAAAAATATTATTGAAAACATAAAAAAACTCCATAAAAAATTATTTTGGCATCATCCCTTTATGCATAATTAACTAGGTTAAAGGACTACTTTAGATAATATGGACTTATCAATAGTTCAAATTTTTGAAAACTATAAAAAATAAATTGGACTATATCAATTTTAAATTAGACTGTATCAAGATTAACTTGGACTTATTAAAAATAAATCACATCTATTTGATGTATTTGTGATAAGACCTAATTATTTAAAATGATCAGAAATAATTAGTAGTTGAAAACTATCATAAAAAATTTGGACTTCATCAAGAATTACTTGGAGTTATTATAAATAAATCACACACACACACACACACACACACACACACACACACACACACACACACACACACACACACACACACACACACACACATATAATGAATTTGTAATAAGTCCAAATTATTTAAAATAATAAAAAACAATTAAAAATTAGCTAAACTTAAATCACATCTATCTAAATGTGCAAAATAGTCAGAATTTCTATGGTCTTTCTAATATCTTCAGTCAAATTTTTACGACCATTTAAATTGGATCATAAACCACACATTTATAGATAATAAAATTGATTAGTTTATTTATTAAGGAAAAATAATTCATACATTAATTGAGTGCTTGGGTGATATGTGATTTAAATCACCTGGGATGACTAGAATGCCACATGTTAGTTGTTGATTCGATCATGAACTATTTGTTTAATATAAATCAGGTCACATCCCTATGATCATCAAATTTTATCTTGTATTTATGTACATTCCATGTGTCAATCATGGGTGTTCAAGTGTTAGACACCTCCTCGATGTTCTATTATTATATTATTAATATAGTCTCCCACATAGTTGAGTTACTACGATTGTGATGTATGTCACAATCTTAGGTGATCTTACTGTTTAGGGAATTTGTTTGCATTGGTCATTATTATAAAAATTTGAGTCACTGAGATTGTGCCATGTGGCATAATCTCAAGTGCTTGGTTGAAGTGTAATTTGAAAAACTAAAAATCTGAAGACCATTTGTTGATACACAAATTTTGAAAAACAAATCTTGACATGCAAGTGGGATATTTTGAAGCATAAAACTTGAAGACCTTTTCACAAACATGGGAATGCCAAAGTGTATTTTACAACGTACAAAAGTCAGTGTGTAAATTTTGATGTGAAAATTGCAAAGACCATTTTGAAGGATGTAAAATGTGAAGTTTAATTTGAAAAACCAAAAAGCTGAAGAGGTTTTCGTGATTTGCAAAATGCGATTTCACTATTTGGAATCCATAAAAGGCAATGACCATTTTGAAACACAAAAATGTGAATTGGATGTTTAAAAATCAAATACCATTAAATAGATGCACAATTATCAAAATACTAAATTGTCATAGTAGAAAATATTAAACACAAATGCCAAAGTGTATTTTCCAAGACCCAAAATGTGAAGTGTTACTAAAAATAAATATAAATAAATAAAATAATAAAACTTATACATTTCCAAAAAATTGAATTAATTAAAAAAAAACTAGTCATATTTATCATTCTAAAATTAAGGAAACACCATTTCAAATTTACCAATGTCACAAAAAAAAATGATAGTTCCTTCCTTTATCACTATTATTGAAAGTTCCTGGTAGGATGATACATTTAAATAGTCTGTTACAATGCCTTTCAAAAAATTAGTGAGAAAAAGTGTATGACCTATCCAACTTTTATTTGGTTTCCAATCGTAGATGATACTATCTATGATTATGGATGGTAAAGATGTGTTAGTTGGGTTTGGAATCCATTTCTTTTCCAAACATCTTGAATAAATTTTTGCTTCTTTTGCATCTTTTTTTCCTGCATGTACTAGGATGAACCAAACTACATTAACCCTATGTTCTATATATCAATTTTTTTTAGTATCTAAATATTGATCTTAGCTCTAACAACTCATATTATGTAGTCCACTTCTATATAATTATTAGGTCTGAAAAATAACATATCTCTAATTTTCACATACTGAGTTGGATCAAATACAAATTTTATTCTTTTGATTCTTGGACCAACATATGTATCTATAGACTCCACTCCAAAATTAAGGGTCCTATCATAAACATTTTATGCAAATTTCTATGCAGGGGTATGTCATGGAAAATTCTAGGCCAAAAATCTCTTTTACATTCAATTTCAGAAGGGAACATGTCTTCTTTCATTGTGTCATGGATATTTTGGAAGTGATATGCTATATCCTTCCTCTT
The DNA here is from genome assembly GCA_037957365.1 of Torreya grandis. Classification (NCBI taxonomy): domain Eukaryota; kingdom Viridiplantae; phylum Streptophyta; class Pinopsida; order Cupressales; family Taxaceae; genus Torreya; species Torreya grandis. Next base: position 1,278,093 of record JARHVA010002629.1, read on the forward strand.
ACTATTTCTCGTCAAACCAAATTCATTAAATTATTGTAAATAGTTAATCAATTTATATGTAATTTATTTTTCACTCATTTTTCTACTTCTCTTTGATACTCTTGTAATAATGAAATCTTGTTATATTTATCTATTTTTCAAGTCTTTGAAAAATATTTTTAATGGATTACCTTCTAGAAGATTTGGCTCACCATTTTATTTTATTTCCTATAATGTAATTGAAGGGGGGGACTAATTTATATCTCTTATAGAGTTTTTTCAATGCATAATGGTCTGACCTTGCTCCATGTGTATAAGAAAGTATTGACCTTTTTTCAAGCCTACTATTTCATTTCTTATCTTTAGCTGATAACTATTAACATAGTCTTTGAAATCCACTACTTTTTGAATCAAATATGAGATGAAGTTTCTTATATTTTCACATGTCCCTTAACTTTCTATCATCACACCACACTCCATACATATTTTCTCTTTATACATTCATAAAACCTTCCAAATGTGTCGTTAATGTCCTCATGGGTATTTCCTACAAAGAAAAATCCAACATTGACATCGAGGAAAACATGTTTGTAGACAAGGAGAGATAAACATTTCAACAAAACCTATAAAAAAAATGATTTTGTGAATTTGTAAATGTGATATTAGCTCCATTTAAGGTTTGACATTTTTAAAATATAATTATGGATGGAATGAAGTACTTATTCTTATTGTCCCTATAATAGTTGTCTAGTTAATGGTATAGCCTAGAAGGAAGTTTTTTGAAGGCACCAATTGATTGTGATTCTTCTCTATATTTATTTCATTCAAGATAGTAGTTATTAGAAAAAAGTGCATCATACAATGGTAATTTTGAAGATCTAAGTTTATATAATAAAGATCCATAAGTATATGGCATTGTTGTTTCCATATCCTTAAATCACTTATTCAATGAGGTGATAGTAAAGTTATACCCTCTATGAACATATGATAAAAAAAATTCCCATATCCACCTACACCATGACAACTCTACTATTCTATTGGTAATTGTTTTTATTTTTATCACTATCCTTGGCACAAATGCTTTTTGGAGTTCCACCTTGTCATGAATGGCACTAAGGCATTTTTTAGGGTATTAATCTAACATTTTTTATGCGTGTAATACATTTATCTTGCATAAAGTATCTAATTTGAGTGCATCACAAATTCTTGATCAATACAATCTTCCTGATCTCTAGAGTGAGACCCAGAGAATTTTTATTGAGTCAAAAAGATGCATGTTTTGCACCTAACAAAGTCATTAGATGTGGAAATGGTCACATCATGAAAATTAGTTCTCCATATGTTATTAAATTTTGGCTAGGATATTGGCTCAATTCCATATCTTCTAGTTGTGCATTGATGTGGCACCTCATAAATTATTAAGTGAAAGATGTTGGAAGATGTCAAACATTTTCTCATGAGCTGTCTATATCTACTTGGCATGTTAATCATGGAGAAACATTTTCAAAATCATCCACCAATTGGTCTAACAAATCTTTAGCTGTTATTGTATTTTTTTATGGCTTTTGTCAAAATCTCCCTGCATGAAATGCATTTTGCTCCTCATTTTTGTGACAATTTTGAATGTCAAAAAAGCTACTTCTCTTCAATCCATATATTTTAATCCAAGATTCCAAATAGATCTCTATACCCTTAAAATTTATGGTAGTTTTGTTTTTATGTCTTTTTAAAAAACTTGCAGAAAGAACATCCAAGACATGTTTCCTCTTATATGTTGTGGGGGAATCAAACAACTTTATCCTTGTAGACTTTAGAATCTCAAATGATAATTGTGACTAAAAACATTTTTTGGTATAACAATTATCTACATACATTATTGTAATATCACTATTTATGATTTTATCAAACTCCACTTGGCGAAGTGAAGTATTTGGCTGATTTTATTTTTAGCCCAAGTAGTTGTAGGCACAAGTTAATGTTTTTATGTTCAGAATGTCAGGAAAGGAGTGAATTTAGTATCCACTACATCCCAAACATTTCCAATTTATTTTTCCTTTGGTGTCCTTTATGGTAAATTGGTTGCTCTACATTCAGTGGCCACTATCTCATTAGAAGGCCATCTAACGATAGATATTTTATTTACCTCTATATTTCAAGTCTCACAATGCTATAGAAATTGACTTATGTCAATTCCCAATTCATTTTCTAACATTGGGATAGGAATGCAACCAAAAATCTCCCTTGGTTGTGAAAATTCAACATAACCAAAAGTATTTTTTCATCATTTTCAAGAGTTGTACATTTGTGCAATAAATTTACCCCTTTCCCATTTTTTTTTAGGTTATGAAATGTGGTAGGATCATCGATATATCAAGCAAATGAATCCAAGAAAGGTTTTTCTTTTTATAATGGTTGTATATGTAGAATTAAACTAAAATCATTGTCTTTTTTCCATGTCATTATCTATATAAAACTTGTATATGATGTGTTGCATCATTCTTATGCTCTATATAGTAAAACTATCAACCATATCCTGCAAATTATCCACAAAAGCTATAGGAAAGAGAAGTAGTAGATTTAGAGAAAAACATTTAGTCACATTAACACTTACACATTCAATATATATTTCCTCATTGTGGCATGTGAAAGTGAGATTTATGGGTTTTAGAGATTCAACATCTGGACCTAAAAATTTGTGTATTCTTCTTTCACCAATGATCTTACCATTATTTATGAGAGAAACATAGTCTCCACATTAGAAAGCCATTGGCATATGATTTTTTATCTTGGATTTTTGTCAAATACATGAGAAGAGTTTCTAATCAAGTTATTTATAAAATCAATCCAATTTATACCTATATATAGGAGATAAAGCTATATTTATACCATTACATAAGCATGGAGATATGTTAAAACCTAAAAATGTTAAAAATGTAATGTATAAATTTTTAACAAAATATTTCATGTCAATCCAAAAAAGTAATAGATTTTAATATAATATACTTCATAATTCAATCCTCATTTCATCCTACTTTGAAGGTATCTCCTAGGAGATACATTTCAAGCATGCATAAGAGCAAAATAACTATGTAGATAAAAATAGCTAATTAAGTCAATATTCAACCATGTATTTTATTAGTATACAAAATGATATTGAGTAATGGGAGTTTTGAGAAAAATTATGGAAAACAATTAGCTTCTTATATTTTGGGATCTTGTATATGATTTGAACCTCTGTGATAGAACCAAGAGCTTAAAGGTATCACCTAGGAGATACATTTTAGACATGCATAAGGGTATCCTTGAAGGTATTACAAGGCCCTTCAAGGTCTGTTTGAGTAGTATTGGGTGATACCTTGAAGGGCCTTTTAATACCTTTAAGGGTACCCATGCCATTAAGCTTAAGACTCCATTTTTGAATATTCAAGGACATTTGGCATGCACATGTGAAACCATGACATTTCAACACTCAAAAAATATGTCAAGTTCATTAGAAGAGTGACTCTTTAAGATTATACCAAGTATCTCCATCCTATTTACCCAAAGATTGGTAGATTGAACTTAATGTACAAAATCCTTTGGAAAATAAGTGATATCATGCTAAATGTAATCATCCTGATCATCAGAGACTAACTCAATAAAAGGCATTATATGAAATTTCCCATGCAAGTGACTCAATATGATCCTATAAAGTGACACCATCCTATGAGTTCGATGTAATCAGAGTGTCACCATCCTATGAGTCTAATGTGATCAAAGTGCCAAAATCCTGTAAGTTAGGTGAAATTTAAATATAAAAAATAAAAGTGAGGAGCCAAATCTATTGAAACCCTTAATTCACATGAATTGAATAACCTTACATTAAATTAGGCAAATAAAATGAATCTAAAGGCAATATATGCAATTTATAGAGGTAATTACAATCATATTACCATCAAACTAACAAATTTAAAGCTCAAGTTTGAACCCTCATAAACTATAAGTTTCACAGTCACATAATCATGGCCTCCTCATCTCTAAGTTCACCTCCACCATATACATATTAAATTGTAAGAACAACAAAATATATTGACATAGTGTTTGATGAAGCTACCCTCAAACATGATTTCAAGCACTTCTATGCTATTTGGGAAGAAGTCACCAAGGCCAAACCTTGTAGTATGGAGGCCCAACTCTCTACATTCTCATAGAGGTACCAAGATGACCTTTTGGTAATCAAGATAGTGGGTCTGCATAAAAACATAGCTAAACCTAAGGTAATGTCCAATAGTGAATTATTATTTGATTTATTTATAAATGATAACATTTTTGGTAAAATCTTGTACTTTTGCCAAAATAGCACACTAGTGGCCCACCTTAGTGGTAGAGAATTCAAAAGGTACTATAAGATACCTACCCCTAAGATGGCATACAACCAAACTCTATTAAATACTTGGATATATGAAAATAACATAAAAAACAAGCTACGAGAATGTGCCCATGATCTTAGTAATTTTACAATTAGAGGCCTTACTTTTGCTATCCCAATAGCCACTTTCTAACATAGAGTTGGAATTTTCATGGCCCTATTAAACATGATATATGGTTTCCCCATAATGACTTATTTCAATGAGGTATGGATTCCAATACTCAACCTTATTCTCACCTCTAAAAGGATAATTTCCATAGGGAAAATAATCCATTCTAAAATTATCAACACAATAACCAATCTAAATAACTCCCCATATCACAACTTATATATGATGTCCTACATGGTGGATGCTATAACTAAAACCATCCATGCATATTTTGATTATCCTTGGGAGCCTTACAAAAAATACCCTATTATTAGGACATGTGAAAGGTTTAACATCCTCCACATTCACAAGTTCAGAGGAAACATGACCAAGATTACTTAGACCTTCTAATCGATAGTATACTAGGCCATGCATGGTAAAGATATGCCCAAATTTAAATCAAATTAGGAAGAGAATAGGTAAGATGGGGGATTATTAAATCTATTTGGATTGTACCATAACTAGGATAGAGAGCACCAGAGCCTACCCTATGTATCTAACTAGGTTATTCCCAAACAAAGTTGCAAAATAATAAATTATTGCCCAATTGGCCAACTCAATAGATGTTAAATTAAGAAATAAGAGGCAGGGAGCTATGCACCCAACTCTACTTAGTATTGGAAAGATTCAATACATCAAATGGGAACACTTCTAGTAAGTGGGAGAAATTTGAACCCATCATTATTTTAAGTGGGCACCCCATAGAGAGTAGGACCCTAGGGATAATGTGAGGAAACACCTAAAGAGACTCAAAAGAAGGGTAAAGATTGACTATGGGCACATCCACACTTGGAATGATGAGGTGTTTATGAATTTATTGAATGACAAAGAGGTCCATGCCATAATGAATAATATCACCATGTTAATGGTGGTATCCAAGAATATATAATATAATAATAAAACCATTAAAGAGAGGGCTAAGAATATTGAAAATAAGAACTAGATTTTAGAGCCTCCCAAGGGGACCCTTTCATAAATGGGAACACAAGAGTAGGCACCACCTCAGGCATCTCCTCATGCCTCACTACCCTCCATTGCCATCATAGTAACTAAAGTAGTGGTAGTGATAATTTATTTTCCCTATGTAGCACAAAACACCATAAATGCCATGGGTAGTGGTGGAGTTTTCCCTATGTTTGTTTTTTCTTCCACTCACCATAGTTTAGGAAGCTCATCTTCCTTCCTTCCTCTCCTTAGTCAATTTTCTTCTGCCACTTTCACCTCCAACTCATGCAACAACCACCACTATGGGGACCAATGGATATTTATCTATATTTCCCTTTCCTCCACTCACCATAGTGTAATAAGTTCCTCTTCCTTCCTTCCCCACCTTAGCTATTGGTTTACATCCATCCAATCTCTTCTAATCTCCACCCAATATCACACTTGTTTCATTAGTTACTATTCCACTTCCCTCCACACAAACTTCCACCCCCACCATGGATCCTATTGTATAAAAAAAGAAACTTAGGACTACTTTGACCTCACCATAGCATGAGCCTATCCAAGAGGAACCTAATGAGGGATTAAGGGGATGTTTGAAGGGAAGGAATGGTTATAGAATAACATAATCTATAGAGGAATTAGATAGTGATGAAGAACTAAAGAAATTACCCTCAGATGAAGGAGAATGGGAAGGTGAATCTGAGATATCACTCTTAGTATTTATCCATGAGACTAATAAGAGTGATCTTGAAGATGACTTTCTTGAATAAGAAGAGGCTCAATTAGGGGATACAACAATTTTGGGGACTAGTTTAGTTTCCACTGAGATAATACCAAAAAAGGGAGACATCAAGGATGAAGTAGATTTGAGACCCCTAGATTACACAAGTGTAAAATTAGCTAGAGTGTCTTCATTTCATTCATAACCAAACAAAATAATGAAAAATACTACAATAGTTCCCCCAATTGCTTCTTTGCAACATTTAAGCACCTTAGCCCACTATTCTTTATCCTCAGCTTCTATAATTTCTAATAGAGTGGCAACCAATATTATAGCTATTAGATAGTTGTTAATGATGTCATGGTGATTTCATATAGGTGTCTTGGTGAGTGGATGAAGTGCCTTGATATTATAAGTGATAATGACAAGTATGTAATGTGCTTGTCCTAGTATGCCTAAAGGATGCTTGGTTGATCTTCTATTTCAGCTTGGTTTGAGGTGATTAGGGATGAGTCTAAAGTATTGATAATGTGAAATGGGTCCTATTAGTGTTTGATAATGATTAAAGAGATTGTGTGCATGAGTTAAATTCACCTAGTTCATCATTGTTCTCATCTAGACATTTTGGGTTCAATAACAAAAAAATTGAGTAGGTAGTTTGATGACATCATGATTGCCATGTGTTGATGAGTCAAGGGGAGTTGGTCATATGGTTATTATAAAATTAGTCCTATGATATTATATGATAAATATTAGGTTATGTGATGAATCACAATAAAATATATGTGGGTGCAAAGTTGGGCTCTCAAGTATTTTGACAGTGTGTTCTATGTTCATATAGAACCAAGTAAGCATGTTGATGATGTTAGCATTATAATGCATGAAGGTGTTAGGAGGAAATGGTCACATTGGTTTATTTAGTTTTTTTTATAGATATTATGAACTCAATATTAGGTCATATTGAGTTCATAATATCTACATATTACTAAGAGTAAAAAATATATGCAAGTACAAAATTGGGCTCCCAAGCAGTGTGAGAGTGTTTTCCCATACTTAGCAAAATTTGCAATGTGGTAAGAAGAGTTAAGTAAGCATTTTGATGTAACCATATCTAAAAAATATGGATGTTTAAAGAGAATTTTGTTATATGGTTTGTTTATTTTTTTCCTAGTTGATTTTTGCTACATTTTAGATCATGCACTGAAGTGCATCAAAAAATATGCACGTGCAAAGTTGGCCTTCTAGATAGTTCTTGACATAGTTAGCTCTATGGTAGAAATAAATCTAAGTGAGCATATTAATGGAGTTATATCTCACATGTAAATTTTTTTAAAGATTAGTTTGATACATGGTTATATTCATATTTAAATTAAGATCATATGGTACAAATTTGAGATTGTGAGATTGATTGAGGTAAAAGATATGCCTATGCAACGTTGGCCTTCTAGGGAGATAAGAAATGGTTCCCATACTTAGTAATTTTTTCATGATGTTAAATATCTAGAATTGATGGATATACAATGATTCATTTAAATTCATACATATAGATATATGGTACATAATAAGGCCATATGGATAAAGTGTTTTTTGGTTAATGAAGTTAAATATTGTGTTCCTTACAAAAGGATCAATGGAGCATGTTCATTCCAATATGTCAGGAAGCAACGAGATAAGGATAAGTGTTCAAGGTTTAATAGTAAGAAAAGGTAAGGGATAAGTATCTAATGGTAAGTGGATTTTTTTATATATTGATAAAATGGTGCACACTACATGATAAAGACTTGGCTGATTTGTAGAGGTCGATGGTGTGCATTGAGTAAATGTTACAAGATTACAGAAGATGAGGTCAACTATTTGAAGTTTAACATTTTAGGAATTGGAATACTATAAAATAAAGATTGAATAAGTTAATGGTGTGAATTTAATATAAATATGTGAGGACATGATAATATAGAATAATGTTTGATGTTTAACTGTGATTATTTGAATTCAAATACTTGAATTTAACAAAGGAAAGACTAGTGTCTAGTTTTTGAGCCATAACTTTTAATCCAGGTATAATTTGATCATGGTGTAAAAAGTGAACTTATAGAAATATCCAAGGCAACTTTGTAAATATATATTTGAATATTTTAAAGTGTGTAAATTCAAATTTATGAAGATTATAATTTGACTATGTTTTCATATTTACTCTGCAAGTAACCCGAGAAGATTGTTTGAGCTTGTGTTGATGTTGTTTTGATGTTTCATGTTGTCTTAGCTACTGGAGAGTGTTATAGAATCAATAAGGTTGCTATATGTGGATTTTTTTAGGTGTGATAAATATATTTTAAGTATTAACAAAGGTTTATAATATGACTATATGTTCACTCATAATGGTTGTTGTATAGAGAAGTGTTTGAGCTAATTGGGGGTTAGCAAAAGGTTGCTCTAATGGTTGTTGAAACTTAAGGAGGACCTATAGATCATGTGACATGGTTCCATGAGTTTGAAAATATTAATTTTTTCTTATTTTTCTTGAATAAGTGTCAAATAGGTGAATGAGCCATCATAGGACATACAAAGTGACTTAGGCTTATTTGAAAGAGAGTTGTGCTTAAGTGTGACCTATGTAAGATGACTTAAGAGTGAAGGCATGCATTTTGGTTGATGAGAATTTTTTTTGAAATTTTTATATCATGAATTATATATATATAATGAACCAAATGTGATGGTTTCTAAATGTGTGGAAGACTTGAGAGACTTGAACAAGTCTTATTGGCGAATAGGATAGGTAGTGTGCCTATTTGATGGTTTTATGAGTAGAGTAGATTGAGGACTATGTGTATGACTTGTATGTCATATTTATACTATATAAATATTTATATTTCAAGTTGAGGATATGTGAAAAGGTCTAAGTGTGCATATGAGGATGATTTGAGTGAAGAAGAAGAGAGATTGTGGCATGCCTATATGAGATAGAGAAGAAGTTTGTACAAGTGTTAAAAAAATAGAGATCCATCATTAGGTGTTGAAGACATCAATACTAAGGTGGAGGTGTTCAAAAGAGGATATAAAGGGCTTAATATTTCTTAGGAGTAGTTTCTCCTTGTCAAATGGGTGTTTCACTAAAGGCCTTTGGTTAGGAGGATTTGATCAAGGTTTTCTGGTCTAAAGGAGTTGACCAATCTCTTGTTTGTAATTTTTTATAGGACAAGTAATCCATGTGTTGTAGTATTGAGAGTGGGGTTTATTCCCCATGAAGGTTTCTAATAGGAGCTATGTGTTATGAGTTTGATCTTTTATATGCATTAAATGAATGAGCTCTCTTGTTAATGTTGATTGATCAAGTTGATATATGCTAACTATTTAATAAGTTTGAAAGGATTGAAATTGATATTGAAATATCTAGGGTTACTAATTCACCCCCCCTCTTAGTGATTATACCTCTAATAATTTGTATTAGATCTGGTCCTTTGGTAAAATATTGATAGATTGAAGGAGATCCTGAGCAGGTACAAAGATGGCCAAGTAGTTGAAGAAAGAGAATCAACAGTGGAAGAAAGTGATCAAGGAACTTGAGGAACATATATATACTTTGAAGAAAGAAGCTAAAGAGCATGAGAAGGTTATCAATGACCTCAAAGTTTAGCTATAAGATTCCAAGGAAAGTTGTTCAAAAGAAAAGAAAATCATGCATGAACAAGAAGTGTTCTATGATAATGAGGAAGAAGAAGTGGATCTAGGAGCTAAGCTCATAAGGAGGAATCACAAGATGAGATATGTGATCAAAGGTCTTGAATCACAAGTCATTTCTCTTGAGGGAAGTTTGTTAGGCAAGTTTGAGAAAGATGAGAAGAAGTATCAAGAATAGATCAAGTCTATTGAATTACAAGCATATAGATTGAAAAACATGGCCAACAAGGCAAAAGAGGATGAAGAGAAGATCAATATTCTTGAGGATTAGCTAAGGACTACAAATGCAAATCTAAAAGCAAAAGAAGATGAGTGTAGTCAGTTGAAGGTTGAAATGAAGTCATTGAAAAGTGAGCATGAGCTTGTTATAGTCAAGTTGGATAAGTTGAAAGAGAAGCATGAGAAGCCTTAGTATGTCAAGGAGAATGCAAGCTTTGAAAATAATACAAGGTCTATTAGATAACCAAATACTTCATGGTATGCTATTTTATTTCATGGTCATTGTTATATATGTATGAAGTATGGTCATAAAACTAAGGTATGTACAGGGAAGTTAGTTAAGAATGAGTCCTCATGGAGCCTTGGAAGAAGAATTAGTTGTTCTTGGAGAAATAATAACTTAGATCAGTCAAAAGGTATGTTAAATGATATTATTTGCTATAGTTGTAATAAATTAGGACATATTACCAAATTCTACAAGAACAGTTAGAAGATGCACTCAAGTTTTGACAAGAAGAAAGATGCTCCTAAAAGTCACTCAATGGTATTAAGACTGAAGGATACGAAGGTTATTCATGATCAAGGTGGACTACATACTACAACAAAAAAGGAATCAGATATGAAGAAGATACAAAATTTGTCTTCTATCCAAATATAAAATAAGGATCACAATCATCATCAAGCAAAAGGTATGAGTGATCTTATTTATTTCAAATGTCATAGAGTTGGTCACATTACTAAATACTATAAGAATGAACAAAATAAGGTGTATGGATCTCTTAGTGTGCAAAGAAGAGGACACACATGGGTTTAGAAACCTAAGTCTATCAAGAGAGATCAATTTGAAACAAAGGATGGTTTGTTTGCCATGATAGACAAAAAGGAAAATCAATAGTTTATGTTGTCAGTATTTATTGATAAATTTGAAGAAAGTAATGAAGTCAAGGATTCTTTCAAAGTCAAGCAAGATTGCAAGTCATATGAAATTATGGAGATATGGGAATCTCCAAAGTTTTGGGACTTTTAGTCTCTCTATGTAAAAAAGGGTGTCTCTCTCGAAGCTTCAAGGAGACACTTTACAAAGAAAGTATACATGGTGGATACTGGTTGGGTCTTGATTGATGTTGCAAGACAAAGAAGGTCATGAGAAGATGTGTTGGATTAATGTGAAGGATGTTAATTATTGATAAACTTGTGTGTCATGTTTTCTTTTACTATTTGAAGAACTAGTCCAAAAGATGAAAGGTAGTGACTTGAAGGTTTGATGTCTAAAAACCCTAAGGTGTGTGTTCATGATGTTAATGACTCAATTTTGGTATATGGAGCTAAGTGAACATTAGGTGGAGAATATTAAATATTTTCATTAGTTGATGACTTGTTTGTAATGCTTAGTTGAGCCTAGTTTAGTTTTCTTTGTCATGAAGGAATGTTGGTAGTATGTGCAAGGTCTACAAGCAAGGATTGGTAGTTTCCAGGCATTTGATTAAGGTTGATGGAGTGTCAAGATGATATTTTTGCATAGAAAGGTATGTTGACCTTATGATATGTTGAAGTCAAATTGGAGATTTTTGTTTTGCTCTCGGGTTTCCCAATTTGTGCTTAAGAGTATGCAGGACCTAAAATGGGTTATAGGAATTTGGATTACCAAAGGTGTGGAAGAATAAATATTAGTCCATAAGTGTGTGATGGGTGTCTCTAGGTGTTCAAGAAATTTTAGAGGTTGACATTGACTAGAAGGAAGTTTGTTGACTCTGTTTGTTTTGAGATTCTAGGGTTTTGGACTTTGCTAGAAAAGTGGTTTACCTTATGATTTGAGATATAAGGATTCTTAATAAGTTGAATGGGCCAAATAGGTTATCAAATAATGTTTCATAGAGATCTAAAATTTTGTCTTTTTCAAATTATTCATGTTTTTGTCAAGATGGAAGCTTAATTGGCTAAAAGGTTTGTAAAGGAAGGATGTTATATAAGATGATATAGGTGATGAAAATTGGTGTGATTGATGGGGAATATGAAAGTGCTCTAGATATGAAGTTTTAGGTCTTGATAGTGTGTTGATTGAAAGTTTTGGGGTCTGAAAGTTACAGTTAGGGCTACAAGGAGACTAGACATGCCTAGTGTGAAGAAGAGTGGCTTTTTCTCAGTATCTAAAAAAGAGAGATAAAGGTATGAGTATTAAAAATATAATTATTAAGTTATATTATAACATGTTTTCTATTTGGTGAGTGACATGAAGTTATGTTGGTGGTCTTAGTGGTAGTTTGAGAGAGAAGGCTAGTAAGTATGTGTGGTGGTTCTTCATGGTGTATGGAGATTTGAAGATGATTATGTGATGAAATGGCTCATAGATTTTATGGGGAGTCCATTTTAGATGTTTATTTATAATTTAAATTATATTTTATAATTTTTTTATGTTCTTTCTTCATTGATTGTAGTGTTTGGTTGAAGAGAGTGTTTGCATGGAGCAAGAGGAAGTTTTCAAAGTAAGAAGAGGTAAGATCAAGGTAAAGGGGAGTTTGTGTAATATTTATAAGGTTTTCCTATCATATTGATGGTATTTTTAGATCCTCAATATTAGTTTGTGTCCACTTTATCATTGTGTCAAATGGGGAGAAAGTTCCTATTGTAAGAGTGCTTGGAGAGAGAGAAGGAAGGTGAGTTATTTTGATGGGTGTTGACATCAATGATAAAAGGGGCATTTTTGGAGAGTTTTAAATGATGTCATGGTGATGTCATATAGGTGTCCTAGTGAGAGGATAAAGTGAATTGATAGTCTAAGTGACAATGACAAAGTGTGCAATGTGCTTGTTCTAGTATCCCTAAAGGATGCTTGGTTGATATTTAGTTTTGGCATGGTTTGAGATGATTAGGGATGAGTCTAAAGTATTGAGCATGTGAAATGGATCCTATTAGTGGGTAACGATTATTTAATATCTTTTTTGCATGAGTGGAATTCACCTGGTTCATCATTGTTCTCATCTAGACATTTTGGGTCCAATAGCAAAAAATCTAAGTATACAATTTGATGATATCATAATTACTGTGTGTGGATGGTTCAAGGGGATTTGTTCATATGGTTATGATAAAATTAGTCCTAATATATTATGAAATAAATATTAGGTCATGAAATGTAGTGGATTTAAATATATGTGGGTGCAAATTTGGGATCTCAAGCATTTTGACAGTGTTTTCCATGTTCAAATAGAGTCGAGTAAACATGTTGATGATGTTAGAATTTACATGCATGAAGATGTCATGAGGAAATTGTTACATGGGTTTGTTTGGTATTGTTCCTAGATATTATGTGCTAAATATTAGGTTATGTGACTAATAGCGATAAAATATATATAAGTACAAAGTTGGGCTCCCAGGCAGTTTGACAGTGTTTTCCCATACTTAGCCAAATTTGTAATGTGGCATGAAGAGATGAGTAAACATTTTGATGTTTTAATATCTCACACATATGGATTTTTAAATAGAATTTGATCATATGGGTTTGTTCAATTTTATGCCTAGTTGATTTTTTTCTAAATTTTAGATCATGCACTGAAGCACATCGAAAGCTATGCATGTGTAAAGTTGGCCTTCCAGATAGTTCTTGACATAGTTGGCTTCATGGTAGAAAGAAATATAAGTGAGTAGATTAATAGAGTTATATATTTCATGTGAAAAGGTTTCAAAATAAATTTAACACATGGTTATATTCCTATTTGAATGAATATCATATGTTGAAAATTTGATATTGTGAGATTGATTGAGGTAAAAGATATGCCTGTGCAAAGTTGGCCTTCCTCACAGATAAGCAATGATCCCCATACTTAATCATTTTTGCATGATGTTAAAGAACTAGACCTAATGGATATGTAATGGTTCAAGGGAGATCATACATACATACATACATACATACATACATACATACATACATACATACATACATACATACATACATACATATATATATATATATATATGGTGTGAAATAATTTAAATGGGTCAATGTGTTTGTTGGTTAATGAAGTTAAAGATCATGTTCTTTATAAAAGGATCAACAGAGCATGTTCATTCTAAGATATTAGGAAGTAGTGAGATGAGGATAAGTGTTCAAGGTTTAAATATAAGAAAATTTAAAGGATAAGTATCTAATGATGAGTGGGTGTTTGTACATATTTATTGAATGGTTCATGCTACATGATAGATACTTGGGCATTGGATTGAGTCATTTTTGCAAGATTGCATGAGATGAGGTCAACCATTCAAAGTTTAACATTTTGGGCATTGGTGCACTATGAATTAAAGTTTAAATAAGATAAAAGGTTTTGTTTTAATATGAATAAATTAGGACATGAGATGGAATAATAGTGTTTGATTTTTTAAATGTGACTATTTGAATTCAAATATTTGAATTTAAGAAAGGAAAGACCGATATCTAGTTTTTGAGCCATAACTTTTAATCTAGGTAGAATTTGCTCATGGTGTAAAAATAAAACTTATAGAGGAATCCAAGATGAATATATAAATATATATTTAAAGATATGAAAGTCTGTAGAATCAAATTTATGAAGGTTATAATTTGACTATATTTTCATGTTTACTCTGCAAGTAACCCGAGAAGATTGTTTGAGCTTGTGTTGATGTTGTTTCATTATTTCATGTTGTATTAACTATTGATGAGTGTTTTAGAATATATAAGGTTGATATATGTAGATTTTGGAGGTGTTATAAATATATTTTTATTATGAAAAGAGGTTTAGAAGATGACTGTGTGTTTTCTCATAATGGTTACTATATATAGAAGTGTTTGAGCTAATTGGGGGTTAACAGAAGGTTGCTATGATGGTTTATGGAACTTAAGGAGGACCTATAGATCATGTGACATGGGTCCATGAGTTTTAAAATGTTTATATGTTATAATTTTTCTCAGATAAGTGCGAAAGAGGTGAATGGGTTATCATAGGACCTAAAAAGTGACTTAGGCTTATTTGAAAGAGAGTTATGTTTAAGTGCGACCCATGTAAGATGCCTTAAGAGTGAATGCAGGTATTTTGGCTGATAAGAAAAGTTTGTGAAATTTTTAGATCATGAATTATCTATATATAGTGAGACCAAATGTGATGGTTTAGAAATGTGTGGAGGACTTGAGAGATTTGAGCAAGGTTTGTTGGTGAAGAGGATAAGTAGTGTGCCTATTTGATGATTTGATGAGTAGAGTAGATTGAGGACATGTGTATGACCTATAGGTAAATTTTTTAATGTATAAATATTGATCTTACAAGTTAAGGATATGTAAAGAGGTCTAAGTGTGCATATGAGGTTAGTTTGTGTGAATAAGGAGAGAGATTATGGCATGCCTATGTGAGAGGCCTATATGAGATAGAGAGGGAGTTTGTGCAGGTGTTAGAAAACTAGATATCCGTAATCAAGTGTTGAATACATCATTACTAAGGTGGAGGTATTCAAAGGAGGGTCTAAATGACTTAATCTTCCTTAGGGGTAGTTACTCCTTGTGAAATAGGTGTTTCACTAAAGGCCTTTGGTCAGGAGGATTTGATCAAGGTTTTTTTGTCTAAAAGAGTTAAATAGTCTCTTATTTGTAATTTATCATAGGACAAGTAGTCCATGTGTTATAGGATTGAGAGTGGGTTTTATTCCCCATGAGGGTTTCCCACAAGAACTATGTGTTATGAGTTTGATCTTATGTATGCATTGAATGAATGAGATCTCTTGTTAATGTTGATTGATCAAGTTGATATATGATAATTGTTTAATAAGTTTGAAAGGATTTAAATTTAAATATTTGGGCTCATTGATTCACCCCCCTCTTAGTGATTTTACCTCTAATAGTAGCTCCCTCTCATTATTTAAATTCTTTGAATGAGATTCAGGTTAGTCGACTCCATAATTTGCCTATTACCACTACTGTTAGGCTCAAATTTGCCTCAATCACTGAGGAATTACCAAATTTCCTTAGTACTCTCTTCACATTCATCTATTTCAGCAAAACTAACCTTACTGAAGCACATAAATGAGTCCCATTTGAGACCCTAGTATCTACCTCCATTTTTTCTTCACCTATTGCCCTATATCAACCATTCACCCAAATGGGGATGCCACTAACTAAACATACTCATACCTATAATTATATGGTGACTACCCAAAAATAACTAGAAAAGGGCGAGCTAGTTTTAGATATAGTGCTTCCTAAAAATGTCACTAGTTAGATGTAGGCAATCCCACCTTTCCCAAAAATAGGACCCTCTTCCCATAATCCCATGCTCCCTCTAGGAAAGCCTAAATCATCCACTCTAGTAGAGCCTACAAATACCAATGAGTAGTCAATAAGCTTGAACATACCAAAATGGATAAAAAAGTTGAAATAGGCAAAAGAGGGTAGGGAAAACTTGGAATTTGTTGAGAAATTAGTGGTTAAGTTCCATTTTGATAAGGATAGGAATGCCATAAGGATGGTAAAAAAGAAGACCCTCATTTCATAAGGGTAGGAGGTGGAATTGGAACAAAGAGAAGATATCTTATCTTTGTCTAAAAGGAGAAAAGTATATCCCTTTGATGTGAGCTCTCTACCCTAGGAGGACCCTATACCTTTATGGATTCTACAAGGGTGATCAAGGAAATGTTTAAAGGATATGATCAAGCCATCACATAATTATAAGGAATAACCACTATATAACCCCAAATGGACATCATTGACAATGTATAGGGGTAGTTAAGAAGCTATACAATATCATCCAATTAAACAGAGATGCAAAAGGGGAGTCACAATCCTAATGGGGAGATGTATATCCAGAGGTAGAGAAGATGAGAAAAATCAATGCTAAACTATATTTTTTGATTAGAGTAGCTAAGAACAAATATTATTCCCATTTGAACCTGATATCAACCCTTAATGCTGCCTAGGTGTAGAACTACGTAGCTACTAGGAGATATGCCTTGCTTGAATGGCACCAAGACATGAAGTATTTAGTCCTATAATTGATCAATACGGAGAGGCAAAATATGGCTATTTTGGGAGAAATAAAGATCAATAATGTAGTCACACCACAATAAGATTTAGTACATGGATCCATTTTTGGAAACCTTTTCCACATAGTTACTAACAATTTTAGATTAGAGGTTGAGGGCACTATCTATAAAATAGTTGATTAAGTGCAACACCTAGTGATTTTTACTAGAATTAGGGTTCTTAGTGTAGAAACCCTTTACGTAGAGCTTGGGGCATCACTAACAATACACATAAATTTGATGGATAATATTCCTCAACTTTTTAAAAGACCCCTATTGGACTTTGAGGTAGTAAAATTTGACTTCTAGGCTAGTCATACTCTCTACCTCCAAATTCAATTGAGCAAGTAGGCCATGACATCCATGGTCACCCCACCAATAATTTCAATTGTAACCATTGCTCAAACTATGAATCATATTCTAGTTTTAATGTTCCCCTTAATGATAACCCACACTATGACAACAAATTTACCTAAAATGGCAATGATTTCATATGCAAATATAAAATCTATAGTAGTCATCAATGCAAAAGTGCCACCATTTATAGTTTCCACCTCATAGGCAGCCCTTCTAATAACTGCAAGCCTTGTTTGGGAATCTTTCCTATTGTAATTTTTTGTCTCTAACGAGATGTTGAGTGATGGGGTGTTGCTTCAACTTTTCTTGAGAGATGAGGTTAGCCCCATCCCAAGCTTATAAAAAGTGTATCACCCTCTCTAATCAGAGAGGAGAAATTTTGACATCAAATACAAAAAAAAATCCTCTAGGTTGTTTTTTAAGTTTTTGTTGTATGGTGGTCTCTTCCATTTCTTATCATTGATCTGGTGTCTTAGCTATTTGATATATGAAATAATAGTTTTAAATTTTTTGTTGTGTGTTACTTATGTTATGTTAATGAAGAACATGTCATAGCAATTCTAGTTGATAGATGTCAGTGTCTATTTATGAAATAAGATCTTGTTAAGATAATTTAGAATTTACGAGATACCTTGAAGTGCATTGTAATACCTTCAAGGGTACCCTTATGCATGTTTTAAAGGTATCACCTAGGAGATACCTTCAAGGTACCCTTGAAGGTACTACAAGACACTTTAAGGGTTCTATTAGTAGATACATTGAATATACATATGATTGGAATTTTATTTCAAGGTATCTCCTAGGAGATAACTTGAAGGGACTTGTAGTACCTTCAAGGGGTCTCTTAGTAGATACCTTGAACATGTACACGATTGGAATTTTCCTTCAAGGTATCTCCTATGAGATACTTTTAAGGTCTTTATAATACCTTCAAGGGTAACCATATACATGTTTGAAATGTGTCTCCTAGGAGATAATTTCAATGTAACCTTGAAGGTAATACAATTCCCTTCAAGGTATCTTCTAGGAGATACCCTTAAGGGTATTATAGTAGCTTCAAGGGTTATCATAGTAGATACCTTGAACATGCACATGATTTAAATTTTATTTCAAGATATCTCCTAGGGGATACCTTGAAGGGCCTTGTAATACCTTTAATGTTGATTATAAAGGTTATTGCAAGGGATTTGGTATAACCATGGTGTGTGGGGGACAATCGAGTTATGGATATATGAGTGAATGTGTAGAGATATTCAAAAATAATAAACAAAACACCTTCTAAAGTTGAAATGTATTTTGTATTCATTAATGGTGAATTTATTATTTTAAGACTTATTCAAACATCGATTAAAAAGGCATGTCATGATCATAACTTGTGATGTAAAGAGTTTAATCTAGAATAGGCATTGTTATTATATGATAATAGGTTCAAAGAATTTCTAGGGAAGATGTGCACTGGATGGAAATGACCCTAAATTATTCAAGAAGTATCATAATAGGGTACCATTGTGCTAAAATATTTTTAGGGAACCATATTTCTAGGATTCATAAATGGTTTTAGGCTTAAGCCTTATCACATTTAATCTCACATCACAACATCCAAGAAGAGGTTGTGATCATAGGTGCATTCACATTCTAGTGAAAAATCATCAAGGACATCTGGTCATAACTACATTGAGCTCAATTAATTTAGAGAAAGTGGTGATGATAAGACGTGTATAGAAGGACTTGTAATATTCATGCAATATCATTAATGATATGGAGTTAAAAAAGATTATAGCTTATTAGAGGAAGATCGAGTTGGGACATGATAGGTGGATCCATTAAATAGAGTGCTACATGAAGTGACATAGGGTCACATCAAAAACACAATATGGGATAAATTAAATATTTGGGATTTAAAAAGGTCACTATCAAATCCAAAATATTAAAGATGAGGAAGAGCATTTGTGTGCATATAGTTAGTGAATTTAAAGAGGTTGTCAAGAGAAAATTGGATACCAAAAGCTATAAAATGAAGGGGATAAACAATGCCAAATATTACAGTCTTTAAAAAATAAGAGTATTATACTATTTTCTCTTGATATACTCCCATGCATAAAAATTGAGACCCATATTTTGAAAGAACAAAGCAATCAAACAACATAGATTATAGGTATAGTCATGGATAGGATCAAGTTGTTGATCCCACTCATATATTGTAGAAGGAGGAAATAGGGTTTGGGATAGGTCTTCAACAAACCAAATTTGATGGCCTAAATCCCTTCAACATTGTGGAAATGATCAAAGTCACTCTCTTCACCCCATTAGAACAACCAAGTGCACAAGTAAGAGGTCTTACACTTCAACATCCACGTTGGGGTTCTAATGTAGAGAAACTAATCAAGTTATCTACATTCAATTAACTAAATGTGGTCATGCATACCTTGTTAAGCATATAAAACTAGGGGATATTCATTTATCCCAAGATATCACCATTTGAATCAATGCCAAAACCATGGTGAGAGCTACATGCCTCCCAAATTGTGGAAAATCCTTATTGCCATACAAGTCTACCACACCACCAGTTCATTTAGTTATTTGGGAGAAGTTTACTACTAAAGTAGGTAGAGGAACCCCATTTAAATCCATTGAGGATGTTGTAGTGCACATTATGGTAGAGTGTATAAAAAAGAGGTTTTGGCAAACAACAAAACAAGCTAAGTAGGCAACAAAAGTAGTAATTGACATTGTGTATCGTATGATACACCTTAATGAGAACTTCAATTAGCCCAAGTTTATTGCATTTGAGATTAACTCTAATATTGATAAGGTAATTTTAGGTGGCTCATAAAATTTCTAATATCAATTTTTGGTTTTTTTATTATATTTCACCCAATGGAAATCCATATTAGGCAAAGTTAATGTTACTATGGACTTTTGTCCTACTACTACCCTCGTAGGCATCACTTGGACTAAGATAAGGAAATATTATGAGCAACTGGGTTAGTTTACCACATGGTGGTTTGACTTTTTATCTTTGATCATGTCACACCCTTAAATTCCATAGAATGTCATGCAATATTTAGGGTAGCATGCATCCATAATTATGTTGTATAATAGTATTCAAATCAAGGTGCATGAGTTAGTCAGACTAACTATGACTTTAATGCCCTTTTTCATCATAATGGTTGAAGCAAAAACTAAGGTATGGAAGTAGAGAGTCTTAATCACAAGGTTAGTATAACCTATTCAAATAATCCCTCTAGGTACACAATAAACCAAGCAAGAGAAAACATAACCACATTTAGATACATAACCACAAGCCTCACCATAGTAGTCCATAGCTCCCCCAAAACAAGAAAAAGGAAAATAGAATGGACTTGCATAGAGAAACTCACCACTACCAACCCAAAAGATATCAAGGCAAAAAAATTCTTGGTTGGACAATCTAGATGTGCCAAGGATAGTTTATGAGTGTGATCTTGCAAATTTGGGGGTTGATGAATATGAAGTTATTCAATGCATGTTCGAAGACATTGGATAAGAGGTCTACGATAAGGAGGAGAAGGAATTATTTTTATGGAAAGTAGTACACACTTGCCAAGTATGGAATAAGGTAAGTATAGACCATTGGGTTAATATTATGCAATCCCCTCCTTCTATTATTATGGATACTATAAGTAAATAATAATCTTGATGTATAATTGAGGCAAAATTTTCCCAAATAGATCCAACTATTTCATCATCTACATGGAGTATAGATCCACCAGATCAAGGGAGCCCATTACGGCCATTATTTTGCAAACACTATACACATCATTGGTTTAGGCCTTCAACCATTATACAAAAACATATGGTATCTTTAAAATATCCATCCATAATAAGTAGTGCTCATTAGGTGAAGTCTACAGTCACAAGGAGACACAAGGATACACTTGTCCCTCTAACTAAGTCTAACAATATTTTTATGTGTAGAGGTATGGTTATAGAATCTGAATCTTTAGAGCACTCACAATCTAATATAAAAATAGATGATGTATATATAATGAAGGGAACTCTAGATACCACTATGCTAAATCTAGTAGAAGAAATGGATGATGCATAGGATACCCCATATCCTGAGGAGGAGGCTACAAATAAAGAAGAGAGGAAAATGAGAAAAGCAAAGAAGAAAAAAAAAGAAAGAGACCAAAAAATAAGAAACTACATATGAATCCCAATGTGTGTAAAAATAACAAGACAAACAACACACTGAGGAGGAGGAATAACAAAAGAAGTCTAATGCAGTTAAGTTTAGGAAAAAGAATTCCTAAGAAGCTCAAGATGAGAGAAAGAAAGATGAGGAAGCAAAAGCTGAAAGTAAGAGAGTCAAAGAAGTAGAGGCTATATAAAGACAAGCTGAACAAATAGAGGATCAACAAGAAAAAGACAAATAACTTGAGGCTAATAGAAGGGAACAAAAAGAGGTAGAATGTAAGGATTAAGAGGCAAAAACTGCATATTGACAAAATTAAATAGAATAAGGAGCATGAGAGAAAGATGCCAAAGAATAATGCCAAAAAGAGGAGGAAGCCAAGCATGAGGTAGAGGTACAAGCTACCAAGGAAAAAGCTGAAGCTGATGAAAAAGCTAATGTGGAGGCTAATGTCAAATCTAAGTCTAAGACAGATACCAAGGATAAAATAATGGCTAGATCTAAGGCCAAGGAGGTAACCTAAATACATACTAAGGCTAAAACCAAGGCTCAAGGTAAAGATAAGGCACAAACTATAAAATAAAAGGAAGCTAAGGAAAAGGCAAAAGTAGAACACATAACATACCACAAGGATGTGACCCAATTAGGTGTAATAGAGGAGATTTGAAAACATACCATAAAGATGTGACCCAATTAGGTGCAATAAAGGAGATTTCACTATCAAAGTCTCACCCATATACCCAATGGTTATGGGATGTACCTACCACATCATTGCATTGCACCAATTTCTTACTTCTATTGGCTCAATTTATGCTAGATCCTACTATAGTTAGAGCCACATCTATCACACTTGCTTCCACTTCCATGGAGACATCTTTGGATTTTTTATAATTACCATTATCTAATAAAATTGGAGGAGTAGATGTATTCAAATAATCCATTGTGTAATAGGCTTCATACGTGGAACATATTATTTTTCAACTACACGAGGAGAAAGCAAAAGCATAAAATCAAATTGCTAAAGTTAGGTAGATCATCAATGCTAATTGTCTTATTATGGTTATGTATGTCCTTGGTGATCAAGTAATGTTTGAGGAAAAACAAATCACTATCTTACTAAGATAACAAGGGATTGGGTGAGTGCCCAAAAATTATGAACCCAAGTACATGATATTTACATTGAAATAAAAGGCATTTATGAACTACTAGAAGAATATGTACAGGTCTTAGATAATACTACACATCAGGATAAGTAGATATCCCAAGGAATGCTTGATTGGAGGTAGCACCTTGATAAATCCTTGGATTCTATGAAACCAGAGTTCATAATGATAGATAAAGCTAAAAATATAATGAGTGATCAAATGGCTGTTAGAGAAACATGGACCAATGCATTTCAATAGTTGTTAAATGCTAGTGATACCATGATGAAGAAGCTCTAGGTCTAGTAGAATGAGACAATGCACAACACATTTATGGCTTTTCAAACCCAAAGGACTATAGACAAGCTGGATGATATTATGTTAGATATCCAACTTAATCTATCAAATGCTAGAGCCTTCCTTATCATTTCAGAAGAAGATGTGCAAAATTTGATGGTCATTTTGATTCCACTATGCATTTTTCTTACTATGGTGTAAGAAGTACTTGATAATTAGAAAATTATCAAACATGAAATCTCACAGGTTGAACTAACTATTGTGCATATCATAAATGAACCTAAGTTAATTCCACTACAAGATCTCTAAGTAAGTTTGTAGATGAGAAAGATGGATAGTTTCAGCAACCACAACCTACATAGCTACTTGGCTAAACTTTGGCACCACCTAGTTAATCTAGTCTATGGAATATTGGAAAGGGCAGTAGGCAAGTATGCTACTTAGTTGAAAACCCAATGGAGCATATAAGTAGTGTAAAAATGGTTTAAACTAGTGAATGACACCTAGAGTAATTACTACCACTTTTGTGAAAGGCTAATGTTTTCTAGCTTTAGCTAAAATAAGAGTTTAGAGTTTGTTTTAGGATGAAAGAATAGTTTAAGTTTGGGAAAGTGTTGGATATGAAGCATGAACTCATAAAATAGTTAGTGTATAATTGATGGACACATATGCATAGGGTATAATTTTATTATCTTTGACCCTTTTAGCCAAGTGATAGATATACGAATGCTAAGAGTATTTCTTTTTTATGTTAGAAATCTATAATGTGCATAGATAAAGCCATGTAAAAATCTATATATAGTGCTCTAATATAATGGAATATGGTTTCAATGTGTGATAGAGATTAATAGACTATCTCTATTATGGTTTTCATAAGATTATTTTATGTATGCCTAGTGCACAATGTTTACTCTATTTTGTTTTAGCTTGTTTTATCTTGTATCATGTTGTTTATGTTCTAGAATTTTTAATGCCATGTTAGTTTTTCTTTATATTTTTTGCTGTGTATAAAATTTAAGATTATGTAAATTCACTCATGTTATCATGATTCTTTTTTGCTTCCTAATATACAATCTATTCCTTTAATTGTCATGTTCTAAAGAAATTCTAAGAAACTTTGCTAACATTCCTTGAACATGCACATGATTAGAATTTTATTTCAAGGTATCTTAGAGGAGATACATTGAAGGGATTTGTAGTACCTTCAAGTGTACCCTAATGTATTTTTGAAAGGTATAAGGTATCTCCTAGGATATACCTTTCAAACATGTCTTAGTGTACCCTTGAAGTTACTACAAAGCCCTTCAATATATCTTCTAGGATACACTTTGAAAGGGATCATAGTACCTTCAATGGGTCTCCTAGTAGATACATTGAAAATGCACATGATTGGAATTATCTTTCAAGGTATCTCTTAGGATATATCTTGAAAGGCCTTGTAATACCTTCAAGGGTACCTTTATGCAAGGTATCTCTTAGGAGATACCTTCAAGGTAACCTTGAAGGTACTACAATGCCCTTCAAGGTATCTTCTAAGAGATACCTTGAAGTGTCTTGTATTACCTTCAAGGGTTCTCCTAGTAGATACCTTGAACATGCACATGATTGAAATTTTTTTCTAGGTATCTTTTAGGGGATTACCTTAAAGGGCCTTGTAGTAATATCAAGGGGTCTCCTTGTAGATACCTTGAACATGAACACAATTTTAATTTTATTTCAAGGTATCTCCTAAGAGATACTTTGAACATGCACATGATTGGAATTTTATTTCAAAGTGTCTCCTAGGAGATACCTTGAACATACACATGATTGTAATTTTATTTCAAGGTATCTCCTAGGAGATACTTTTAAGGGCCTTTTAATACCTTATATGTTGATTTCAAAGGTATTGATAAGGGATTTGATATAACCATGAAACCTTTTTATTTGGTAAGAACCTTGATGCCAGATCAACTTCAAATGCCACATGGTAGTGTCATATGCATTGGTCACTCAGTTGCATAAGTTTTATAATTTGTCACATATCTTTTCACCTTTGAAAAAATGAGTGATAATGTGATCCAATGGGATTTTGCCATTTATCACCTAGTCATGACAGTCTAGTTTATGAAAAAGTTGTAAAGTTTGTGGCCCCACAATTCAATAGAAACATACCACATGGCATCTAATTTTAGCCTTCTAAGTCTTCTATTATTTTATATGTCTAAAAAAAATTCAATCCTATTTCATCATGACACTTGGCACTAGGTCGTACCCCATAGTCAAGATGTAACATTATAATTTCATAATACAAAAATTGCACAACAAGATGACACTTGGTAGTAAGTCACTTAATCTTAGGTAACTAGATGTGACATGGAAGCCATGTAGCATTTGGGAGTAATGGGATGAAGACACATGGACCCATATCTCATAGAAATAATACAATCAAAATAAGCCATAAAATCCAATGATCGTGTGATTAAATTAAAACATGATACTTGGAAAAGTGTCATGACATTTGGGTCCATTAATAATTTCATATAACAAAGCCATGAAACAATGTAAGCCAATAAGAACCTGCCACTTGGAAAGACAAAAAAAAATCTAAGGCCACATTATTCTAAGGATGAAAGGGGTTCATTAATGAGATAATTGAAGATGAATGATCCAATCAAAAGATGACACCTGGCAAAGTGTTGCCTGATCCACCTAAATAGTTTGATATTTAGAATAAAAGGCTAAAATGCCCAAGAGGGTGCCAAGTGTTAAGTACATGTCAAAATCAGCACCTAGGTGGCATATAACTATTCACAAAGCACCAATAGTAGGGACTCACAAATCTATTTAATTTTTATGTTATATACCCGCTTGACTCCTATGACCTCTTTTACTTCTGGAAGGTTAACTAACTCCCAAGTCTGATTTCTCTCTAAGAAAAAAATAAAATGTGTAGGCCTAGGTGGGTAAAAACCAACAACACTAACTAAAACAAAATATTGAGACTATAAGGATATTCCAAACCAAACAATAGTGCTAAAAATGTACTAAATAAACATGCAAGAAGAGATGAAATATGGGAGAGTGGAGTTATAGTAATAAAAAATAGAATTTACCTATATTTAATTCACCTAAAATACTATTAAAACTTGTTTACAATGCATAAAATTTTACATCTATAGCTATTTACAAGACTCATAAAAAACATCAATCCATAGAATTGACAACAAGATAAACACTTTCAGTAATTAGTGCACTTTCAGTAATTAGTGAGACGTAATTAAAAAAGTTATGTTATTATTTTGCATATGGTTTGATTATTAATTTTAGTGATGATTTACACAATACCTTGTTAATAAGATTATTTTATAACTAAGAGAATATAATAAGAGAAACCATGACTCCTTGGTTAACAGTGACGTAGTCCTCTTAAACATTAATTTTAGTTTAATGACTAGCTGAAAATTATGCTTAATGACTAGCTAAAATTTTTAATAGAGTTTTGGGGCTTCTATGAAATTAAAACCTAAATTTCTAGATACAAGTTAAATGTGTGTTAAGTTCAGTTCTCCCCATTCAAATAATTCGACCTCTAATCTTGGTTTGAAGAATTTACGGCTAAAAGTGGACTTGCATAAGTTTTATGGATTTGATACACTCACTTGGCTCAATAAAAAAAAAAATAATTTTGATTTAGATAAAAATTCATTTGAAAAAAATTTGGTTATGGCCTCTTTGTATCTATAACCTAAGTAGTTAATTTGTTATAGATTGTTGTGTGCTCAAAATTAAAATAAGGGCCTTTAGGTTACCTAGTTTGTATTTTATAAGGAAATGAAGCTCCACTATTAGAATAATGTCTCAAAAAAGTAGTTTAGTTAGCTAAAAAAATAATTTAAAATAGGGAATGTTAAGGATTATATTCATCAATTCCAAATCTCTCTTTACATGTGGATGACATCACAAAGGTAAATTTTATTGAACTCATCTTGAGTGACCTCAAAGATATAATCCAAATGGTGGTTCACATGTTTAGTCACAATTTAGTATCTAAATTCATACCAATGGTATTCATGGTAGAGAAAATATATATGATCAAACAAATAACTATCATTAATGTTTGTCAACTCAAATTCCTAGTTGCATCATTTCCTTAGCCTACAATATTAGCCCCTCAATAAATTGAAGAGAGGTGTGAAAAAGGGTTATGTTTTGGCTATGATAGAATACAGAGTAAAGGACATAGATGTGCTAAAAATAATTTGTTTTACATTGAATTCACCAATTAGGATGAATAAGATGGTGACACCTCAAGTACAGGTCTAGAAGGACCTGAGGATGAATCTGAATATTCTCAACCTACTATTTCTTGTCATGCATTGTTAGGTATTAGTACTCCTCTAAATATTGAGGTGGTGGGTTGACTCAAGAAATAAAAGTTGACTATATTTATTTACTTTGGGAGTACACATAAATTCATTAATAGTAAGTTGGTTACTCAATTGAACTATTTCATTTACCTAGCTCTAAAATTTTAAATCCTAATTACAAGCAAGGGTATAGTCAATTGTTCTGGTAAATGCCATAGTATAAAGCTATGGGAGACTACCTATTATATTATCTTATATTTTATAATATCATGGATGGGGCTAATTTTTTTTTTTAGATTGTAATGGATCACCACTTCATGCATAATTGAGATGAATTTTGAATGACTATTCATGCTCATTCATTTAGAAATAAGGACATTTGACCTATATGATTTATTGGTTAAATTTACATAATTTATTAGTTTTCACCAAATGATGAATATGATTAAAAAAAGTGCAAAGTAATTATTATGCTACTATTTTCCATAGAATTTGAACCAAACAAGGAGTCTACCCATATTAAATTATAACTAGTGTTAAAAAAATGTTATGATATTTTTGGTACCATGCCAAAAGGACATCTATCAAGAAGAGTACATGATCATGCCATCAGACTAGTTTTAGGTATTACACTACCCAAAATTAGACCATATAGTATCACTATGCTTAGAAGAGTGAAATTGAAAATATGCTATAGGACAGGTTAGAGGCAAGAATTAGTAGGGGCAGCCAAAGCAAATATTCCCACTTGGTGGTCATGGTCCATAAGAAGGATGACACTTCAAGGATGTGACTAGAACATAGAGAAATCAAAAATTACACCATAAAAGATAATATTCATATTAAATTAATTGATTATTTTATATGAATTGCATGGCCCTATTTATTTTACCAAATTAGATCTTCACTCTAGGTATCATAATATTGAAACTGTGAAGAGGACATACCTAAAATATTTTTCTGAATACATGAAGGCCATTATGAGTTTATCATCATGATTTTTGGTCTTAAAAATTCACCATATACATTTCAAATTTTTATTTATGCTTTTTTAGACCATTTCTTATAATTTTTGTGTTTTGTTTTGTTATACATCCTCAATTATAAATTTTTGTTGAGAAACAATGGCTATGATTGTCCTCATTATTTCTAGCCTTATTATGGGTTTAAACACATCATATTTTAATCATGTATGGGAATTTTCTTGTAGCCCTTTCACCACTAGTATTGATTTATGCTTCTCTATCTTTCCTTCAGGAGTGGTTTTTGTCTTATACACCCACTTGAATCCTATGACTTCTTTTCCTATTCAAAAGTCAACTAACTCCCAAGTCTGATTTCTCTCTATGTTAAAAAAATTAGAATGTATAGGCCTAGGTGGGCAATAACCAACAAGACTCAGTAAAACAAAATAATGGGAATATAGGGATAGTTCATACCAAACAATAGTGCTAGAAATACACTACATAAACATGCAAAAAGAGATGAAACAGGGGAGAGCAGAGTTATAGAAATAAAATAGAAAATTTGCATATATTAAATTCACCTAAAATATTAATACAACTTACTTAAAATGCATAAACTTGTACAACTACAGCTATTTAAAATACTCACAACAACATAATTTCTATTTTTCATGCTTCAAATTTCCATATCAGGGTTAAAAATTTCCACGTTGGGCTTTAAAATCTGATTTTCATCATCAAAATTTTTAATATTTGATTTTATAATAGCAAACTTGTATAGCTAAAACTGTTCAAAAGACTCACAATGACAAAATTTCCATTTTCCATGCTTTAAATTTTCCATGTCAAGCTTCAAATTTTCCATGCTAGGCTTCAAAATCTAATTTTCATCATCAAAATTTTCAACATCCAATTTTACAATAGTAAAATCTTTGGCTCCATAATGATGTCATGACTATTATCACAATTACTTTAGAATTAAAACTTTTTCATATGTGAGAAAGTATACTTCTTGAAAGAGTAAATTCTGAATATAAAATACAATCCATCAAAAGAATAAACTCATCATTAATCCCATGGAGTGGAGGTTCATTTCAACCAAAATAACCCTACCATTATGGTAGGGTGATCTTCATGTGTATTTTGATATCGATCCCCCAATAAACTAGATTTAATTCAAAGTTGATTGTCATTTTATTTAATGTTTTGGCCTTTACAATTGGATAATAAAACTAATGTCAAAACATGTCAAATAGTCTGCAGTCTATTTATATGTAAAAAAATAGATAACATTGTCACTCCTACATGATGACATTCCAGTCAAGAACAAACCCTTTATAAAATTTTAAAGCATACCATCATTTACACCTTGGCACAATATGAATTATTCGAATGTCACCATTTTAATCTCTATCACATTAATTTAACATGATCTTGATATTTGACATTGACACCTTAACATAAGATTAATTGCTCAAATATCATGATATTAATCTCACATTAATTTAAGATGCTCAGGAAATACTTAAATAAATATTTATTTCTTATGATGTGACCACTATAAATTTTTTCCACTAATGAGGCTACTCGAATAAGATTTTGATATCCAATGGGTACATAAACTATATTAATTATCTTAAAGTATTAATTTCTATGACTATGTAAATGATGTTAAGTGAATCTCACCATATCTAATTTAATATCACACATTAAACATATATATTTAATTATTATCCAATACTATAATTACTCTATTTAAATTAGTTGGTTCTTAATCTCATCATATTCTAAGTGGAAAGAGCATTTAGACATCACTGGGTCCTTGTTAGGTTATAAGCTAGTCCTTTTGGTTGGTTTGGGTGATTATCTATAAATTTTCAAATTTAAAACTATTAAATATATTAGTTACTAATATTATTTGACTATAGTTATTAACAAATGTCAGCTTGAATCACCCTAACATTCATCATTTGGGTCCCTATTAGTTTTCCACACACAAGGATATAAATAATAATCAATATCAGTAAGTGCTAAACAACCTTAATCTCCACTATTTTATTATTTCAATCATTTCATAACAATAATCTAGGTAAACTATCCAAATCTTAGTGATTTCATAACATAAAGTGCTAAACAATGACTAAAAGGGCCAAGTCAATACAAATAAATCACACATTTTAGATAGAGTAAAAAAATATATTAATCGCTATTAAGATTAAATACTCAAAAATATAAATCTATAGAAATGATAGTAATAAATATGGTCAATGGTTCAGACACTCTACAACTTGCTCTATTCTAATTTGTTAATGCTCTAGAATGTATTTTTAAAAAAAACTAGGAATATTTAAGAATATAAATATATTTGGTCAGACATATTTGATGTTTTTTATTCCTTTTAAAGATGTGTTGAAATTATATGGACCCCATTTTGTAAAGTAATTTTGAATTTTAAATTCATTGGGAACTCCTGCTTATTTTTGAATGCAAATGCACCTCAGGTGTAATCAATCGAATTGAAGGCAAGTGATAAATTTAATATATTAAAATAATATTTATATATTATATTAAAATATATACTAAAAATATATATTATATAATGTAATATACCATTACAATATTATAAATTATATAATATAAATTTGAGTATATTATACTAAAATAAATAATATATAATTTGATTTATAATCTATATTAACATATATATTATATAATATAATAATAATATTACAATATATTATATAAAATATATAATATTACTAAGTTTAATATATAAAAATATTATGATAATAAACACACACATATGTATGTATGCATATATGTGTGTGGGTACACACACACACACACACACACACGCACACACACACACACACACACACACACACACACACATCATGACATATAATGTATGTATATATGTATTGATAAGAGGGGTTATATAAAGTGAAAGAGTGTAAATTGATAGTTAAACTTAGTAATTCTAAGTCCTTGACAATGTCAAAATAAGCTCATCTAAGGTAATTGTAAGTGTAGACTGAAAGAGATATGAATCACCATGTAATGATTTAGTATATGATGGTTTAAACTATTTGTGTAAATAGATAGCCTCTTAGCATGTAATCTCTATGTCAAAATTATAACTCCCTTGGTTTTGATCAAGGTGCATCTGTATTCGATAAATAAGGAGCTCAACTGTGGCTGATCACATTTTGTTTTAGTGATTACAATGGAGAAATTTCTTTTGTTAAAATGGAACTACAAAAATTAAAATCAACCAAGAGAAATTTTGGGTTTATAAACTAGATAAAAAATTGAAGTGGACATATATATTCCAAAAACACCATTTATGCCATGTATGCCTATTATGCCTAATGATGATGCATTCTCAAGGATACCACCACCACTTATTTCTCCTAAATATTATATTAATGTTACATATTCAAAAAATATGGATGAAAATACATTTAATATTATGTAAGAGCTTATTTCTAAATCATTACCATCAGTTCTAAAGTTTTATGATGATAAGTTTACTTCTATATTCATATTTAAACGTCTGTAATTTTCATTGTATGGTCTTGTAGCAGATTATTGAACATTTCCTTTATGATCCCTTGGATGTGATATAAAAACCATGGTAAGAGACCCATAAAGTGTAATTTATTGGGACTCATATAAGTCATGAAGCTTATATCTCAAGGAAAATCATCTATTAGTAGAATGTATATGGCCTTGGTGGAAATCACAATATGCATTCTCATCATATCCCCATGGAAGATATTTACTCTTATCAACCTCTATAATTGTAGGGAGAGATATGAGTTGACACTTGGCCAACTTATTAATAAGAAGCATTAGAGGCTTTATTAATTTAGTAATTTTTTATGTAGTGCAATTTGTAATATATCTCAATATGGCACTGCCATGTTCATTGTTTAATTGGTATCATATTTTGGTTCATTCAAATTAACTTTTTAATATGGATTGATCTTAAATTTTGTATTTGATGAGGCCAATGTAGTGGCCCCATACTTTAATAGGTTGTTTAATGCAAAGAGTTTCATTTATCGATCATGTTCAGGGTCACCCTTCATGTTTCTCATAAGTATGAAATTTCAGTGCCACAAAGTGTGGTGGCAAGGGTTGAAATGATACCTATAATGCAAAAGGGTTATGAAAAACATATTGTGAATCAAGCACATATTTGGATGCCTTTTAGGTGTTTTTCTCAATGAGAGAAATTTTTTCCTTCAATGCTTTAATCATTTGTAATGATGTTTATGAAAAATCCTCACCTTTGTTCAAATTATTCATTGAAGTTGACATCAAGGCGGGGGGGTGAATATGTATTCCCACTTGATGTATGCTCAATGTTTGATGTGATTAATAGACCTAAAAAAGGAACATCCTTCGTATTAGTCTCTATCATATTTGATATTTGACCATGTTATATGTCGATTGTGTTATAAGTGTTTAAATTAATTGATAGAGTCACAAGTGTAAATTCAAGAAAGGTGACTAACTATCACATGTATTTGAATTGGTGAATTTTATCTCAAAGGTATTCTAGGGGGGATCAAAATTAAGGAGTCAAATCTCTATTAGACAATTTAATCATGTAAATTAACTAATATAAATGAACTTATTTAATAAAAATAATTATAATAAATGATAAAAATTTATAATTATTTTTATATTTAAAAACTATGTTAAAATGTTTATTATAATTTTTTATTATTTTTCATGTTTAAATCTTAAAATATTTTTACTAAATAATTTATGTTACAATGTTTTTCTAGAGTGGTTAGTTTCTGCCTCCTTATAAAATGAAACAATTTTTGATTGGAATGTTATTTTACTAAATTCCATATTCATATTCAAGTGGTGATAAATAAAATAAGTAAATACATACTGATAAAAATATTTAAACACTCTCACAATTCCATTGCAAATATTTTGACTATTTTCTACAAGTCTAAATCTCTCTAAATCTAGATAAGGATCTATTCTCCAACCATAGGAATAACAATAATCCCTTTGGCATTTACTAAAATGAACCATTCTAATTTTTGTATATAAATCCACCTCTAAATAAATTTTAATGACTTGGTATGCATGTCCAGAGTTGTTTATATATTCCGCTTGAACTACAATCAAATTTTTAGAAACACATTTTATACTTAATATAATTTGACTACTTCATATTCCTTTGATATTGAATTAAACAACTACAAACCATTGATAGTGGTAGTTATCCAGGTTTCATCCAAGAATTCATGAAAGTGTCGATCTCTAACTATGGCCTGTAAATATGATTTGTTTCATTTGAGTAAGACTCAAAATAACAACAACTGCTAGATGGTTGTGTAGCATTGATTAATTATTATTTTTAGTAAACCTTAGATATATGCATATAATACAATAAAATAATACATCACATAATATAATTATCAGTGTCACTCCATGGTGCATCCAACCAATTTTCATGCCTCTCCATAAATGCGAATACAAGAAATTAACACACCTTTATGTATATGAAGTAAAACATCACTAGTTATTTAAAATTATGATAGGAAGCCACTAGTTGGGAATTGAAAATATTACTATATCTTCTCAATACTACCAAAAGAAGATATGGTGGACGTATTGTGAATCTATTAATTTTTTTACATGGTGCATTTTGTAATACATCTTGATATGGTGTTGCTATGTTCAATGTTTAATTGGTATCACATTTTGATTCATTCAGATTAACTTTATAAGATGGTTGGATCTTAAGTTTTGTATTGGATGAGGCCAATGTAGTGGTCCCATACTTTAATATCTTGTTTAATGCAATGAGTTTCATTTCTTGGTCATGTTTAGGGTCACTTTTCATGTTTCTCATAAGTAGAAAATTTCAATGCCAAAAAGTGTGGTGGTAAGGGTTATGCAAGACATATTGTGAATCAATCCCATATTTGGATGCCTTTTAGGTGTTCTTATCAATGAGATATTCTTTTTCCTCCAATGCTTTAATCATTTATAATGAGGATTGTGAAAAATCCCCACCATGGGTCAAAGTATTCATTGAAGTTGACATCAAGGGGGATGAATCATGTGATGTACACTCAATGTTTGATGTGATTAGTGGAACTAAAAGAGGAACATCCTCCATATTGGTCTCTAACATATTTGATATCTGACCATGTCAGATGTCTATTATGTTATAAGTGTTTAAATTAACTGATAGACTCACACATGTAAATTCAAGAAAGGTGACTCACTATCATAGGTATTTAAATTGGTTAATTTTATCTCTAGGGTATTCCAGGGGGCTAGAAATTAAGGACTCAAATCTCTATTAGATAATTTAATCATGTAAATTAACAAATATCAATAAACTTATTTAATAAGAATAATTATAATAAACAATATAGTTTTTTAATTATTTTTATATTTAAAAACTATGTTTATTATTTATTTTTATTTATCATGTTAAATCTTTAAATATTTTTATTAAATAATTTATGTTTCAATATTTTTACAGAGTGGTTAGTTTTTGCCTCCTCATAAAATAAAACATTTTTGAATGAAATGTTATTTTATTAAATTCCTTATTCATATTCAAGTGGTGATAAATATAAAAGTAAATACATATTGATAAAAGGATTTAAACAATGTCACAATTCCATTGTAAATATTTTGAGTATTTTATAAAAGTCTAAATCTCTCTAAATATGGATAAGGTTTTATCATCCAACCATAGGAATAAAAATAATCCCTCTCGCATCTACCAAAATGAACCATGCCAATTTTTGTATATAATTCCACCTCTAAATCAATTTTAATAACTTGGCATGCATGTTTAGAGTTGTTTATATATTCCACTTGAACTAAAATCAAATGTTCAGAAACACATTTCATACTTAACATAATTATGACTACTTCATGTGCCCTCGATATTGAATTAAACAACCACAAACCATTGATAGTGGTAGTTAACTGGGTTTCATCCAAGAATTATTGAAAGTGTATATGTCTAACTATGCCCAATAAATACGATTTGTTTCATTTGACTAAGACTCAAAATAGAAATAACTATCAGATGGTTGTGTTGCATTGACTAATTTTTTTTTTTATTAGACCTCATCCATATGCATATAATATAATGAATTAATACATCACATAATATAATTATCATAGTGTTACTTCATGGTGCATCCATCCAATTTTCATGCCTTTCCATAAACGTGAATACAATAAATTAACACACCATTATGTATACAAAGTACAACATCATTAGTTTTTTAAAATTATGATAAGAAGCCATTAGTTGGGCATTGAAAATCTTACTGTAGCTGCTTAATACTACCACAAGAGGATATGGTAGACATATGTGACTCATAAATTTTTTCATAATCAACTAAAAACTAACCATATTCTATTGATTAGTGACATAGTGAGATAAAAATATTGAAGGATGTGATCAGCGTCTTTTGATGACATAAGCCTTATGATCAAATAATTTAAGGCTATGATTATATCTATGTAAAGTTTCAATAAAATAATGAAATTCAAATAATAATATGTATAAAATAATTACAACAAGGTCAGATATATGTATGTATGTACATATATAACTCTTAAAGGAATATAAAATGTGAACATATTAATATAATGTCAGGAAATATATTAAAACAAATCCATATTTATATTTAAACATAATTTACAAGTTCTCACAACTCAGTAAGTTTTAGACTAAGGTAAAAGCAAGTTTTGAAGGGACCCCAAAACCCATTAACAGAGAAGAAAGATAAAGCAGTAATATCCAACAGGAAGAGAATTCCTAAAACCTACTGAAGAACAGTATCAAAATCAGGTTTTACAGGGACCTGAAACCACAATCCAAAGCCAAAAAATAATCCCAGGTTTTACAGAGACCTAAAAAATCAATATAAGTTTAAAAACTAAAAACCAAGTTTCAAAACCAGTGATAACATCCAACAAATGGGACCAGAACAGAAACAATATCACTAAGAAGACCCTAGTCTTCTAATTCCAGGATCATCTTCACAGCTTCCTTTCTAATCGTCATAGTGTCCTATATGGATATAGCAGCTGAAGTAGCTGCATCTTACAGAGATTTTTCCTTGAACTCTACCTTGTTCTCTTACTCAGACCCTCTAAGGATTTTATTTCTTCATTTGCCCATTTTCCAAGGCTAGCTGCAGTAGCACATATGCTTGAAGTAACCTGCTCCATCTTCGCTCTACTTTCCTTGATAAGCCTTCTTAGATTATTCTCATAATCTTTAAGTTTAATTAGGATGTCTCTCATTTCATCTCTAAATTATTTATTTTGGTCTGATCAGCTTCCTAATTTTGTTGCATTATATCCACTTTTTTCTTCAGCCCCATTATTTCCTTATACATCCACGAATCAACTTGGAGGATAGAATCAGCTTTGTGTTTGGCCGAATTCATGAAGGATTGCTTAGTATCCCTCTGCCAATTGTCACAAATGTCTTTTGCATTCTCATGTGGAGGGGAATCATCTTTTTCAATTTGTTCCTCCCTTTCCATCATTTTCTCCTCTTTAGCAGGGTCTTCATGCTGGACAGGATCATCCTTTTCTTGTTCCCTAATCTCCATAGGATGAGTGGAAACTAGAATCATATGTTCCTTCTCTCTTCTCAAAGTTGGATTATCAAGTAAAATATTTGTGTCTTTAACACTTCCCCCCACCACAGTCTAACTATCCTCATGATCAGAATTACTCTATTCTGAATTATCCTCTGTAGTATCCCCTTCATTTCCTTTCTCACTTTTTTCTTTATTTTCCTGATAGCCATCCAGATTAGAATTGAACTCCCCTATATCAGTTCCTTCCTCTTCCTCCAGAACCTTCTTCTCAAAACTTTTTGTACTTTCTAACTCAAATTCCTCTTTAGCAATTTGTTTTTTTAGAACTAAAGGGTTTTGATTTTGCTTTTCCTTTCCCCTTAACTTTTTCATCCTTTTTACACTGTGAATCCTTATTTTTTCTAGAATGAGGAGTCGAACCTATGCCATTATTTTTACAAAAACCCTCTATGATAAAAATCAGTCCTTCATGTAAAATGGGGCGAGACTCCTTTCTATGGGTAAACAGACTTTGAAGCAGCGAAAAATGCAAATAGAAAGGGAAAGAAATTCTATCTTTATGCCTGAAATGATTAAGAAAGACAAAATGAAATTTATGAACTCTTTTGCTCCTACCATCAAGGATGAAGTAATCGCAGATGTAACATAACACATATCTCCAAATTCCTTTTATTTGCTCCAAGTCAAAGAAATATCCATTCTTTTCCAGTTGCCTTTCCTCAGCATTTATCTTCAAAAATTTCTTGTAGGCCGCATTGGAGATAATGGTCTGTTTAGAGAATTTAATGCCACCCATGGGAAGTCTCGTGACCTCAGCAATGAAGTCCTCAGTAAGCTTCACGATGACACCATGAAGAGTTACTCTATCATCAACCCAATTTTTGAAGAATGCCGTAGTAATGTGGGGTTTAAATCCATGAAACCTCTCCAGATAACTTGCCACCTTCCCTTTCTGAAGGATCTTCCATACATCCTGTCTAGCCTTCCACTCTTCACAATTTTTAGGCTCTTGCTTCCATGGTTCACCCTTCATATTGCAAAACAAACAATCCAACAACTCCTGAACACTGAAGGCAGAAGAGTTAAAATGGATCCAAATGTTTTTTACATGAACTAAAAATTTCCTATATGATGACATATGCAGTACCCACATTAAATTCTCATGAATGTACCTGCTCAGC
Source organism: Torreya grandis (assembly GCA_037957365.1). NCBI lineage: Eukaryota > Viridiplantae > Streptophyta > Pinopsida > Cupressales > Taxaceae > Torreya > Torreya grandis. The sequence goes on from JARHVA010002629.1 coordinate 1,316,297, forward strand.
AAAGGTAATCTATCCACCATATGACCACTCCACCAAATCATTAAATTTCTAATATAGGTAGATCTTTTCCTCTTTAGAATGAATGGCATCATAATTAATAAGTGCTTTGAGATCAATGTGCTTATTTAATGCATCATGCCATCTCACCTTTTGCCTCGTTTGAACAACATGATTAGCTATCTAGTCAACGACTCCATTGGCTTCCTGATATGTATGGGATATGGTCACTTTTTCAAATTTTTGAATTAAGGATTTAATTTCCATGACCGTAGCCTCAATAGACCATGAAATTGAATTTTTATTATTTAGGATATTTATAATATTCAAAGAATCACCTTCCAACCATAATTTGGAAAATCCCAACTCAACAACTAGTTTAATGGTGTAGAGTGCTGCATTGGCTTCTGCAATATGACTATTCAACTTACCAATTGGGATAGCTATAACATCAACTACATTTCCCACATGATCTCTCAATACTCCACATCCCACTCTTCTCAGATTACCTTTAGCTGCTCCATCAAAGTTTCCTTTGATCTATCTAGTAGGAGGAACATACCATTTTACGATCGATCTTGGATTATCAATTTTCAAATTAGGCCTTTCAGATCATAAGGGGTTATCAAATTGAAAGGTTTGATCAGGATCCCTCTATGATTTAAAATTCTCCTTAATGGCTCTAATAATATTCTGACCAAGCACCCATCCTAGAAGTTCTTTACTTCTAAATATTCTATTGTTTCTTTCTTTCCATATACCCCACCATATATGAGGGAGTGTTAGTTTCCAAAAAAAATGAACATCAGGATTTTTTGAGGGACAACACCAACTTTTAAAAGAGAGTTCCACACTTTTTTGATGTACCCATGTTATACCCTAAAAATTAAGGATCTCAGTCCAAACTTGTTGTGTGTAAGAGCAGTTCAAAAACATATGGTCTCTATCTTCAAATTCATTTTTACATAAAATACACCTGTTAACCACATTTATTCCTCTCTTCTGCAAATTTGCAAGGGTCAAAATTTTATTTTGAAGTAGAGTCCAAAAGAAGATATTAATTTTGGGGATGAGTCCCTTCAACCAAGCTTGAGAACACCGAGGTTGGTTACCCTTTTCCTTTGAAACAAAGATAGTTGAGACTTTAAATTGTCCACTAGGATCATCATGCCAAATAATCTTATCCTCAAGATAGGAATAAAGGGAGACAACATTGAGAGATAATTGGATGTTGTTGAAGCCTTGATCAACATCAGTTAAATTCACCCAAGAATCATTCTACCTATACTGACTAACAAGAATACCATATCTCTACTTACATCGTTCAACTAAATCCGTATCTTGAAAATCTTCTATCAAGGGATAATCTTTTAACCAAACATCATCCCAAAATTTCACCTTAAGTCCATTTCCAATTTTCCAAGAGCATCCTTTTTCTAAAGTTTTTTTTGTCCCCTGAACAACCCCCCATATGGAAGAGGGATGAATTACATTAGGATAAGAAAAGAAATCAGAAAGGGATTTAGCATTGAAGAGGTACTTATGTTTCCATATGGTACTCCACTCTTTGTTATTGTAAACTCTCCATCCCAATTTGGCTAAAAGAGCTTTATTCATACTTTTGATTTTCCTAATTCCCAATCCCCCTTCACTGAAAGGTTTGCAAACATGATCCCAAGCAATTAAAGGCATTCTCCTTTTTTCCTCAGTACCAGTCCATAGAAAATTTCTTTGAATTTTTTCAATAGACTCTACAAATTTAATAGGAATTATGAACAGACTTAATACATAAGTAGGTATACTTTGAAGACAAGCTTTGAGAAGAGTTAACTTTCCTACCTGACTTAAAAGATTTCCTTTCCATCCCACAAGTTTCTTACTGAACTTATTAATAGGATCCTCCCAGAAAGCATCCGAAAATTTCAGACTAAGAGGAAGACCCAAGTAAGAAGAAGGGATAGATCCTATAGAGCATTCAAGGATTTGAGCAATTTTATTTTGCCTCTGGATAGGGGTATCAATAAAGAACACTACACTTTTGTTCTAGTTAATCAATTGACCAAAGGCTGAAGAATATAAGTTAATAGCTTGCTTCAAATTTCTTGCTTCCTTGACTTCAGCTTTACCCATAAATATGGTATCATCAACAAATTGTCCATGAGAACAAATTAGAGGATGGGAAGAAGGTTTTAAACCCTCAAATAAAACTTTATGGACCAAATCCCCAATATATCTCCCCAAGCAATCAGCCATAATTAAAAAAAGGATGGGGGATAAAGGGTCACCTTGTCTCAAACCCCGAGATGGATTAAAGAAATGAGATGAGCTTCCATTTACCAGAACAACAATAGAGGATGTAGAAATCAACTGGTAAATAATACCAACCACCTTTTGGTCAAAGCCAAAAGTTAGAAGATTGTTTGAAAGGAATGACCAATCAACCTTGTCATAGGCTTTAGCAATACCAACTTTCATAATGAACCCCTGATTGTTAGAACAAGACAATGAGTAAATATTCTCATGAGCAGTGATAATAGAATTGAGAATTTGTCTACCTGGGATAAATCCATTTTGCTAATCAGCGATTATCAAAGGAATCACTTGAATAAGTCTGGAAGTTAGAACTTTGGAAATAATTTTATAGAATGAATTACAGAGGCTGATTGGTCTAAACTGATCAGGAGAATCAACACCAATTTTCTTCAGAATCAAACATAGAAAGGTGGAGTTAACTTCCTTAAGCATCTATTTAGCTCCATAAAATTCCTTCACAGCATCACATACATCTTTACCAACAAATTTCCATAGTTTTTGAAAGAAAAACATGGGAAAGCCATCAGGTCCAGGAGCTTTATCTCCTCCTAGAGAATAGACAACTTTGAAGATTTCATCATCCTTAAGAATTGAGCTTAACATTTTATTTTGTTCCTTCAAAACCAAAGGAGGAATCACTCTTGGGATTTTAGCCTGACTATCCAAATTAATATTAGGATCAGCATTCATTAAGGATGAGAAAAAAGACTCCATTTCCTCCTTAATATCCTTTTCCTTTATAATATTCAAATATCCCTTTTTTAGGTATGATATGTGAATTTTAGCTCTATGCTTTAGAGTGGATAGATGGAATTTGTTGTGTTTTTATCTCCTTCACTCAACCATAACAATCTAGATCTTTGTCTCCAATAGATTTCTTCTTTAGTGATGATATCTTGATATTGAACCAACTTTTCATTTTATTCAATAAGGAGATCAGGAGTATATCCGTCCTGAATTTTTTCTTGTATTTTAAGAATTTCCTCCTTAATAGCAATTTTATTCTCAAAGATATTTCCAAAGCTATTCTTATTCCACTTTTTAACTTCCCTTTTAACATTTTTGAGCTTAGACACAACTCTAAAGAGGGCCGTACCCTCAATATCAATATTCCACCATTCTTCCAATTTACTTTCAAACTGTGGGTGTTGCATCCACATCTTCTCAAATCTAAAAGGAAAATTCTTCTTAGAATTAATTTCAATAGCGGTGAAGATAAGAGGAAAATTATCCGATTTAATTTTTTGGCAGGCTTCCAACTTGAAAATGAATTCTTTTGTCCAATCAGGAGAGATAAGGGCACGATCAAGCCTGGCTTGAATACAATCATTACCAACTCTCTTATTACTCCAAGTGAACTAAATTCCATGGAGTTCCATATCCATTAATCCCTCTTTAGTTATAAACTCCATTAGATCTAATCTCCCTTCCATTTGGGTAGCATTACCTCCCATTTTCTCATGATCATAAAGAGGCACATTGAAGTCTCCCATTATAATCCATCATCCAAAATAGTCCTTACTTTTAAAATTGGAAACAGACTCCCAAACCTTTTTCCTAAGGTTCTTAGTGTTAGGAGCATAAATATTTACAATATACCAGCCCTCCTTCTGGTCCACACTAGTAATTTTGACAATCATTAGATATTTACTAGCAATCATAATAGTTCCAGAGTAATAATTCTTCTTCCATAACATCAAAGTTCCCCCTGATGCACCTTCTAAACTACTGACATTTATTGAATAATTTTTAAAATATTTAATCTATTTTGCTTTCTCTTTATTCATCTTAGTTTCTTGGAGCAAGAGAAAATCAAGCTTTTGTTTTCTAACAAAATTCCTAACAATATCCATTTTATGAATACTATTCAACCCCCTAATATTCCAACTTATGATTTTTATATCTATTTTTTAGGGGTAAAATCCAGAATAGTTGCCTGCCTACCATCAGCAATATTCTGAATACTTTCTAGTTCTCTAGTCTTCTTAATGGATCTTCTTCCAAGTTTGTCTGGGGAGCCAACATCTGATTTCACCTTAGAATGCTGTTCTGTTCCTTTTCCATATTTATTCAGAGTAGAAGCAATAGATTTTGCCTTTGTTTGCTGGTCTATTTTACTGCTTCTAGTTTCTACTCCCTTAGTATTGTTCTTTTTTTCACCTCTTTTCTTTTGGTTTAGTTTATGCTTTGAGTTTTCTCCATTCTCTCTCACATCTTCTAAAGGGTGAAGCACATCCAAAGGAAAATCATTATCATCCTTAGATAACACCTGGCTTTCCCTTGACTGAGAAGAAAGAAGCTCTCCCTCTGATTTATTTCCATCTTTAGGCATAAATTCACCTTCCTCTAACACAATTTTATCTTCTACATCTTTGCATCGATCTTCTATACTTTGATAGACAACAATTTGTTTTGATAGATCTATTAGATCCTCTATTATTTGTTCAGAATTTATAATCTCTATTTGCAAACCATGTCCTTCTTTCTGAGAGTTTACTTTCTTTAAATAAAGTTCTTTATCTCCCTCTGTATATAAAGCATTAAAGTCTTCAATAGATGGATCTTTATCCACTTCAGCATGTAGACCTTTTGGATCTTCATTATTCTTTTGTTCCTTTCGATGATCTTCTTTGATTTTCCATATTTTCTTTTTCTAGGCCTTAATTTCTTTCACATACATAACATTTCTTGGATGATTTTTACTTCTAAAGGGACAATTCTTAACTAGATGCCCCTATTTCTTATAAGTATAGCATGAATTGGGCAAATCTTCAAAAACAATTTCTTGAATTTTCTTTCCAAGCTTGGATATTAATTCCACCTTTTGTGGGAGATGATTCAGGTCTGCCACTTTAACATAAATTCTAGCACTTTGAAGTTTAGTTCTAGAAGCTGTGGCATTATCCAATGCCACAAGTTCACCAAAAGAGCTCGCAATTCCTTTCAAAATGTCCTCATGCCAAAATTCTAAAGGGAGACTAGGAAGTCTAGCCCAAATGGGAGTAGTTAAGAAGAAAGAATCTGATAGATCCATGTTTGGCTCCCATTTTTTAATAGTGAGAGAACATTTACCAAAAAATCACAGCCCTCCACTAAGAACCATATTTATATCTTCCTTACAGTTGAAGATAAATGAGAAGAAACCATTCAACATTGGTGCAATATCTACATCTCCTCGAATAATCCAATTCCTTTTAACCATTTTTCTAAGAGATTATATATCTAGTCTTGCTCCTAAAAATTTGCCCACTAAGGTAAATTCCATGGAAGACACAGAGAAATCAAGTAAAGGATCTGGGATAAAAACTTGAAACTCACCTTTCTCCCAGCAGGACTTAGATGTCACCAGCGGGAAAAGAGACTTTCCATTAGGTTTCTTACCAAACAAAGATGACCATGTCCTTTGTTCTGAGATCCCTGCCTACATTCCTTCTGAAGACTTTTCCTTTTTATAATCAACATTACCTTTCTCATTCTCAATATCTTGCCCTAACACATGGTCCAATGGGGAACCACAAACCCCACTAAAAGGATCATAAATGCATGGAGCCCTTCCATTGTTTGCATCATCCAAAGATTCTAGCCCTACATGCTTCCCAACACCCCCTACTATTCCTCCAGGGTCTGTCCCTCCTGCCAGATTCCCCCCAATCAGTTTCCCACCTACATGCGAACCAGCTAATTCAAATTCTAAAAGAGCGCTCATTCTCAATCCAAATTCAAAGGACCATGTTAACCATATATGTTATTCATGTATAAGTTTCATTAATAATACAAATGAAATCACATTAACATTGCCTATGTCTGCTCCTACCCATATAGATGGAGGAGTCTCAAATGAGGTCAACAATGAAATAAAAAAATATTATCGTTAGTCAATAATATATATAAAATTACATGCATCTACATAAATGACAACTTATAACATTCAAAATTACCTTTGTATATATAAACATCAACCAAGTAGTTATAGCACTATATGAGCTACAAGACAATTCACAATTTGGCTAGGAAAAAGATGGTATTGTTTCCTATCACAACCTAAAAAATTACATATATATTATTGTCATTTATATGTAAAATAATTATTATCTTTTAAAAAATATTTATAATTTAATAGATCCAAAAAAATAAATTACATGTCAAATTTAAAAGATACTTGCAAAGGTGCAGGTGTGATTTCCAAGCCAAATGTATGTTTAAAAAAATCATCAATCAAAACCATATCATCTATCTAATTATAAATGCCACCATAATTGGATTACATTGAATCCTTCTCCTCATCTAAAGCTCCAGTGCATAAAACACCATAGGATTTGCATTAGTGTGGTCAAGTAGTAGTGTTATTTGGACCATCTCCATATCCATTCTAATAAGCATTAGTATGGTAAAATTGGCTTGTATGTTACATGAGGGTGTCATTAAGTACCTTAAGTGCATGTAAAATGTCAATCTATACAACATCCTTCACTAGAGAGGGAATTATCTCAGGATAAAATGATTATTTGATAGAGACTCTCATAGGTTGATTAGGCCCATGATATGCACCCAACCTATCTTATCGAAAGCCTTTTTATTGACCCTAAAACTCTTAATAATAAAATTTTAAATAGGATTTTAAACTTGCAATAAAGTTTCATCAAAAAATATGAAGGAACCTCATTATTTTTAGAAGGTGGGCCATACAAAACCATCCACCATTAGTCCCAAAAATTATTTCTCATCAATTTATCGTGGTAGTAGTGGACTAGGAAATGTTTGAATTACATTAGGAGTGACACATTAGTTTTTGGATTAGTGAATAATGAGAATTTTTTAATTTTTTAATTTTTTATCTCTCAAAACAACTACTAATAATTTATTATCATAGTAGGAATTAAATCTCTCTCTATCAATTTTCCATCTGTCAATTTAACATGTTACCATTTAATCAAATTCACCTACAATAATGAATCTAATGTATTTTCCAAAGAAGTATGGTTGGGGTTGGTTGAATGAGGATCCCTCATTAGCCTAATTAATTTCTCAATCTCTATTTTTTCTATTATACATGTGATAAAATCCTATTTATTACATGGGGCTTCTTATGGAATTGTAGGAGGGTTAAAATGTTTTATGATTTTTTGTCTTCATCTTCACTTGCCACATTTAATTATACATTTTATTCAATGCTACACAATCATCTAGAAATTGGTGCTATTTTGAGTCTTAGTAAAATGAAACAACTCATATTTACAATCCAAATTTAGAGATATACACTTTTAGGAATTCTTTGATAAAACTAGACTATTTAGGAAAACAAAATATTATTTCTGTTAAAAAATGAGCAAACAACAAAGAAAGAAAATAAATTTCCCTAATATTGAAATTATTTTTTCACCCCATATTAAAATAACAAATTGAAAATATTAAATAAAGAATTTCTAACATCTATAAAAATAAAAAAATTGTAGCTAAGTGCAAGTGCATGAATACATGCATCTTATTATGCATTGCAAAAAATGCTAATAAGGACATGGTATACAATCAAAAAAGAATCATTATTGTCTATGGAAACTGATGAACTATTCTCCAACTCACTTTGTAGCACCTTCATCTATAAAAATATCTACCAAGAAACACATCTCACAATCAGACTTCAAAATTAAAGTTAGTAAGCGATCATTCACCAAAAGATTTCTTAAACTAGAAAACTTCCAAATTCCTTTCTTTTCAAATGAACCAAAGGATTTTAGTGGAGAAATAAACTCAGCATTAATAACTAGAATAGAGATTCATTGGATTTAAATAAATTTTAGCTTAATTTTAATTATATCAATAGAAAAATTATGCATGACTAGTTTGAATTTAAGTTCCAAATACGTCATGGTTAACTAAAACTTGATTATCATTTTGTAAAGTAGAACAAATATTCATTTGTATAATTCATATGTAAATAATTAATAGAATATTTGTAACAAATTTCACATTTTAGCTACAAAATTAATCACTCTCATTACTTGAAAACCATCTAAATAAATCAAATTAATAATGATAACCAAGTCCATCTGCTTTACTGCCCACTATTTCATGCTAAGTGTCATCTACAACTCCAAATTTAATGCTTCATGATACATGATTTCAAATTCATGATACGTGATTGAAACTTCTAATTTAATGCCTACCAAAAATTAATGTTTGATATATTTGGTCTTCAAAGTAATCTACCCCGTATGTTGTGTACATGGTGATCAAATGAGTGTGCATTAAAGCACCATAGAGATTTAAATCCATACTTGTGAGCACATTTTTGATCCCCTACCACACATGAATTTTAAATGAAGTAAAAACTCAGCGTATTTTCATGTTATGTAGCATTATATAATACTTTAAAGGCATAAAATTCGTTTAATTTTGTTAAAAACCATACTGTGAAAGGAAAGCTTAGGGCTAGCTTGTGTAGTAGTGAAGTCTACTACAATGCCTAGTATGGCCGAGCCAAGGGTGCCCTCAAACATGCTTTGGGACATGTTTTTTGGAGATAATATTATATATTTTTAAAAAACATATAATTTTTTTTCTTATTATATATATATATATATATATATATATATATATATATATATATATATATATATATATATATATATAATGCTATTGACATATTTAGGATAGTAATTCAATATAGTAACTTTAATAATATAAAATAATCTATAATGCTAAATATATTTAAATAATATACTATTATAATACTATACTTTGAGATAATATAATTATTATATTTTCAATATAATATAATAATTTTATAATAATATAATAATCAAATTTGTATATAATATTTTTTCTATATTATTAACAATATATAGATGTATTGAAATATATTACACTAAAATATATAATATATAATATTGATTTATAAACTATATTAACATATATATTATATGATATAATAATATTTATTAATATTAAAATATATTTTACAAAATATATAATTTATATATAATATTAATATATAATCAATCAATTTAATATATAAAAATATTATGATATATATTATATGTCAATATATATATATATATATATATATATATATATATATATATATATATATATATATATATATATATATATATATATATATATATATATATATATATATTGTGTGTGTGTGTGTGTTGGTAAGAGGTGTTATGTGAAATGAAATAGTGTAAATTGATAATTAAATCTACTAGTTACTCCAAACCCATGACAATGTCAAACTAAGTTCATCTAAAATAATTGTGGGCATAAACCTATTGGGACATGAATCACCACACAATATTTTAGTCTATGATGGATTCTATTCTTCATGTGAAGAGATAGTCTCTTATCATAATCTCTACATCAAAACTATAACTCCATTGGTTTTAATCAGGGGGCATCTGTATTTGCTAGATAAGGAGATCAGTTGTGGGTGATCAGGGTTTGTTTTGATGATTATAATGGAGAAATTTATTTTGTTACAATGGAACTAAAAAAATTAGAAGCAACCAAGAGGAATTTTGGGTTTAGAAATATTATAAAAATTTTAAGTGGACATATATATTCTAATGTGTATGCCTACTATTATACCACCAACACTTATTTTTCCTAAAGATATTATTAATAATGTTATATCAATTCAAAAAATATGGATGAAACTCCACTTATTATGCAAGAGCCTATTATTTCTAAATAATTACCATCATTTCCAAAGTTCCATTATGATAAATTTACTTCTATTTCCATATTTAAACTTTTATAATTTTTATTGTATGGTCTTGTAGTGGATTATTAAATATTTTATAATTTTGATGATCCCCTAGATGTGATCTAAAACCCATGGTAGGAGACCCATCAAGTGTAATTTGATGTGATAAGTCTATTGCCATTTTATTGGATTGAAATTTCCAAAATTATACAAATCTACATTTAAATACAATTTATAAATGGAAAGTCTATATATAGAAATCATATATATATTAAGTGTTCTGAGGTAGATGAAAATGGAATTGATTATCTTGGGATATACCAGTTAATTATCAAAATGACCTTGAAAAACTTCCTAAGAAATATAATTAAATATTGTGTTTCATCTATAATTTTTATAATCTTGATAAATGAAGTTTTTATTATTCTTGTATTGATTTTTTTTTTCAAGAGGAGTAAAGTTGCTTGGCTTACTTTCCTATTTAAATTTAATTAATTTTACATGGATGTGATTTGGCCATGTATTTTTGACCCCTTTATTGGGCTTCAAAGTTAAAGTAATTATTTTTTGGCCAAAATGTTTAGCCCTAACTTTACATTGAGATATCATACCTTGTTGTCATAAATGAAAAGTTAATGTTTATAGATTGGTATGGTGTAGACTGCTTATGCCCTCATATAATAATAATTTAGATAATCATAAAATCCTTTCTTAAGTGGTCATTGAGTTACTAGGTATGATTTTGTATCACTTATTTTAATTACCATTTTGGAGTCAAATTTGTCTCCAAATATTAGTTTATAAATTTAAGAAAGATGAGTCACCCTTATAGGTATTTGAATTGGTGAATTAAATTATCTCAAAGGTATTCCAAGGGGGATAAAAAATAAGAAGTCAAATCCCTATTAGACAATTTGCTTACGTTACATTTTCAAAAATATGGATAAAACTCCACTTATTATGGAAGATCCTATTATTTCTAAATCATTACCATCGGTTCAAAAGTTTCATGATGGTAATTTTACTTCTATTTCCATATTTGAACTTTTATAATTTTCATTGTATGGTCTTGTATAAGATTATTGAACATTTTTTAATTCTGATGATCCCCTAGATGTGATGCAAAAACTATGGTAGGAGACCCATCAAGTGTAAATTATTGTGATGAGTCTATTGCTATTTTATTGGAATGAAATTCCCCAAATTATATAAATCTACATTTAGATATAATCTCTATATGGAAAGTCTATATACAGTAAGTGTTTTGAGGTAGTTAAAAATGGCATTAATCATATTGGGATGTGCTAGTTAATTATCAAAATGTCCATGAAAATATTCCTAAGGGGTATAATTAAATCTTGTGTTTCATCTATAATTTCTTCTTGTATTGAAATATTTTTTTCAAGAGGAGTAAAATTGCTTCGTTTACTTTCATATTTACATTCAATTAATTTTACATGGATGTGGTTTAACCATATATTTTTGACCCCATTATTGGGATTTGAAGTTGAATTACTTATTTGTTGGCCAAAATATTTAACCCTGACTCTACATTGAGATATCACACCTTGTTTTCATGAATGAAAAGTTAATGTTTATAGATTGGTATGGTGTAGACTAATTATGCACTCACATAACCATAATTTAGGTAAGCACACAAAATCCTTTCCCAAGAGGTCATTGAGTTACTAGGTACGATTTTACGTCACTTATTTTAATTACCATTTTGGGGTTGAATTCATCTCCAAATATTAGTTTTTAAATTCAAAAAAGGTGACTTGCCCTCATAGGTATTTGAATTGGTGAATTAAATTATCTCATAGATATTCAAAGGGAGATAAAAATTAAGGAGTCAAATCCCTATTAGATAATTTTATTATGTTAAATATTCAAAAAATGTAGATGAAACTCCACTTATTATGCAAGAGCCTATTATTTTTAGATCATTACCATTGGTTCCAAAGTTCAATTACTTCTATTTCCATATTTGAACTTTTATAATTTTCATTGCATGTCTTATTTAACATTTTCTAATTCTAATGATCCTATGGATGTGATCTAAAACCCATGGTAGGAGACCCATCAAGTGTAATTTTTTGGGACTCATATAAGAATTGAAGCTTATATCTCAAGGAAAAGCATCTGTTAGTAGAATGCCTATGGCCCTAGTAGAAATAAAAATATTCATTCTCATCATAATATACGCATGGAAGAGGTTTACTCATATCAATCTCTACAAGTGTAGGGAGATATGAGTTAACACTTAGCCAACTTCATAATAAGAAATACCAGAGTATTTATGAATCTAGTAATTCTTTTACATGGTGCATTTTGTAATATAGCTTACTGTGGCACCACCATGTTCACTATTTGATTGGTGTCACATTTTGGTTCATTCAGATTAACTTTGTAAGATGGTTTGATCTTAAATATTCATGTATTGGATGAATCAAATGTAGTGGCCCCAAAATTTATCTTGTTGAATGTAAGGAGTTTCATTTCTTGATCATGCTCAGAGTCACCCAGTTGTTTCTCATAAGTGGGATATTTTAGTGCAATAATGTGTTGTGGTAAGAGATGAAATGATACCTCTAATATGAGAGGGTTATTCAAGACATATTTTGAATCAAGCACATAATTTGGATGCCTTTTAGGTGTTTTTTTCAATAATAGTTTTTTTCCTCCAATTCTTTAATCATTTGTAATGAGAATTATGAAAAATCCCTACCTTGGTTCCTTTACCTTGATTTACAAGATTTTGTCTCAAATAAAAATCTATATCTAAATACATATATAAAAGGAAATTATTTATAATAATATATGTAAATTTATTTATAGACATACTATATAAATAGAAAGTGTTCTTGTGATAGCTAGAAATGATCTTGTCATCATATAAAGGAATAATTAGTCATTAAAATGCCTTAGAAATTCTTCCAAATGAGTCCATAGCTGAAAATGGAATTGATCATCTGGGGATGTACTAGTTAATCATCAAAATGCCCTTGAAAATATTTCCAAATGAATCTATTTCTATTTTATTGGAATGAAATTCTCTAAATTATACAAATCAACATTTAGATACAATCTATATATGGAAAATCTATATATATAAATACTATATATAGTAAGTGTTTTGAGGTAGATGAAAATGGTGTTGATCGTCTTGGAATGTATCAGTTAATTATCAAAATTCTCTTGAAAAGCTTTCCAAAAGATATAATTAAATCTTGTGTTTCATCTAATATAATTTATATAGTATTGATGAATGAATTTTTTTTTATTCTTGTATTGAAATATTTTTTTCAAGAGGAGTAAAGTTTCTTGGCTTACTTCCCTATTTAAATTTAATTGATTTTACATGGATGTGATTTGGCCACATATTTTTGACCCCATTATTGGGCTTTGAAGTTGAAGTATTTATTTGTTGGTCGAAATGTTTAACCCTAACTCTTCATTGAGATATCACACCTTGTTGTCCTGATTGGAAAGTTAATGTTTATAGATTGGTATGTTGTAGATTGCTTATGCCCTCACATAAGCATAATTTAGATAACCCCACAAAATATTTTACCAAGAGGTTTTTGAGTTACTAGGTAAGATTTTGTGTCACTTATTTTAATTATCATTTTGGGGTCAAATTTATCTCCAAATATCAGTTTGTAAATTCAATAAAGGTGACTTGCTCTCACAGGTATTTGAATTAGTGAATTAAATTATCTCATAGGTATTCTAGGTGGGCTAAAAATTAAGGATTCAAATCCCTATTAGACAAATTAATCATTTAATTTAATTAACAAATATAAATAAACTTTTTATATAAAAATAATTATAATAAACGATAAAAACTTGTAAATATTTTTATATTAAAAAACTAAGTTTATTATTTATTTTTATTTATGTTTAAATATTTAAGTATTTGTATTAAATAATGTATGTTTAAATTTTTAATATGTTTAAATATATAAATATTTTTTAAAAGTAATTTTATATGTAAATTTTTATATAAACTTTTAAATTATTATAAAATTAAAAATTCCCACGTGCTTCAAAATTAGGGTTAAATTTATTTTTTTCTCTTTCCATTATTATTTTTGTCTCCCTTTAGAAGACCAAAATAAATTCTTTTATGGACTGTTAGGTTAACTATTACGTTAGTGGTGGAAGTGTTGACCCCATTTTTCACTATCATTTTGATAGGTCTTTTTTGTCAAGTATTTAATCTATTTAATGTATTCTTTTACTGTATCTAAAATGTGTGATTTGTTTAGATTGACATGACCCTTTTATTCATCATTACTACTTTATGTTATAAAATCATTGATATTTAGATAGACCTAGATTTTTGTTATGAAATGGATGACATAATGAAGTGGCAAAGATTAGGATTGTTTAACACTTGTATTCAATAGGGACCCAAATGGTGAATGAGAGGGGAAAATAGATATTTTTAAATTAAATGTAAGCAAATAATCATACTAAATAAGTGTCAAGATGTGAGAGGGTTTTAGTGGTTCCACCCTATCTCTATCTCATAGCATCATTCATCTGTTAGATTTATTCAAGATACTACAAATTGTTTCCATTTTAGACTAAATTTAGAAGTCAATTTTGGTCTATTCTAGATTATTATTATTTGGGGTGGCAAATGTTTCTCTCATGACACATCATAAACTTTAATGAATGAATGATTGAATAACACTTATCATTATTATTTAGGGTGGTGAACTTTTCCTTCATTATTCTATATTCTTGGGTAGAGGGGTCCAATGCGTCATTGTATATTAAAAAAATTCTTATAAAATATCTACACCTTAAAAATAGGATCAACTACTATTTAGGGAGAAGTATTTGAGGGGTAGGAAGCAATAGGGGGTTGAAGATTTGTATGGCTACTCTTTTTTTTTGGTTACCAACTATTAGTTGCATCCAATAAATTTTTATTTTTACTTTTCAAACACAAATTTTGTATTAAAATTCTCTTAATTTGTATCAACAACATGTATTACACAAAATTTAAAAATCATGAGACTCTTAATAAGCAAAATGACTCCTATAATTTCTCAATAGTGTCCCATTAAAAATAATTAAGTAGCCCACAGCATGGGACCCCACTTTAGTCCATTGTGGCATGGATTTTGAGCATTTTAAATTACTCATATCACATGCATGACCTTTTGGGAGATCTACATCACTCATCCAATTTTTATGTGAATCACCCCTAACCCTTATGTTTTCCATGTGATCAGACCCTTTATTTTCTTCCTTGTACATGTGGGAAATAGTGAATCTTTTGCATGTGAGGAGGAGAGTCTAAAATTAGTGAATCATGAAATAACACCTAACATCAGCATTTGTCCCTCATGGCATAGATTTTGATAATTATAAATTAGTCATATCACATGCATGAGAGGGGTTTTTCATTTTATAAAATAAGAGTGACCCCTTTTGGGAGATCCACATCACTCATCCAATGTTTATGGGAATCGCTCCTGACCCCTATGTTTTCCATATGATCAATCCCTTTATTTCCTTCCCTATACACATGGAAAATAAAAAAGCATTTGAATGTGAGAAGGAGATAGTGAATCCTTTGATTGTAAATTAATTCAATTTTATTGAAATGATTGTGTGGCTATCACATTTATTTTTTAAACAAACCCTACTATAGGATCAGTAGGAACTCAGTAGTATCATGATCTATCTAAAATTTATTCATTGTTATGATGTAAATTACTTTGTATTTTGCCAACTTACTACCCAAAATCTAAACAAATAAGTGAGTATTTATAGTGGCATTAATCTAAAGTGATTGATGTTAAAAAAATTTCAAAAAGGGAAGCAAGGTAGAGCAAAAAAAGAAGGTTTATCTTTCAAAAACAAAGGACTAACATATTTATTTTAGTTGTTCCTGATAATAGTGTAAATAAAGCTAACATTCATGAGATCCTAGTGATATGCTCAAAATGTCATAAATGCAATGAGGATTTAGGGTAAATATAATGCATATATTTGAAAAGTAAGATTAAAAATAACTACCTAAAAAATAATAATTTTAAACACATTTATTTTTAGGGTAAAAAGAAACAGAGCACACATAGACAAAATTTGTTGGCATAATAGGAAGCACAAACTAACAAGATGCATTGAAGACACTACTATTAGACTTAACCAATAGAAAAATGAAATTATATGTCATTAAAAAATATTGAGAAACAAGAAAATATGAAAGTAATGAAATAGTGAACAAATTACAAGAATTCTTCTCTCTATTTGCATTAATTTCACAAAATTTCTATTTTGATTACAATTGAGGGGTAAAAGACCCTATATATAGGCCTTTTTCATGCCTAAAACAGTTAAAATGGGTTCAAGAAAACCAAATACATGACATTTGTCAATGGACAAAGTCCTTCACATCCTAAAAACTAAGGAATATTCCTTATTGAAGTAGGGGAATATCTTACAATATATTGAGGGGAATTAAAACATGACATTCATCAAAAGAAAGTGTGACAAGTTATTATCTTGCTCTCAAGGTGCCAGCTTGGGATCCTGCTGGTGTGGATGATGATGAAGCTCCTAGTTTATAGTGTAGGTAATGGAAGACCTTATGGCTTAATTCAGTCATGCTCAAATGATTATGTGGACACCACCTTTAGTCTATAAGAAGGCCATGTTGTAAGAAATAGGAAATTAGTAGTGACACAATCTATATAATTTTTTTTAGTATTGTTATGATGTAAAATTGCTTTTGTATTTTTCCAATAAATGCCCAAAATTTAAATGAACAAGTTGACTATTTATAGTGAGCATTAATATAAAGAGATTCATTTTAAAAAGGTTCAAAAGGGAAAATAGGGTAGAGAAAAAAAGAAAGTTTTCTTTGAAATAATAAAGACCAACAGATCTCCTTTGGTTCCTTTTGACTATAGTGTAAATAAATATAAAATATATGGGATCCTAGTGCTAGACTCAAAATATCATAAATGCAGTAGGGATTATAGCGTAGATACAATGCATATATCTAGAAAGTATGCTATAAAATAGCTACCTACAACAAATTGATTTAAACACATTTATTAGTAGAATAGAAAGAAAATAGAACATACATAATAGACTTTATGAGAATAGCTAATATAAAAAACTAACAAGATACATTTGAAGAACTATTGTCAAATTTAGCCATTGAAAAACTTAAATCATGTGTTATTAGCAAAGCTTGAGAAACAAGAATATATGAAAAGAATAAAACAATAAGTAAATTGGAAAAATTATTCCATCTTTTTACATTACTTCCACAAATTCTATTCTAAGGTAAAATGAAGGGGGAGGGACCCTATATATAGGAATTCAAATGTGTAAGATGGTTACAAGAGAACCAAATATATGACACCTGTTAGTGGACAAGGTCCCTAGTGTCCTAAAACTTAGAGAATATTCTCTACACACTTGGATTGAAGAAACATTTGTTAGACTAAGTACACATAGGGGAGTACCTCTGGGTTGGATGTATCCTTGTGTAATCTTCTAGACTTGAGTGCTAAGATATCCAACATGTCTTCTACATGACTAGAGCCTTCCTCATTATCACTATCTCTATCTACAGTCTTTTTCACATGTTAGAATAGATCATTATAATGATTGTCTTTGATGTCTAGTGAAATAGAGTTGAATAACTATAACTATAACTATAACTATAACTATATATATATATATATATATATGGTATTTTTTATTTATGTATATACATTGTTTATATATAAAAATACTTTGTTTATATATATATATAAGTATAAATCACCTAATTTATTACAAAAACCTTATATATATTTAGTACCTTATATATAAATAAATAACCTTATATATATGGTTTTTTTATTTATGTATATATGGTGCTTATATATATATATATATATATATATATATATATATATATATATATATATATATATATATATAAGCACCATATATACATAAATAAAAACACCATATATATAAGGTTATTAATTTATATATATAAGGTGCTAAATATGTTAATGTATATCTGTGTCAAGGATATAATATGACCAATGGAATAATATTCCTCTTTAGTTACACACACACACACACACACACACACACACACACACACACACACACACACACACACACACACACACACCATATATACATAAATAAAAACACCATATATATAAGGTTATTAATTTATATATATAAGATGCTAAATATGTTAATGTATATATGTGTCAAGGATATAATACAACCAATGGAATAATATTCCTCTTTAGTTCCTCTAACAATAATGCAAATAAAACTAATAGCTATGAGACCCTAATGCTTATATTTAGAATATTATAAATGTAATGAGGATTTTAGGGTGAATATAATGCACATATCTAAAAAGGATGATTTAAAATGTTACCTACATTAAATTGCCTTAAACACATTCACTATTAGAGTAGGAATAAAATAGAGCATGCATAACAAACTTTGTTAGCCTAGTTGAAAGAAAAAACTAACAATATACATTTGAAACACTAGTGCTAGTTAAAAACCACTAAATAAATGAGATCATATATCTTTAACAAAGATTGAGAAACAAGAATGCATTAAAATAATGAAAAGGCCATGAGCCAATTACAAGAATTTCCTTTCTCTTGGCATTAATCTCACAAAATTCTATCTCTAAATTATATTGAAAGGGGAAAAATCTTATATATAGGCCATTTGAATGCCTCATTTGGTTAAAAAAGGAACCAAACAATATGACACCTATTTGTAGACAAGGTCTCCCATGTCTTGAAGTTAAAGAATATTCCTCATTAAAAATAGGGGAATATTTTACAATGTAATTCAAAGGACCTTGGAACATCATTCTTATTTAGAAGGATCCTAATAGATGGTTATTTTATTTTGAAGGGATGGGTTGGGATCCCACTGATTTAGTTGATGATGAAGCTCCTACTGTAGAAGAAGATGGAGTGTTAGTGCTAGTTAAGGAAGAAGACATTCCAAGAGGGGATGACAAGGTGGTGGATCCTATGATGGTAGTTTGTTTTTGGGCCTCAAATTGACCTTTTTAGGCTTCAGAGCATTTTTTATATTTGCTATTGATCAATATCAAATTGATGATAGGATCCTTCAGTAACTTGGCTATGAGTCGAGCCATTACATCATGTTTGCTAAAGAGAGGTCCTAAAAATTTGTTGATGGCTACAACCTTCTTGATCCTTTGATTTATAAATGATGCCAAATCTACCATCTCTTATTTGAGGGTCACCCCTCTAGCCACGGATTATTTTTGGAAGTTCAACACAAATTTATATAGCTAGGCTTTAAATCAATCCTTGATGACAATGAAGCCATCCTTATTGGCACGGTGCATAATTTAAGCATCCTTCAATAGGGTGATGAGTCTATCATCTTGTTGTGTGAGAGACTAGCCTAGTGCCATGATTTTATTAATACACTAGTTTAGGGCTTTCCTGCTACTAGTCACATAGGATTGATCAATGCTCAAGTCTTCAAAGGGAATCAAATTTAGGTCCTCAAATTTATTCATTCTAATTAACCTCATTTATTTGATTATTTTACTCTCGTATCCCTCATACATAGCTTCTACATTGAGGACTCTATTATATATTTCATCTCCCTTTACCTTGTATTGAACCAAGGTACTTAGCATGCTAAACATCTCTTCCATGTCATGTTTCACTTTTATTATGGTCTACTCTAGTGGTGGACTTGTGATACTAATTGAAGTTAGTTGTTATTTGATTTATTCCATTAACCAATTCAATAAACACATCCATAGCTACTTAGAGAGCTGATAGGGGTCTTCCTCATACTATTGATGTTGGCCCTACCTAGTATTTTTTTAATTTGTTAAATTAAACAAGGTTTCTTCTGACTCATACATGATTACCTAATTTAGGTGGATGAACTTCCTCTTGGTTACTCTCTTCATTACCTCAAACTCCTTGTAAAATTTCAATGTGACTTATGAGGGGTCCACTATGACCAAATTTGGGTTCCTCTTTGTAACCAATTACATCTAATAAATCCATGTCTTATCTGAAGAACCACTTGGGTGATCTATTGATAGAGGAAATGGATGAGCTAGAGTTATCCCTTATAAGGTAAAAATCTAGGAGGAATCAATGGTTATGACCAATATAAAAATAGAGCTAGGGGACAAAGAAGCACTAGTGCTAGTTTAATAATTATTAGAGAGTAAGGGAACTTATGGGATGAAAATAGTGGACCTCTTATTAGGAAATTGTGGACCAAGTCTATACATGAATAGGGAAAATTTTCCATTTCCAAAACTCTAGAGGTGGATGATATGCTGAAGGGGGTGACATTGGGCAATGACATGGTCACATGCCTAATTATAGATTTGATGAGAGGCCTATAAAGTAGGAGGTTGACATGGACTAAAGTCAAGGTTTGACCAAATATGCTCAAGGGTTTATTATAGAGGAAAGAGGGAGGTAAGGAAATACATTCCTAACCTTTAATACTTGGCCCTTCTCTAGTAGGAGGAAGGGGAGGTAATGCTTGACTTGAAGTTGATGGTGTAGGAGTTACTATCACCTCCACTAAAGGTGTTGCCTATGTAGAGGTGGAAAATTGTATTTGGGATAGGATTTAAAATGAGACCCTAAGGTGGAAGCCTATTCAAATTATTCCCTTGACCCAACTCTTGCCTTATCTAAAGTGGGAAAAAATTCCTAGAGTATTCTTTGACTGAGTTGTGGGTCCATCAGGGCTTCTTCTCTAATACTAGCAACATGGACTGAAGATGTTGATGTTACAGCCTAAGTATTTTTTTTCTAATACATTATAATTTTTTTTCACCATATATCCTTCCTTTCACCCATGTGATATTCATATCCCTCATCCTCTACTTGACTTTTGCATTAGTAACTACCTTGAGGTAGAACTGACCTCCCTCTTCAGGCTCATGATGGTATGTAATGCTAAGAGCTACCCTGTGTCTGATGTAGTGATTTAATGTTAATTATGTAGGGTCCCATTCCCTATCAATGTAATTTTATAGAATTAAGGTGGACCTATGTTTATCAAAATCCATTTTTGAGTGCTAATTCTCAACTTGAAATTGGCCCATGTTAGTTAATTAAGGATGGAATGGTCCCTTATTATTTTTACACAGTCCATCTACTGCTGTGAATAGTTGGAAGGTAATATGTTACTCATCTGACTTGTCTAGAATTATGCTAGCCAACCTAAATGGGGTTTTTATGATCCCATAAACTCTTATTATGATTCAGTTAGGATAGTACCTCTAGGATCCTAATGTGCTAGGTATTCCCTAATCTCTTCTAACAACCTAGACATACTATTTTTATGGATGACCCTATATACAATAGGGTAAAACTACTTAAAAATGGAATGCATCATTTTCCTATACCTATAAATTCTAACCTTTATGAATAAATGGGGCATGGTCTATTTTAATTTAAGATCCCAATTAGTAAACTTAGAGAACTTTAGAGTGGCACATATGGTATCAACCAAGTAGGACATCATATAGAAATAATTTCCTTGGTTAGACATGGTCTTCCTAATTTGGGTAGATAAATTATAGGAAATGATTTCCCTAAGAGGGGGAGTGGTGGAGTCTTCTATGATCATGGATAGGAGTGAAACCCACTTCTCATCTATATGGCTAGTGTCTTCTTTCTATGTAACCTATTCATCATGGCCATCCCCATGCTCACTCCCTTCTTAAATTGGATGATGGGTATCTGATTGATTTTGGACTTATAGATGGACTTCCCAAATTTTTATACCTAACTTATCAATTCTTCTTTGATGTTATTCAAGTTTAGAAATTGCGTTTATGTTTATTGATTATAAACAATTTCAGGCTTGGGTAAATCATAATAGGCCTAGAAGGCTAACTTGACTATAAAAGTGATATCATTACCCAAATTGAAAGATTTGATCATGTTATCTATACATAAAGAATGGATGAATATTTGGTGGACTAAATCCACACAGGGGAGTACCTATGGGTCAAATGTAACTTTGTGCAATCTTGAATACTTGAGTGCCAAGATGTTAAACCTTTCTTCCAAAACATTGGCATCTTCCTCATCATCACTGTCCTAGTCTACAATCCTCTCCACATGGTAGAATAAGTCATTTTAGTGTTTTTCATCTATGGCCAATAAAATGGTATTGAAACTAGTGTCTTAGAAGACTATGTTTGTCCCATATGAATAGAGAAATGGGACCTATTCTATCTTGGTAGTTATAGATGTTCTTGCTTTGGTCATGTCTTTCAAATTTTGATTGATGAGATTGTATATTATTTTAATATTGGATGAATGCACAAAATTCCTTTAGAAAATAGCATAGAGTGATTTATAGTTATTCAACATATAACAATTTAAAGTGAATGCAAAGCCTTGAGATTGCAAGCTTAAACTCTAGATTTTATAGAATTTTAAACTGCAAGATATGATCCATAAATGATAAGTATCTTTTACTTACTTTGTCTTAAATCTAGGGTGGCTATTCAATTTTGTTCTAACGACTTCAAAAATCTATTTTTGGAAACTAGAAAATCACTGCTCTCAGTTTGTCCACATGTATTCCCATCATAGGCTTGACTTTTCCCTTGAGATAAGTTGGATTTATAACTACCAAAATGAGTTCTATTAGTATTAAATTTGTACCAATAATGAATTATTTATAGATATATATGTGCTTTTTAGGTGTTTTACTTAACACACATTTGATATTTGGCTTTACACTATGTACCTTATCTTTTTATTTCAAATAATAGGTTATCTAGGTGTGTTGCATGATATTCTATCAAGCAACACCCTTTGATTGGATCACACTTTGCTAGGCTAATAAACTTATTCTGATCATGTATTACCATGAGGTAATGGGTCTATATATCATCAATATATTAATCCTAGCTGCTAGGTGGCTTCTAAGTAGTATCCAAATATTTAAGATTAGGTGACTGAGTGACATATGTAACCTTGTCATGCACTTGTGGTATTGTCATGATGTTGTTGGATCACTCTATCATGAAACTTACTTTGACTTAAAGCCCAAATGGTTCTTCAATGTTATTTTGATGGCTTTGAAAATCCTTTTTTGGAGATTACCCAATCAATACTCTTAGTTTGTCCATGCATATTCTCATCATAGGCTTGACTTTTTCCTTGAGGTAACTTGGCTTTATAACCACTGTAATGATCCCCATTAGCATTCAATTCATGATATAACTAGTGTTTTATGGATAGATATTAAATTGGTGATTTAAATACAATTATGTGCCATACTTGGTGTGTTCAAAACTTGGTGCCTTTTTTAATATTGGGCTATCTAGGTAGATTGTGTGATATTCTGTTAAGTGTCATCTTTTGATTGGATCACTCTTCACTAGGCTCCACATGGCCTACTATGATAGGATTTATTTTTTCATGAAGTGAATTATCTTTATAACCACTAAACCAAGTCACAAAAACATTTAATTATCACCTAAAAATGGTGTCATACTTGACATGTGCTCTACACTCTAATTTTACATGCACTTCAGTCTTCTATTTCAAATATTAGGCTATTTAGGTGGATTTCATGATATTATGTCAAGTGTCATCTTTTGATTAGATCACTCTTTGATAGGCTTATAGTTTCAGTCAATCTCATTATTGTTATGAGATAGGGGTCCATGTGTCCTAAACCTATTGGTCCCAATTACCATGTGGTTTCCATGTAGTATCCAACTATTCAAGATTTAAGTAACAAGCTGTCAAGTGTCATTTTGTTGAGCAATCATAGTATTAAAATATTGAATGTTCTACCTTAATTATGGGGGTGTAAAGGGTGTAACTGAGTGCCAAGTGGCATGATGTGATTGGTTCATTTTTTTGTGGGGCTTTAGAAAGCAATTAGGGCCTTGAAAGGCTATGATTAGGCACCATGTGGTGTGCTCTAGTTGGGTTATAACTCCTTTGTGGGGTGAAACATAGTGATTGAATGATAAGTGACACATTCCCATTGGGTCATTAGGTTTCAAACTTTCTAACTCTACCTTGGACTTGAAAATCCATGAATAGGCTCCAAGTGGCATGATACAATAGAATCATAGGGTTTGGAGACTTTAAAAAATAATAAGATCTTTAGAATGTTGCAAATGGGTGCCAAGTGGAAGACTTTCATTAGGTCACTGGGTAATGATAATTTTAAAAGGCTAATAGATGTGTCATAAAGCTCATAATTTTATGTGGCTGAGTGACTAGTGCATGTAATACTGATGCATGTCAATTGAGGCTGAGTTGGCATTAGGTTCCTATATAAAGGAAAAATTGTGAAAGTAATACCTTAATGGGTTATTTGAAGGTATCTCCTAGCATATACATTTAAGGAGAGATATACTCTTGTGAATGTTTGAAAGGTATCTCCTAGGAGATACCTTAATGGTATTTCAAGGTCCTTCAAACTATCATCTAGTAGTATCTTCCATGTAAAGTAAAATTCCACTTGTGCATGTTGAAGGTATCTATTACGAGATACCTTCAACATTCCATTCAATGTATGTAAATTCCCTTCAAATTATATCCTAAGAGATTCCTTCAAATTACCCATGAAGGTATTACAATGACCTTGAAGGAATCTTTTAGTAGATACCTCGAAGGGCATTGTCATATATTCAAGTGGTACATTAAACATTTCTCCTAGGAGACCTTATACATAAAAATAAATGTATTGATAAATAACTTCTTTGATTGAAACACCTATGTACTCATTGAATCTCATATACACCTCAATAAGGATAGACAAGCTCAACCTCGAGTATCTACTAGTAGATTCCTTCAAGGGCCTTCTAATACCTTCATGGGTAACTTGAAGCTATCTCCTAGAAGATAACTTGAAGGAGAAATCAAATCTTATGCATGTTTTAAAGGTATCTCCTAGGAGATACCTTGAAAGTATTACAAGGTCCTTTAAGTTATCACCCAGTACTGCCTTCAGGGTCAAGGAAAATTTCACTTGTGTGCATGTTGAAGGTATCTCCTAGGAGATACCTTCAATATTCCCTTTAATGTATGATAATGCCCCTAAAAATATCTCCTAGGATATTCCTTCAAGGGAATTTTAATTCCTTGAAGGTATGGCAATGCCCTTGACTATAATTCTTTTTCATTACAAAATGATGTAATGAAGGATCTACCTTATTCAACTCTCTCTTGATGTTCTTATGAGGTCTATAATTTTGATGGGTTTTACATTGAATCTTATAATTTAGATACCTTGAACCCTCAATAAGATATAAAAAAGACTTTATACGTAAAAATCAATGTATTGATAACTACCTTCTCTAATTTAAACACCTATTTACTCATTAAATTCTTTATACACCATAATAATGGTGGGCAAGTTCAACCTCAAGGTATTTACTAGGAGATTATTTCAAGGGCCTTGTAATAAATTAATGGGTGAATTTAAATTATCTCCTTGAGGGTAACATGAAGGTATCTCCAAGGAGATACCTTTAAGGAGAAATCCAATATTGTGCATGTTTGAAAAGTATCTCCTAGGAAGATTTTCTCATTGGTAGATTTGTATCGAGAACTTCCCTTTTGGAAAGTTTCACTCTGAGAAGTTTCCTATCAGGAGATTTCACATCAACAATGGCAATGAGAATGGTCTAGATGCCATGTTGAATAGGGAGGAAGAAGAGATGTATATATATATTCAAAACACATCTTTGAGCATGCTTGAGGGTACAGGTGATCATAGTTGTACAACCCTCATAGCAGTTGGTAACATTGGGAAAGTTCAACCTCACAGTATCCACTAGCATATTCCTTCAAGGGCCTTATAATAAATTCATGGGTAACCTGAAGGTATCTCTGAGGAGATACCTTAAATATATTACAAGGGCCTTTAAGGTAAAGAAAAATTACACTCATAGAATGCGATAATTATTCAGTTATGAAACTATTAAAATAACCTTATTCCATACAAAATGAAGCATGGGTGATCTACCTTATTCAACTCTCTTGGATTTTTTACATCATGATGTTTCAATCTAAGAAGTTTCCCATCGAGATCTTTCACATCAAGAATTGGAATGAGAATGGTCTAGATGATTTATTGACTAGGGAGGTAGAAGATTTGCATAGATGCATTCAAAATGTATCCCTGAGCATGCTTGAGGGTGCAGGTGATCATAGCTATATTGCCCTCACAATAGTTGGTACTACTACTAAGGCCCAACCTAGGGTTGCATCCTTATGATAACATTTTTAAACATTTATAACTTTTTGTAAACTATAAGAAAATTAATTACTACCACATAATAGGAAAATTTATTAAACTATTTTGAGGTGAAAAGTGCATGTGCATAAGAGGACCTAAAACATGCGCTCTTATGTATGGCTTGTTAGAGTCAATGTACACTCTCCCATTGGTTTACATTCTCATGTGTTCATCATAAGAGTCTTTAGTCTTCACCTCTCTTGTTTTTATACATGTTCATCATAAAAAAATAGAAAGCACATAGATTTGGCCTATAACGATGCACACGAAGGGGTCTACTAAGATAATAAGGTATAGTTTTGAACCCTCACATCTTTATGATAATAATCATTAATTTAATGGTGGTAAAAAGTCCATGGAAAATTATAGGGGAGGATCTAAGTCTGATGTAAGGAATAAGTAAATCCCTTTTCTATTGGCCTTGTATTTTAAGCCATTGTATCCTGTTGATATCCTCCTATAACAAGCCAAGCTAATTTGAACCAAGCTAAACTAAGGCAAGCCATGGGTAACATATGCATGTTAAGTTTGGTTTTATTTGAGGTATTTATGGTGTGGATAATTTTGTGCCACTACACCACTCCCATCCTAGAGTTTTGAAAATTTTATAACATCAGATGCCTCAATGAGACTAAATTGGTGTCTTAAAAGACTGTGTTTATCCTATATGATTAGAGAAATGGGGCCTATTTTGAATTGATAGTTTTAGATGTTCTTGCTTTGGCCATGGATTTAAATTTTTTATTGATGATCTCATATATTATCTTAATGTTGGATGAATGCATAGAATTACTTTAACAAATAACATAGAGTGCTTCATAGTTCTTCAATAAATAACAATTGAAAGTGAATGCAATGCCTTGAGATTGCAAAATTTAAACTCAATATTTTATATAAATTTTAACTACAAGATACGAGCCATAAATGGTAAGTATATTTTACTTGCTTTGACTTTAATCTAGGGTGGCTATTCAATTTTATTCTAATGGCTTCAAAAATCTAGTTTGGAAACTAGCCAATCACCACTCTCAGTTTGTCCACATGTCTTCCCATCATAGGATTGACTTTCCCTTGAGGTGACTTGGATTTATAACTATCAAAATGAGTCCTATTAGTATTCAATTCACACCATTAACCAATGATTCATGGATAGATATGTGCTTTTTAGGTGTTGTACTCAACACACATTTGACACTCGGATTTACCCTATGTAACTTATCCTTCTATTTGAAGTATCATGTTACCCAAGTGTGATAAGTGATATTTTATGAAGTGGCACCCTTTTATTAGATCACACTTTATTGGGTTGATCAACTTATTTTGATCATGTATCTCCATGAGGTAATGGGTCCATGTGTTATCAACCTATTGGTCCTAGCTACTACGTGGCTTCCAAGTAGCATCCAACTATTCAAGATTGGGTGAATGAGTGACATGTGTTACCTTGTGATGCATTCATGGTATTGTCATGATGTAGTTGGATCACTTTGTTGTGAAATTTGTTTAAATCCTAGTTGGCTATCTAGTTTTATTCTAATGGCTTCAAAAACCCATTTTTGGAGATTAGCCAATCACTACTCATAGTTTGTCCATGCATCTTATTAGTATAGGCTTGACTTTTCCTTTGAGGTGACTTGGATTTATAACCACCAAGATGAGCCCTATCAACATTCAATTCATGATATAATTGATGCTTTATGGACAAATATTAAATTGATGTTTTGAAGACAATTATGTACCATACTTGACATGTGCTCAACACTTGGTGCCTTTTTGAATATTGGGATATCTAGGTGGATTGCATGATATTATACCAAGTATTATCTTTTTATTGGATCACTCTTCATTGGGCTCCATATGGCCTACTATCATAGGCTTGAATTTTTTTATGAAGTGACTTAGCTTTATAACCATTAAAACAAGTCCCAAAAACATTAAATTCTCACCTAAAATTGGTGCCATACTTGATAGTAATCTACACTATAATATTACATGCACTTAAATCTTCTATTTCAAATATTGGGTTATTCAGGTGGATTGCAAGATATTCTCCAAGTATCATATTTTAATTGGATCACTCTTTACTAGGCTTATAATTTCATTTGATCATATTATTATTGTAAGGTAGGGGTCCATGTGTCCTTAGCCTATTGGTCCCAACTACCAAGTGGTTTCCATGTAGTATCCAACTATAAAATATTTAGATGATTAATTTCTAGGGCTCATTTTGTTGTGAGATCATAATATTAAGATATTGAATATTAAAACTTAGTTTTGGGGTTATAAAGGGAAAAAATGAGTGCCAAGTTTCATAATGTGATTGGATCATTTTGTTGTGAGACTATAGAAAAAAATTAGGCCCTCAAAATTTTATGATCAAGTACCATGTGGCATGATCTAGTTGGGTTATAACTCCTTTGTGGGATGAAACATAGTGATTGAATGATAAGTGGCACATTACCATTGGGTCATTGGGTTTTGGACTTTGTAACTCTTCCTTAGACTTAAAATGCCATGAATAGGTGACAAGTGGCATAATGTGATAGGATCAGAGGGCTATGAGTCTTTAAAAAATAATAATATCCTTGGAAGGTTATGATTGGGTGTTAAGTGGCAGACTCTCATTGGGTCACTAGGTCATGAGAATTTTCAAAGGCTAAAAGATGCATGACAAAGCTCATAAACTTATATGGTTAAGTGAATAGTGCCTAAAATATTGATGTGTGTCAATTAAGGCTAAGTTGGCATCAGGTTCCTATATAAAGGAAAAAGTGAATAAGTAATACGTTCATGGGTAAATTGAAGGTATCTCCTAGGAGATACCTTGAAGGATAAATCCACTCTTGTGCATGTTTGAAAGGTATCTCCTAAGAGATACCTTGATGGTATTTCAAGGGACCTCAAAATATCACCTAGTAGTACCTTCAACATAAAGGAAATTTACACTCGTACATGTTGAAGGTATCTCTTATGAGATACCTTCAACATTACATTTAATGCATGACAATTCCCTTTGAAGTATCTCCTAGGAGATTCCTTCAAGGGCCTTGTAATTCCTTAAGTTACCTATGAAGGTATTACAAGGACCTTGAAGGAATCCTTGAGTAGATACCTCAAATAGCATTATCATATATTCAAGGGGACATTGAAGGTATCTCCTAAGAGAACTTATACATAATAGTCAATGTATTGATAACTACCTTATTTGATTAAAACACCTATTTAATCATTGAATTCCTTATACACCTCAATAAGGTTGGGCAAGTTCAACTTCAAGGTATCTACTAGGAGATTAATTAAAGAGTCTTATAATACCTTCATGGGTAACTTGAAAGTATCTCCTTGGAGATAACTTGAAAGTATTACAAGGTCCTTTAAGTTATCATCTAGTAGTGCCTTCAGGGTCAAGGAAAATTTCACTTGTGTGTATGTTGAAGGTATCTCCCAGGAGATACATTAAATTTTCCCTTCAATATATGAAAATGCCCTTAGAAGTATCTCCAAGGATATTATTTCAAGGGAATTGTAATTCCTTAAAGGTATGGCAATGCCCTTTAGTGTAATTCTTATTCAATACAAAATGATGCAATGAAGGATCTACCTTATTCAACTCTCTCTTGATGATCTTATGAGGTCTAAATTTTTTATGGGTTTCACATTGAATCTTTGAATTAAGACACCTTGAACCCTCTATAAGATATACAAAAGACTTTATACATAAAAATCAATGTATTGATAACTACCTTCTTTAATTAAAACACCTATATACTTATTGAATCCTTTAGCCTTGTAATACCTTAATGGATGAATTTAAATTATATCCTTGAGGGTAAGATGAAGGTATCTCTAAGGAGATACCTTGAAGGAAAAATATAATATTGTGTATGTTTTAAAGGTATCTCCTAGGAAGGTTTTCTCATTGGCAGATTTGTATCAAGAACTTCCCTTTTGAAAAGTTTCACTCTGGGAAGTTTCCCATCTAGAGTTTTCACATAAGAATGAGAATGAGAATGGTCTGAATTCCCTATTAACTGGGGAGGAAGAATATATGTGTATATGCATTCAAAATTCATCCTTGATCATGCTCAAGGGTATAGGTGATCATGCTATACCACCTTCATAGCAGTTGGCAATACTAAACAAGTTCAACCTCAAGGTATCTACTAGGACATTCCTTCAAGGACCTTGTAATACATTAATTGGTAACCTAGAGGTTCTCCTAGGAGATAATTTTAAAATATTATAAGGACCTTCGATTTAAAGGAAAATTACACTTGTAAAATGTGGTAAGTATTCAAATCTCAAACTGTTAAAATAACCTTGTTCCATACAAAATGAATCATAGGTGATTTACCTTATTCAACTCAATTAGATTATATACATTAGAATGTTTCACTCTAGGAAGTTTCCCATTGGGATCTTTCACATCAAGAATGGGAATGAGAATTTTTTAGATGCCATGTTGACTAAGGAGGTAGAAGAGTTGTACATATGCATTCAAAATGCATCCTTGAGTATGTTCGATGGTGAAGGTGATCACAAATTTACTTCTACTGAGACCCAACCCAATATTTCATCCTTATGATAACATTTTCAAAAATTTCTAAAAATTTTGAACTTCAAGAAAATTAATTACTACCACATAATAGGGAAAATTTTTAAATTGTTTTGAGGTAGAAAGCACATGTGCATAAGAGGACCTAAAATGTGTGCTCTTGTGTGTGGCTTGTGAGCATCAATGCACACTCTCCCATTGGTTTACATCCTCATTTGTGCATCATAGTAGTCTTCAGTCTTCACCTATCTTGTTTTTATACAAGTTCATCATAAAGAAATAGCAAGAACATAGATTTGGCCTATGAAGGTGCACACAAAGGGGTCTATTGAGATAATAAGGTACAGTTTTGAATCCTCACATCTCATTGATAATAATCATTCATCTACTGATGGTGAAAAAATACATGGAAAATTATAAGAGAGGATTGGAGTTTGGTGTAGAGAATAAGTAAATCTCTTTTCTATTGGTATTGTATTTGAAGCCACTATAACTTGTTGATATCCTCTTGTAACAAGCCAAGACAACATAAACCAAGCCAAGCCATGGGAAACATAGGCATGCTGAGTTTGGTGTTATTTGAGGTATTTATGGTGTGGTTAATTCCATACCACTGCACCACCCCCATACTAGAGTTTGGAGAAATCTATAACCTCAGATGCCTGAATGAGACTAAAAAAGAATTGAAAGACCCAAAGTAATCCCTCTTCACATGGTGGTTTGGGAACAACAACACATGCTTGATTCATCTCTAAATTTATTTGAGTTCAGTGCTGACACAAAGACAATGGGAAAGTGTTGAGCACTAAGTTCCCTAGAATGAATTTGGAAGAAGGTTTCCCCAGTGACTTGAGGAACTGTAGTAGTATGTATTACTTGGATGTCTCTAGTAATAGTGTTTTAGGGTAAATCCCAAAGGATATTTGTAAATGGATTCAATTTCTTATGAAATTAAATATTTATAACAACTAATTCATAAGACCCTTTCCCAATTGTATACACATAATATTTTCAAAATTTATCAATTATTGATGCTTTCTATCTTGCAAGAACCCATTGAGTCTCAATCTCTTTGAGTGCATGCCCTAAGGGGTGCACCAAGAAAGGGGCAGGTAGTCTACAAATGCTTCATAGGATTTTTTCCCTTATTTTCACTTATCACTAATCTAACCAACTCCTAAAAACATTCCCCTAAGCTTTGAATCCTATTTTTTACACTCTTCTAGTCTTTTACCACCTTCATTAGCCTTTTTCCTAGCCTAAAACACCTTTTGATAGTTTACATGACTATGTTGACTATGTTGACTTGTACTCTTATTGATAAAACTTACTTAGGGTCTAGGTCAACCCTTAGCCGACCTAGTCTATGACCTAGTGAATTTTTACCAATAATAATATTAGGTTGACCGAGTCAACCTTGTCTACCAAATTTTTTTAAAAAGGATTTAGGGTTGGATCTTCCTATATAAACACATCCATTTTTCCATTCTTAGAAAGTAGACAAGCATTATTATTCATTTGTGCTTCTTTACAATATGCTCTTCCACCATTCTACTTGAGGAGTCTTAGCTTAGGATTTCTACTTGGAGAAGAATCTAGTCTTATAGAGAAGTATTGAGTGAGTTGGCCTTTCTTTTTGACCATTATAAACCACAACAACCTCTTTCAAAGCACCTTTGGCTAATAGAGAGATTGAGTCTTGATGGGTTTATCTTCTAGGTAAGTATAAATAACTTTGCTCCTCTTTTTAGTAGATAGAAGTAACATAAGTAATGACTTTTGAATAATATTTCTCTTCCTCTTCATGCATTAGGGTCTTACCTATACATAACTTAATTAGGATTGTATTATACATGTTTAATTTTATGTTTACTAACCCCCAATTTGTGCCATATGTTTTGGTGAGCACTAGATTAGAATTTTAGTTTACTTGTTATTAACATAATGAATATGAAAACATAGGACCTAATTAGGGTTACTCTATAGTTTTTTTTGACTAGAGACTTTAGAACTTTCCCTAGTGATATTATTTATGTTAAGAGATCCCTTAATTAGGTCTAGTGGATCCATATTGGTCATGACCCTAATTATCTAATGTATCCCCAATTGGAAGTGTAAGTAGAATCTATCTTCTCTGAGCTAGGATTGATTTATAGATCTAATGCATTTAGTATTACATAAAATTTAGTGAACTTGATATGAATCTAACCCTTACAGGTATTATTTCACACTTTTCATTTCTATCATTTTATTATTTTTATATAGTTGAATTTTTAGGTCTACTAAGTTGGTATAGTTTCTAACTTCTATGCATAGGTTTAACACATAATCACATCAAAATAAATCTATTATTTATATGCAAGTCTTCATCAGATACAAGTTATTAGATTGAATAGGTTGACATAGTACTCTTCTTCAAATCCATATAATAGACTATGTCAAATAGGTTGACTTAGTCTCTTACTTAGTCTTAGAACAAAAAACTAAGTTATGCAAGTCAAATTAGTATTATAGTTATCTTCTAGATAACAAAATAGGTCAACCAAGTTGACTGAATCATCTTAACAGGATTTAGTAATCATGGAAACACAGAACTAGGTCAACCTAGTCAAGATAGTTTGCAAAACTTGTAAGCAAAATTCAAGGCACTTCAACAAAAATTTCATAGTCCTTAGCATCTTCCAACCCATCAAGGTTAATTTATTTCTCTCTTTAAATTCAGTTATTCATTATAGTTTGATTTTGCACATGTTTGTAGTCTTCAAAATTGTAATCTTACAGTATATTAGGTTGACTTGGTCATCCTAGTTCTATAGTCTATCTTGTATCTAAAAGACTGGGTTGACCTGGTTGACTTACTTCTAAAGGAATCCTAATTATATAATATAGTAGCGAATCTATCGAATCTATTTTTTAATGTTTGCATATAGTGTCATCTGAATTAACTCTGTACCATGCTTAAATTAGGAATTAATAGTTATATGCTAGTAATTAATTCACACTTTCATTTTTAGCTATTTGCATGCTAAGATTAGATTACATAGTATAATTAGGTGGTATTTATTAATATACCATTTAGTTTCTCTATTTTTCTCTTTTTTCACACACTACCAAATCATATAATTTCAAAATGCATTTAAAAATTTGTTTACCCAAGTTCTACCTACTTGGATTTCATCATCAAGAGGGAAGCTGACTTATTTTTTTGGCCAAGTATAAACACTTGGATAATGGTATATATTGGCAAAACACCATTCACCCTTATCTCTATGACATTATAAAATTAAGGGGTAGGCCCCAATACCAAGCTAGTACCATTGCCAACATAGGTCCCTTTCAACCTGAACATCCTAAAACCATTCATAGGTTGAGTTTTAGTTCCTTAATTTCAGCCAACTTCCATATAACACTTAAAATAACACTTTATAATAATCTAACAATACTCAGGATGACCATTTAGTTAGCATTTAGTTTTTAATTGACTTCTTTCTCTCTGATCATTGTGTGTTATATTACAAAAACTTACATTGGCTAATGTTGGTACAAGGTTTTATGCTATGTGCCAATTAGATCATTCTCATTGATCTAATTATTTGTGTGCTTGATCTCATTTCCTATTTCAATTACATTGTAAATTTTTTTTGTATTTTTAATGCATAGTCATTCTATTTGACATAATCTCTTATAAACTATCTCTTTCCCTAACTATAATACTAAGTTAACCTGGCTGACTCTGTATACATATCAAATTGTGTTTTTGCCTATTTAGTAGTACTAAGTTGACTTGGTTGACTTTTTGCTCTTATTTATTTCATTGTTGTCCTATCTAGATGACTTAGTTCTCTATTTCTCTTTCCAAGCATTCTGTTCATTTCCTCACATCATCACGTAGTCCCTTATTAGAATCTTCTTGGACAAATTGAATCCATTTATATGCTATATAGGTTATTCATTCCTCCCTCTCTTTTGATCCCAAGAGAACCCTCACTCTTGGATCACTTCTCCTCCTCCTTTATCTATGGATTGTAACATGGTGTAAATCATACCTTAAGAATAAGTGGGTGGATCCAATCCTTTTTTTACCTATCAAGACAATTCTCATCTTTAATCCTTTCAACATAATATTGAAGTAATTGACACAAGTCTATCCAACAATCCCATGGGTAATGCACCTTCCAATAACCCGCCCCCCCCCCCCCTAATACCAACTTGGGGATTTCTCCTACAAACACCAATCCACCAATTGATATAACTCAACTTCTTGCACAAGTTATACAACAAATGAAGGTAATGTAAAATTATAACACCTCTCAAATGATGAAATTACAATGTCATCTGATCAATATGTCTAATTAACCTCAGACTCTCAGTCCTCAATACAATCCAAATTTTATTCCTTCACCTCTTAGGGATGCATCAAGAAATGTTATTCCTCAACCTGTTATGAATAATAAAATGCTTCAACACATCTAAAATGAACCTTTAGATCCTTTCATAGTGTCCATAGATATTGGTAATATATCTCCAACTATCAATTATGATGGTACTAAATACCTTATATCCTTTCTCAAAGCCTTTGGCAATCTTTATAAAGAATGGATCCAAACTAATACTTTTGCCATAACTAAACTTATAGTTTTAAACCTTTACAAGCAATGTATTAGAATGGTACAACTAACATCCCTAACATTCCATTTGGTAACTTGAGTATTTAGTCAATCCTTTAGTTAAATAGTTTTAACATAATGATATTACCAAAAATTACCTTAGCCATTTCATCAA
The DNA here is from genome assembly GCA_037957365.1 of Torreya grandis. Classification (NCBI taxonomy): domain Eukaryota; kingdom Viridiplantae; phylum Streptophyta; class Pinopsida; order Cupressales; family Taxaceae; genus Torreya; species Torreya grandis. Next base: position 1,351,966 of record JARHVA010002629.1, read on the forward strand.
TGCTAAGCAATCTCCCACTGAATCAACACATGATTTTATCAAACAATGGAAATATCTAGTCCATAAAGCCAACCATTACATGACTAATGATAATTTGTTCAAACTCTTTATAACTACTTTAACTCCTCTTCAATATAAGGTTCAAATTTTTACTCCTCAAACACTTAACAAATATCTTGACCAAGCTAAAGCCAAAAATTTCTCATGAAACAATTTGATCCTACTACCAAATTCTTTAAAGGATATTTTCAAACTTCTACTAATGTCATCACTAGAAATACTCCTCAAACCAAATTAGGAGTTGACAAACCCAACACTCCACCATATTCTCACATACCACTAACTGTGCAACAAATGAAACAATTTTTACCACCCTCTAAACCCTTTATGTATCTTAATAATCCTCCTAAATGGTATGACCCTAGTCAATTCTATTGGTTCCATTCTGACATTGGTCATTCCCATGAAACTTTTTGAGGGCTTACTAAATTTTTTATCTCCTACATGTTCGATGATTCCTTCAATCATAAAGCCATGATCTAACTTCATCGTCAAGAGTATAACACCGCTTCTCAAAAATGATAAGCTTCTAAAGCTTCTTCTTCTAACAACCAAAAAATCATTTTCCACATCTAATCCTTAATAAAATACCAAGGATCTTTGTGTTATTGATATTGAATATGACCAATAGTACAAAAAATCTCAATATATTAACACAACTAAGGTCAATTATCATTGTAAACTAACTCACAAAGATCCTATCACCAAACCTAAGAAACCACCTTTGTACGAACGAATTCTCAAATATGATACAACCAATCATTTATATTTTAAATCCCATTAGAGACTACCTCCTTATTCTGAACCCCCAACAACTTCCATTCCTTTAAATTCTACCTTTCCTTTTAAACCTCATACTAGTTCTTCTAAATCACATTATAAATTTCTCAAAGAACTTAACTGCATGCCTTGAAAGATTCCACTTATGGAGTTAGTTCATACCTCCCCTTATCATCATAAGTTACTCATGTAATAATTACAAGAAATTGAAGATCCATCTTCTATATATGAATAACCACCCCCTATGGAGCCTCAACCTACCAACCTTCATACCATTGAATCCATTTGTCTTTCTTCCAAGTCTTCTATCAAATTTATTGAAGAGGACATGATTAATTATGATATCCTTTCTGACATTGATGTACCACCACTATTTATTAAAATAGCCATTAATATTACCCTTATTCATAAATTTTTAGTTGATGAAGGGTCTGGTATTAATGTGACATCTTTATGGCTCATCCTATAACTTGGATATAATAAGGATCATCTCAAACAAACCCACATCACCTATCATGTATTTGATAAAACTAATCAAAAGCCACTTGGTTGTATCTGGCTTCCCCTAGCAATTGAACCTAATACCATTCAAACTAAACTTATGGTCCTTGATTTACCTCTATCTTATAACATACTCCTTGGTCACCTTTAGACCCATAGAATGAGGGCCATTGACTCTTCTATTAGCTAATGCATCAAATTCCTACATAATGGCTAATGGTATAAGCATGTAGCTAATCACAACCCTTGAAGTATTCAACTTCCTAATCCAAAAACTCAATATCACATTCCTACCATCAATAGTGCCCCCTTACTTGAGTTCATCAACATCAATCCAGATTTACAGGTCACTCTTACTAATTCAAATGATGATGAACCTAATGACTAGCAACATATTTGCAACACTACTAAGCTACCTCCTTATATCTTGGAGTGTCTTCCTCTTTCTTTATTACCTCATGATCACACTATTCCTCTCATTGATGAGATTATTGATTTTCCCGCTCTAAGTGATGCTTAGGAACCTTATTACCTATAATAGTCCTTCACTTATAATGACTATGGAGTGGCCAAATTATTCCAATATCCTCTAATCATGTCTCCACATAAGTTCAATAACCTCAAAATTTCAACTTTTGAAACTCTCCTTGAATCTTAAGCATGTACGATTTATCAAACCTATGATGATAACTATATCATGGCCCAAGCTCAATCTCTTGACTTGGATGTTCAACATTGTTAGAAAAATTTAGCTCAAATACATGATTTTGATCGATATGTTCACACCATTTATATATATTCTAAATTATCTCCCGAAGGTATGTACCTCCTCCTAATAATCCACTTCTTGATACTCCTTGAGTGGTAAAACAAATCTTCCCTTTTGAACCTATAAAAATTATTGCATCTTCTTTACCACCCATATATCCCATCACTACATCTATTTCTTTCCCCATCAAATAAATTAATGATATACTAATACATTCCAATTAATCTATTCCTCCTACTTCTGAGATTACATTAAATTCCAAGGCCATCGATGTCTATTAGATGCATTCTAAATATGATATCCATGGTAATAAAATTTTCAATCTTAAAATAGATGTTGATTATTATGGTGCTCATTCTTGAGAACCTCAACTTCCTTAGCACCATAAAAAACTTGGGAATTTCAAAAACAAAACACCTTGTTTTAATAACTTCATCACTAGCATTTACCCTAAAGCTAATTCAAATTCTTCTTTACCTAATGCACCATACCACTTACAAGATGGAATTTCTATGATTATAAAAGAAACTACTCACATTTAATATGGTAATCCATCATGCCCTTGACCTATTACAGTTTCCTGTGAACTTTCACCCATTAAACATGATAATTTTAGCTTATTTTTTGATAAATATCATGAGATCTTCACCTAGTCCTATGAGGACATGCCTGGTATTGACCCTAACATTGTGGTGTAAAATATCATCACTTATCTTGATGCCAAACATGTACATCAAAAATAATGGATTTTTTGCTTGAGGTTTCCACCTTATTCCATAAATAAATTATCAAACTTCTCAATGCTAAGTTTATCAAACTAGTGGACAATTCTAAATTGGTTTCTAACATAGTTCCTATTTGGGAGAATGTCACCATGGTCATTCACATTTGTATTTATTTCCATAATCTTAATCTTGCTTGTCCCATGGATAATTTCCCTCTACCTCAATAGATGCCATTATCGATTCCACAACTAGCTATGAAATGTTGTCTCTTATATATGGCTTCTCAAGCTATAATTACATTCACATTTCTCCCAAGGACTAACATATGACCACTTTAACTACATAATGGGGAACCTATTTCCATGTTAAAATTACCTTTGAACTCAAAAAATTTGGAGCTACTTATCAACGAGTAATGACTCATATCTTTCATAATCTTATTCATTAAATTATAGAAACCTATGTGGATGACCTCATTACTAAGTCTAAATATTGAAGGACTCATCTTTCTGATCTTGACATTGTCTTCAACCATCTTTTTAAATACAAATTTAGATTAAATGTTTACATATGTGTCTTTGGTGTCACATCTAGAAAACTTTTAGGGTTATTAGTCTCTCTCCATGGCATTGATGTTGACCCTATCAAGATTAATGCTATCATTAACATGGCCATCCCTCGATCCATTCTAAACATTCACATTTATCTCATTAAAATTGGGGTAGTTAGATGATTCATCCTTGAAATGGATTACCATATCCACTCCATCAATTATATTCTCAAGGAAGGTAATATTATATAATGAAAGGATCCTTATCAAAAAACATTTGAAATATGAAAGAATCATAACTTTGGCCACCTACACTTCATCCCCCTTCTAATGATCAACCTTTGATCCTATATACCTCTTCCACACCCATGTCAGTTAGGGAAATGCTTACCCAACAATATGATACTAGAGGAGAGTATGCCATGTATTACATTAGTTGAAGCCTCATATATTATGAAAAGTATTACACAAAAGTTGAACATGATTGCCTTGCCATATATTTTGTAGCTGAAAACATTCAACATTATATGCTTTATCAAACCACTTATGTTATCATTCATTCTGATCCCCTTCGTCACTTCTTCCCCAAATACTTTCTTCCTAGAGATAGAATTAGCAAGTGAATGGTCCTTCTCATGAAATTTTATCTCCACATTATTACTCAAAAAGTTGTCAAAGGATAAATCATCACTGATCAACTTGCTACAGCTCCTATGCTCACTACCAATCACCTTCAAGATAGTCTTCCTAATGACAATATACTTTATATTTAAGGTCCAAATCAAGACATATCTCTTAAATAATGAAAGGATCCTTATCAAAAAACATTTGAAATATGAAAGAATCATAACTTTGGCCACCTACACTTCATCCCCCTTCTAATGATCAACCTTTGATCCTATATACCTCTTCCACACCCATGTCAGTTAGGGAAATGCTTACCCAACAATATGATACTAGAGGAGAGTATGCCATGTATTACATTAGTTGAAGCCTCATATATTATGAAAAGTATTACACAAAAGTTGAACATGATTGCCTTGCCATATATTTTGTAGCTGAAAACATTCAACATTATATAATGAAAGGATCCTTATCAAAAAACATTTGAAATATGAAAGAATCATAACTTTGGCCACCTACACTTCATCCCCCTTCTAATGATCAACCTTTGATCCTATATATCTCTTCCACACCCATGTCAGTTAGGGAAATGCTTACCCAACAATATGATACTAGAGGAGAGTATGCCATGCATTACATTAGTTGAAGCCTCATATATTATGAAAAGTATTACACAAAAGTTGAACATGATTTCCTTGCCATATATTTTGTAGCTGAAAACATTCAACAGTATATGCTTTATCAAACCACTTATGTTATCATTCATTCTGATCCCCTTCGTCACTTCTTCTCCAAATACTTTCTTCCTAGAGATAGAATTAGCAAGTGAATGGTCCTTCTCATGAAATTTTATCTCCACATTATTACTCAAAAAGTTGTCAAAGGATAAATCATCACTGATCAACTTGCTACAGCTCCTATGCTCACTACCAATCACCTTCAAGATAGTCTTCCTAATGACAATATACTTTATATTTAAGGTCCAAATCAAGACATATCTCTTAAATATTACTTACATAACTTCAATTCTAACCTCAAACTAAGTAATCTCAACAAAATTGATCTTATCCCCAATACTACTAAACCAAAATTAGTTATTAAAGAACTTTATAAAATTAATGTCAATTTACATGAGGATACATGAACCCTTTACTTTTATGATGATAAATGCCTTCAAGGAATTGGGATAGGCTGTATTCTTATGATCCCTCTTGGAAAAATCATCCTTTTATCTTTTTTCTTAACATTTGATGTCACTAAATACATGGTTGAGTACAAAGCTTTAATATTAGGCATGCGAACTACCCTTGATTTAGATATCCAATACCTACATGGTTTAGGTGATTTCAAACAAATTTTTCAAAGATATAATGGTAATTAGAAATGATAAAATGGTAATAACATTTATTATCATCAAATGACAACTACTCTTGCCAAATATTCTATTTCTTTCACTATCGATCCTATCCTTCGTGATCAAAACTCTATTGTTGATTCCCTAGCTTCTTCAATATTTATTTTTCATCTACACCAAGTTTTTACCAATAACAATTTATTATTCAAATAAGAACATCTCCATCCTCTATTCAACCACATGTTTCACTAATATTCCACATTTAGACTATCACCATTTGACAAAGTCCATGGTGCAAAGACATCAATCAATTTTTGAAACTCCAAACTTATCCTCTGAACTTCAGTTCCTTTGAAAAGACTCACATTCAAAAACAAGATTTTAATTATGTTTTTTGATATAAAATCCTATATTATCATAATTCTAAAGGTACCTTACTCTTTTTTGTTATTCAAGATGAGGTTCTTCCTCTTCTTGAACAAGCACATGCAAAAATTTGTGGTGGCCACTGTAACAAACATGTTATAGCTCATAAATGCTTATGTAAGGGATAATTTTAGCCCACTATTGAAAATTATGCCATTATTTTTTCTAAAATGTTTACTCCTTTCTATCTCTCTTATGATTTAATTCATTCACCTCTATTTGAGCTTCAAATGGTATAATCTCCCTGGCTATTCTCCATGTGGGGATTAGATGTCATTGGAAAATTACTTCGATCTCAAAATGGCAATGTATTTATAATCACAAAAATAAAATATTTGACCAAATGGGTTGAGTCTATGCCCCTTGTTAACATAATTGGTACCACCATCTCCAAATTCATCCTTAATCAAATCATTTGCTAGTTTGGGTCCCTCATACTATCATTTCAGGCAATGGTGGTAATTAAAAAAAAAACATGTCAAATAGATCTATGATAAATTTAAAATAAATCATAAATTATCCAAAACTTATCATCAAATATGTAATGGCCAAACTGAGGCCAAAAAAAAAATTCTTAATAAAATTATACAAAAGATAACTCATGAAGCCTACACGGATTGGTACCTACATCTTTATCCTGCTCTTTGGCCCTATCAGACTAACATATGAACTACCACTGGGGTAATGATGTTTATGGTTTTGAATAAGTCCATTCATTATAATTTAAGATTACCTCTCTCCATATATCTTTTCATGGTATCATACCTGATAAATAATTATGTGAAACTCACCTTCATGTTCTTGATCTCCTTGATGAACAATATCTTTTTGATTTACAACATAATCACCAATACAAGCATCATATTGCCAAATAATATAAAAAATGAATTAAAGTTTACACATTTAATATTGGTGATCTTGTCCTTAAATTAGACTACACTCATGACAAAGAAGGTAAATATTCCCAAAAATGGTGGGATCTTTATTTAGTCAAAGCTATTCTTTGTCTAAGTACCTACTACCTTCAAACCAATGGAGGACATGTGCTTAAAGAGACCACCAATGCACAATTCCTCAAGATATTTTGCCTAAATCCTTCCTTTCTTTTCATTCTTTCTATATTCTATCTATCTAACACTTTTTTTAGGATACTTACATGGGTCTGACCCTCTGCAACACTTCTGTCTTTTCACAAACCTTAGTTCTTCCTTTTGATCTTTTGGTTTCCTTTTTTCTCATGAGTTACATTATAAAACTATGGAAAGGGCCTAGTATTCCTCATTATGTAATTTTATCCTATTTGTTTTCATAATTTTTACACACTATTTGGCACCCCTTGGGTATATTTTTTATGAGTTATAGTGTAAGACCTTGGATATGACCTAGACTTCCTTCCTAAAAAATACCATCTTTTTCTTATCCCATTTATTTTTCTTATACTTTTTGGCACCCTCATGTGTTTCTCTTTTATGAGTTATAGTGTAAGACTATAGATAGGATTTGGCCTTCTTAATAAAATCACCATCTTGTCATTCCTTTTCTATAATGTGTTTAACAATGGTTAAGAGTTCTTGATATTTGTTCTCACCTCTAGCTTTTACTTCATTTGATATTTGAAAATTTCACAACAAACTATGTTATCATGTTTTACTCCATTTCCTTCATTATTATGATAAGGAATCACACTTTTCTATCATTGTATCCTTTTCCACCCTTTGTCACAATTTTTGTGGTTTGACATAATTCAAATGGTTTCCTATTTTATTCCTCTTGATTTCCTTTCCTTTCACTCCATATTAGATAAAATAATGTTGAAGTCAAGATAATAATTTTATTTCACCTAGATTTACAAGACTCTTAAACATCATTATATCTAAGTTTCTCTCTCTTATCAACCAAGTCCAAGTATTCAAATGAAATTCATCTTTAGCATCCATGTTTGGTTTTCCAAATTTGTATAGAGGAGGAATAAAAAAATCCATCAAGAAATTTAAAAATCAAATCATTTAAAATAAAAATCAATGATATACAAAAGGTAACATAAAAATTTCAAAATTTAAAATTACACTAAAAGACATGATTACAAACACATATCCTATATCCAATCAAATCTCAAACTCCATAATTGGTCTCATAATAGAGCCAAGGTCCATTGGGGTGTGGTAGGCCAGTAAATTGGAATAGGATAATTCAACAAACTCTATGGTGATAATTACTTTCTCATGCAAGTACCCAATCTTTGTAGTAGACTAATAGATCTATAAGGGGTCCTGAGGAACATGGAACATATTATGGGAAGGTAGGTCAATTTAACTTTTCATGCATATATCCTTCATGGGATGATCTACATACTTCATTTGTTGACCTAAAACTTGTGTGGTTAGGAGAGGTTCTTCAGAGTCCTTAATGTCGATAGTCATATCATTTTGATTAACCTATTTTGAATGTCTTAACTTTGATAAAGAGTTCCTCTACCTTGGTTTTTCCTTCATTCTCCCCTCTACCCATTTTATTTCCCCCTTGATAGACATGTATTTTTCTAAATATGTTTACCCACTTTTATACTTTGTTCTTATTCACATCTTAAAAACATGCTAGCACATTTCAGTTTTATCTATCCTTAACACAAAACAACATGCTTGAGTAACTTTGAATTACTTGATTTGCACCATGGATCTACATTTCTAGATAAATTTTTGATTTCTCTTACCATTTTTTATTATTGTACCACCCTTTTTATAGACATGTGAGTCCATTTCTACTTTCATGTACTTTTTACATTATTGAGTGAGGTTGGTTTGTTTCTTCTCACTCATCAATGTTGTTTTCCTTTTCATGCACCTTTTTCCTTTGATGATTAAGGATTGTTACTAATTATTTGTCAATGTTATTTTACCATTTTTGTTTGCCCATATTTGTTTAAGCAAGGATTGTTACTACTTTCACATTGATGTTTGATTACCATATTTTTGACATGTATCCTTGGTTTGACTTGGTGAGTTTGCCTTTCTTACTTAAGGTTTAATTATTTGAGTTTTTTCAATATTTAGTAGCCTTGGCTTTTTGGTTACCCAATTTACTCTAAATTTTTTGGCTTGGTCATTTGGTCTAACACAACACTTATCAACCCAAATTTCCAAATTTCCAATTATGTCTCATCTACATAACACTAGTTATCTTGGATTTCTTTCATTTGTTTGTTTTTTCTCTTTATTTTTGCATTTTTGGGTTTGTCTAAAGCAGTATCTATGCCATCCATAATCAAAACTATAAACACAATAAACAAACATCTAGCAATAAAGGTAAGTCAAGGTACACATACATTTACTTTTTAGTTATTTCTTTTTTAGTCATTTTCTTTAAGTTATTTTATGCTTTAAGATACTGTAACTTTTTTTTAGCCTCAAAATTGTGTGTTACTATGTTTTTTCTTGAAGCACCATCCCATGTTGCACCTGAGTGACATGTGATGATATTTGATTGAAGCATATGTATACATATAATATTTTCAATTATTGATCCTTTCTATCTTATAAGAACCCATCGAGTCTCAATTTATTTGAGGGAACACCCTAAGGGGTACACCAAGAAATGGGTGAGAAGACAATTAGTTCTTCATAGGATTGTTATCCCTTATTACCACTTATTACCAATCTAACTAGCTCTTAGAAACATTCCCCTAAGCCTTGATTCCTATATTGAACACTACTTTAGTCTTTTACCACCTTAATCATCCCTTTTACTAACCTAAATCCCATTTTGATAGTTTATATGACTATGTCAACTGTGTTGACCTTGTACTCTTATTGATAAAACTTATTTAGGGTCTAGGTCAACCCCTAGCTGACCTAGTCCATGACCTAGTGAGATTTTATTAATAATGATACTAGTTCGACTGGGTTAACCTTGTCGACTGAAACTTTTATAAGGGTTTAGGGTTAGATCTAGCTATATGAATACATCCAATTTTCCATCCTTAGAAAGTAGACAAGAGTTATTATTCATTTGTGCTTCTTTACAATGCATTCTTCCACCATTTTACTTGAGGAGTCTTAGCTTAGGGTTTCTACTTGGAGAAGAATCTAGTCTTGTGGAAAAGTCTTGGATGCTTTGGCCTTTATTAGTGATCCTTACAAACTATAAAAACCTCTTACAAATCATCTTTGGATAAGGGAGAGATTGAGTCTCGATGGGTTTGTATTCCAGGTAAGTATCTTTAACTTTACTCCTCTCTTTAGTAGATAGAAGTAACATAAGTAATGGATTTTGAATAATATAGCTCTTCCTCTTTATGCATTAGGGTCTTACCTATACATAGCTTAATTAGGATTCTCTTATGCATGTTTACTTAGGTTTAATAAACCATACTTTATGTCATAAGCTTTGATGAGCACTAGATTAGAGTTTTACATTACTTGTTATTAACATAGTGAATATGAAAATATAGGACCTAGTTAGGGTTGCTACATAGTTTTGCTTGATTAGAGGCTTTAGAACCTTTCCTAGTGAGATTATTTATGGTAAGAGATCCCTTAATTAGGTCTAGTGGATCCATATTGGTCATGCCCCTAATTATCTAACCCTAATTAGCTAATGTATAAATAATTAGAAGTGTAAGTAGGATTTATCTTCTTCAAGCTAGAATTGATTTATAGATTTGATGTATTTATTATTGCATACACTAACCATCTCACTAATTTCACCTATATTAATCTCCTTCATCTTGATTTCAAGCACCTTATTGTATTGATCCCATGATATTTAACACAACTTGAGCACATTAATGACTTCAATTTTCTAAATAATCTGCTTACAAAGTAAATACCCACTAAGTGGGCCTTCAATAACACCGACCTTTTTTTATAATAACCCACTAAGGAGAAATTATAGACAATAATCAATGTATTGATAACTAACTTATTTTATTGAAACACCTATTTAATCATTAAATCCCTTATACACCTCAATAACACTGGTCAATTTCAACCTTGAGGTATCCACTAAGAGATTCCTTCATGGGTAACTTGGAGGTATCTCCTAGGAGATACCTTGAAGATATTACAAACCTCAATTACATTGGGAAAGTTAAACGTTGAGGTAACCACTAGGATATTCCTTCAACTTGTATTACCTTCATAGGTAACTCGAAGGTATCTCCTAAGAGACACCTTACAGATATTACAAGGACCTAAGGTAAAGGAAAATTCCATTCATTCAATACAATAATTATTCAAATATAAAAATATTAAAATAACCTCATTCCATAAAAAACAAAGCATGGGTGATCTAACTAATTCAAATCTCTTAGATTCTTTATAGCAAAAAGTTTCACTTTGAGAAGTTTCCTATTGGGATCTTTCATATCAAGAATGGGAAGGAGAATTGTCTGGATGTCATGTTGATTAGGGAGGTAGAAGAGTTACATAGATGTATTCAAAATGCATCCCTAAGTGCACTCGAGGGCATATGTAATCATAAAAATACCAACTTCATAGTATTTGGTATTGCTACCATGGCCTAGCTTAGGGTTTCATCTTTATGAGTGTTTTAAAAAAATTCTAACTTTTTAAAACTACAAGTAAATTAATTACTACCACATAATAGAGGAATTTATTAAACTATTTTGAGGTGGAAAGTGCATGTGTTTAGGAGGACCTAAAATGCAAACTCTTATTTATGACCTATCAACATGAATGCACACTCTCTCAATGGTTTACATCCTCATATGCATAACATAAGAGTCTTCAATCTTCACTTCTCTTGTTTTTCTACATGTTCATCAAAAAAAAAATTGGCAAGTACATGGATTTGGCCTATGAAAGTGCACACAAAAGGGTCTATTGATATAACAAGGTAAATTTTTGAACCCTCACATCTCACTATTAATAATAATTCATCTACTGGTGGTGAGAAAATCCACAAAAAATTATAGGGGAGGAGTGGAGTTTGATGTAGGAAATAAGTAAATATTTTTTCTGTTGGACTTGTATTTGAAGCCACTGTAGCCTATTGATATCCTCCTATAATAATCCAAGCTAACTTAAAGCAAGCCAAACCAAGCCAAGCTATAGAAAACATAGTCATGCTGAGTTTGGTGTTGTTTGAGGTATTACTAGTGTGGTCAATTTTGTGCCACTATGCCACCCCCATCCCAGAGTCTGGGGAAGATAACATCAGATGCCTCAATGATAATAAAAAATAATTGATAGACATAAACTAATCCCTCTTTACATGGTAAATTGGTAATACTATCACATGTTTTCTTCACCTACAAATTTGTGGGAATTCAATTCTGACATAATGACATCAGGAAAGTGTTTAGATTTAAGCTCCCTAGAATGACTCTGTAAGGAGTTTTCCTCAATAGCTTTAGAAACTGTGGTATCATGTCTTACTTAGATGTCTTTGGTAATAGTCTTTTAGGGCAACTCCTAAAGGATATTTGTAAATGACTTCCCTTTCTTTTTAAATTAGATATTTCTAACAACCAATTCATAGGACCCATTCCTAATCAGCTCACTAATTTCACCTATCTTAACCTCCTTCATCTCAATGGAAACCAACTTAGTGGACTGATCCCATGGGAATTGAGATGGCTCGTGTGCCTTAATGACTTAAATTTTATAGATAATCAACTTATAAGGTAAATACTCACTTAGTGGGCCTTTAATAACATCAACCTTTTATATAATAACCCACTAAAGAGACCTTATGCACCATAATCAATGTATTGATAACTATGTTCTTTGATTGAAACACTTATTTACTCATTGAATCCCTTATACACCTCAATAACACTGGGAAAGTTCAACCTCAAGGTATCCACTAGGAGATTCCTTCATGAGTAACTTGAAGGTATCTCTTAGGAAATACCTTAAATATATTATAGACCTCAATAACATTGTGCAAGTTCAACCTTGAGGTATCCACTAGGAGATTCCTTCAAGGGCCTTATAATACCTTTATGGGTAACTTGAAGGTATCTCCTAGGAGATACTTTGAATATATTACAAGGACCTTAAAGTTAAATGAAAATTCCACTCATACAATGTAGTAATTATCCAGATATGAAACTATTAAAATAACCTCATTCTATACAAAATTAATGATGGGTGATCTACCTTATTCAACTCTCTAAGATTCTACATCAAAAAGTTTCACTACAAGAAATTTCCCATCAAGAGCTTTCACATCAAGAATGGGAATGGGAATGGTTTAGATGTTGTGTTGAGTAGGGTGGTAGAAAATCTGTATAGATACATTCAAAATACATCCTTGAGCATGATTGAGGGTGTAGGTGATCATAGCTAGACCTCCCTTGTAATAAATGGTACTACTGCTGAGGCCCAACCTAGAGTTGCATCCTTATGACAACATTTTCAAAAATTTCTTATTTTAAAAAAAATTGCAATCAAATTAATTACTACCACATAACAAGGAAAATTATTAAACTATTTTGAGGTGGAAAGTGCATGTGTATAAGAGGACCTATAATACACACTCTTATGTATGACCTATTATCATTAATGTGTACTCTCCCAATGGTTTACATCCTCATGTGTATAGCATAAGAGTCTTTGGTCTTCACCTCTCTTATTTTTCTACATGTTTGTTAGTAAAAAATGAGCGAGCACTTGAATTTGGCCTATGAAGGTGCACATGAAGGGGTCTATTGAGATAAAAAGGTAAATTTATAAACCCTCATATCTCATTGATAATAATCATTCATTTGATAATGGTGAGAAAAGTTATGGAAAATTGCATAGAAGGAATGGATTCTGATGTAAGGAATAAGTAAATCCATTTTATATTGGCCTTGTATTTGAATCCATTGTAGCCTATTGACATCTTCTTGTAACAAGCCAAGCCAACTTGAACCAAGCCAAACCAAGCCAAGCCATGGAAAACATAGGCATTCTATGTTTGGAATTATTTGAGGTATTTATGGTGTGTTCAATTCCATGCCACTGTGCCACCCCCATCCTAGAGTTTGGAGAAGATAAAATCAGATTCCTCAGTATGACTAAAAAAGAATTAAAAGACCCAAACCAATCCCTCTTGACATAGAGGTTTGGGAACAATGGTATAGGCTTGATTCATTTATAATTTTGTGCGAATTGAGTGTTGGCACAATGACAATAGGAAATTATTAATCATTAAGCTCCCTAAAATGATTTTAGAAGGAGGCTTTCCTAATAGCTTAAGGAACTATGATATCATGTCTTACTTGGATGTCTCTAGTAACAATATTTTAGGGAAAATTCCAAAGGATCTTTGCAAATGGATTCCCTTTCTTATGCAATTAGATCTTTCTAACAACTAGTTCACAATACCCATTCCCAAACAATTCGATAATTTCACCTATCTTAATTTATTTCATCTCAATGGCAATCAAATTAATGACCTGATCCCATGGTAATTATCATGGATCGAGCACCTCAATGACTTCAATTTTGTATAAAATATGCTTACATGGTAAATACTTGCTAAGTGGACCTTTTATAGCACTAAACTTTTTCAAATTAACCTACTAAGGAGACCTTATACACAACAATCAATGTATTCATAACTACCTTCTTTGATTGAAACACCTATTTACTCATTAAATCCCTTATACACCTCAATAACATTGGAAAAGTTCAACCTCAAGGTATCCACTAGGATATTCCTTCATGGGAAAACTGAAGGTATATCTTAGGAGATACCTTGAAGATATTACAAAATTCAATAACACTAGGCAATTTCAACCTTGAGGTATCCACTAGGAGATTCCTTTAAGGGCCTTGTAATACCTTCATGGGTAATTTTAAGGTATCTCCTATGAGATACCTTGAATATATTACAAGGATATTTAAGGTAAATAAAAATTCCACTTGTACAATTCAGTAATTATTTAGATCTAAAATTATTAAAATAACCCCATTCCATACAAAATGAAACATGGGTGATCTACCTTATTCAACTGTCTTAGATTCTCTACATCATAAAGTTTGACTCTAAGTAGTTTCCCATCGAGAGATTTCACATCGGGAATAAGAATGAACATGGTTTGGATGCCAAGTTGACTGGGGAGGTAGAATAGCTATGCAAATGCATTCAAAATATATCCCTGAGCAAATTCAAAGGCACAAATGATTGCAACCTATTTTCCTTATAGTAGTTGGTACTATTGTCGAGGCCTATCCTAGGGTTGCATCCTTATGACATCATTTTCAAAAATTTCTAACTTTTTTTAAACTATAGGGAAATTAATTATTACCATGTAAGAGGGAAAATTATTAAATTATTTTGAGGTAGAAAGTGCATGTATATAGGACCTAAAATGCATGCTCTTATGTATGGCCTATTAGCATCAATGTGTGATCTCCCAAGAATTAAGGTCCTTAAAGTTATAAAGTTATCACATAATAGTGCTTTCAAGGTGAAGGAAAATTCTATACATGTGCATGTTGAAGGTATCTATTGAGAGATACAATAAGCATCCCTTTAAATGTATGACATTACACTTTGAGGTGTCTCCTAGGAGATTCATTCAAGGGCCTTGAAATATACTTGTAAGGCCATCATGGTTAACTTGAAGGTATCTCCTAGGAAATACCTTTAAGTAAAAACTCACTCTTATGCATGTTTGAAAGGTATCTCCTAGGAGATACTTTAAAGGTACTTGTTGATGGGTGTTTTAACACCTATTAGAAAAATACTTTCCCCTCATCATTTTATTTTGAAATAAATATTTGTGGATTCCTTTGCCCATCATATTATATTAGATAGTACTTGATATGTTAGAAATGTAAAGTCAACTTCTAGGCCATCCCATTTGAATTATTTTTACATCTCTTTACATATAACTTATTTTCAATTTGGTCATAAATTATTAGTTAAAGTGTGAGTTAGTGTATATATTAGTATGACTTAATATGTATTTTAGAATTCATTTTTATTTATATACAATTAATCGCTACTTAATCATAAATAATTTTGTTAATTAATGCAATATGGAACTTATATTTTACAAAAGATCAATATTTAAATCATTTCAATTGCTTTACAAAATGTCTTCAGATGAGAAAGGATTTCCCACACTTAAAAGGTATAAAAAGGCCTCACTCCAAGAGAATTTGGATATAGTATCATTTAAACTACCAAAACTAAAATTAAAGCCACATCACCATCTTCTATTTTATGGTGGTGACAAAATTCCTCTAGCTGATTGGTATTTTGAGTTGTTTAGTTTGCCAAATATGCATGCAAATATTTATTTATTTGGCACTATATTGAGAAAATAAGGTTCTCAAATTGGAATAATCCTTTTCTATGATAAGGATAAATTTGAATATGCCCTTAAATTTCAACTAGAAGCATGGAATGGAGAAGATGGAATTCTTCATCATGTTACAACTAATTTCAATAAATTTACACTCAATAAAATAGAATTGATAAAAAATAAATTATCTCCTTATGAAATATTTGGGTTTCATTTGAATAGATATGACAACTTTCAAATGTCTAGGTTGATAGATAGAGATAATTTGGTCATTATAATACAAAATATGTTGAAATAAAAACATAAAAAAGGGGTAACAACTTCTTTCACTTGCCACCATGTAAACATGTATTTAAGATACCCTAAAGTCATGATAGAAAAAATATTAAAGAAAATGAGACAAGAAAGGGCAACATATTTATATGCAGATTTGAAAGAGGATATACAGTTACTCAAACAAGTGGAGAAAAATAATATTTAACAAAAGTTTTATACATTTTTTATTGACACAAACTTTTGATTAAACACATAGTGAATTCTCTTCATGGTATATTTTCTCTAGCAATTATGCCTTGAACATTCCTGTAGAGATCTATGCATTGGGAGATGCTAATATCAAAATAAGAAATTTGAATGAAAGAGGGGTAAATGCTATAATTCATTCATTTGTAAAACACAATGAGGTTCTAATGAAGGAGGTTTGTTAATTCTTTTTGACCCAAATAACCCTCAATGTATTATTGAATCAAAAAAAGCCCTATAAGAAATGATGGAGGAAAAAACCATATGGTTAAAAGTTGCAGATGGCCAACAAAAAATTACAAAAAAACACATAATTATTTCAGAGGAGGAATATAATTCACTATCATTGAGAAATGAATATTTTGTTATAAGGGAAAAATTTATGAAAACTTGTACTCCATTCCATATTGTGCACAAAATATGTAACCAATATAATCTAGCTAATGAAATAATTTATAAGGCTTCACTTTTAAAAAGAGTTTGATCTACACATTAGATTATATAATTGAGAGGTTGGAATAATCTTAAAATAGCAAAAAAAATGGAAAAAATACATGAACAAGATAGACACTTGTTCACACAAATGAACTATTCAGCACAGCAACTGTAGGAGAGAAAATGTCTTCTTTTCATGGAGCAACTCATTTGGGATTATTTTGATAAGGTGTTTGATTTATTTGAAAGTGGTACTTTACCTAGTCCAAATAAATAAGATTTAAATCTGATTGGTATAATAGTACTTAGAAATACTTAAGGGATTTTAGATAGACAAAAAATAGAACTAGCAGATTTATTAGAAAAAGGGTCTATTTCCTTCTTGAAAACCCCTTAGTAGAATAACATGGATACTTGGAACAAAATGGTGAAACTAGAGAGTAACATATTATCAAAAATTGTAGATTATTTCACCAACCATGATTTTACACTACCATAAAAAAGTAATCACACTTGAAGAGGTAATGGAGTATTATATAATTTATATGAAAAGGTTTAACAATTTGTGTGTCTTGAATAAAGGTATTTCAGAAAATAAAAAATAGTTGGGAAGTATTGTATCCAAATTCAATAAGCATATTGAGAAAATATCTACATAGTGATGGAGATTAGCCTCCTGAGATAGATACAAAAATATTTAGCTACCATTATGGCCCCCCATGTCTTTGGCCATCCATTTTAGAATACTTCAGTACAATGTTCATTATTGGTGTAAATGTTGATTTGATAATTATTGATCTTTTGATTCTCGTTGAAGTTTTTTAAGTAAGAAAATATTCACCTATTTATTCAGGCATTGATTGATAAATTTATGGTTGGGGATTTCAATGTACTCATCATTTACAAACTTGAAATCTTTTATAGCATTCAAAATCTCTCAAAAATCTCTGTGTTGGTGATTTACATTGCATGGAAAAAATGAGTGTCATACTTTGGAGTCCAGATAGTGATGGATTCAATTGGACTCATATTACATGTATCAATTTTTCTTAGGATCCCACTAATTTTTGGCTTGAATATTTCATTTTCCATTCACAAAAAAGTAAATTAGAGGAAGGTGTTGACATAAACAAAGATGTACCAGTATTTCAAATGATTAGTTCAAACAAAAAATGAAGGCCATTTAAAAATGAAATAGATAAATTCTTTTGGGAGAGACTTATCTCTAATTTCAATAATTTAGATACATTTTAATTACTAAATATATATAGGAGCTGGATTGGTGTGTACTTATACATAATTGTAAAGGAATTTATCTTACATTACAAAACTTAAAGAACAAACAATTTTTAATGTTCAATTTCAAAATTCTTTGAAAAATTTAGAGCAACCAATACATGAACAACTTCTTTGATTAGTACTAGGTGTATAACATTTTTTATTTATTTTATAATCATGCTTCATTTTTCAAATATAACATCTTAACAATATTTCAGTGTGTATGCTTTATTTTTAAAACCTAACAATTTAGAAGTCTTTAGTGTGTATCACTAATGGCATTGCATGCAAGTGAAGAAATAATAATAACATAAAATCAAAACAATAAACATGACACATTACAAGTGGAAGAACTTAAGATAAGATCATGCATATTTTCACAATTATATAATTTTTTATTTATCAGCTATTTATAATACTGACAAAATATTTATTCATCTATTTATGTATCAATTAAAATAGTTCAAAATAGAGCTCTACAACTGTGTGTCTCCAACTTAACAACCCATGACACAACTCTACAACTTGTTGCCTCCATGAAAACAACACAAGGTAAAAATCTACAACAAGATACATTTTAAAAATACAAATATCAAATCAATTGATGATTAGAATTTTTAGTTACTATATTATATAATACCTTGTAGAGAATAAATAACCAAAGGTTCAATGAAAGAGTGCACCTATACAAACTAAAAAAAGGCAAAAAAAGGTGAAAACCCCTTTCAATGAATGTGTAATTATATAATTTCATACATTAGAATATATTAATTATCTTTATTTATTTAAACACATTACAATTGAATTTTTCTTCATGGATAGGAGATTGTAGAAGATAACAAAATAGAGACTTGCATTAGCTTGGGATTTGAAAGTGTGGGTTTATTTTATTGTTGTGTCGACTTGAATGTGATTGCATTTACCCATTAAAATGTTTTTTACATGTTTAATTTACCCATTTTTAAAATAACACAATATGTGCTATACTATGTTTTCAATATAATAAATTTTGATGCTGAGTATCCATGATCTTAATCAATATAAAAATGATTTCTTTGAATGGACAAAAATATTATGATTGTGAGAAATTTGATGGAAAATATAATATTTTGATGAAAAATAGAATACATACATACATACATACATAAATACATACATACACACACACATACATACACACATACATACATACATGTTGTAGAAGTAATCAGATATATAAACATATGCTAGATATAAGAAATCTTTGATATAAGGAAAGAAATGAATAAAGTATATTGTGCTAGACACAATTATATTGATATTGATTTAAATAATTTTTAATTTGATATGTCTTTTTGGAAGTATATGAAGGGGGTCCAACTTTTGGTGCATATTCATTTTAAAGTAGTGATAGTGAACTTTGGCATAGAATGAATAAATCTTATTTTGTTTATTGTGATGGGTTGCATAAACATATAAATATGTATTGATATGCATAAGAACAATTGATACATTCATTATTGTAATAATATATATGTTGGTTGATCAATTTTAAATTCCTATCAATGTCTATGAAAAATGAGTTATGGCAAAACATGATTATTTTAGAATATGATCATGTTATGGTCAAGCTATAATGATTCAATATCAACATGTATATGCATATTCATGTTAAGAAACTAACAATAGAAATGGTACATCCGTGTATAATGAGTATAGTGACATGTGACTGAGCATGTATTTATTTTTACATATGTTTATATGAATCCTTATAAGATTTAAGGAAATGAAAATAAAAAATGCATAAAATGAAATGCATTATGTTTATATGTTACAATATGAAATGCAAATCAAAAGTGCATTAATGACCAATCTGGTAACATGCAAAACATTTTATTAGAAAATTTCCATGTTATATTTCTTATAATATAATATTTTTAATAAATGATTGCTTTCTTTTTAAACAAATTTTATACATTTTAAAAAAGAAACTAAAACCAACTTTAAAAAAACTATTGATTTTGGGGTTAGATGACTTTTTGTTTGTTGTGCACAAAACAAAATATATGCAAATGAATGATATGAGAAAATATATGATTATAAAATAGAAAATATGTCATACTACAATTGAGATCATTCCAATTTTTTTTTGAAGGTGACACTGTAGTCTTTTTCTCACGTTGGCATTCGGTCAATGATAGAGGACAATTATTTGAGGCTACTCCTTCAAGCCATTGATTACACAAGTTCAAATTTCATGTTTATTTGGGAGAAAATATATTCTAATCCCTTCAATATAAACATAAAGAAATTAGATGAAGTTATATTTAAAGGGACCTTTCAAGATGATTTTTTAATTGCCAACACTATGTTCATTGATTGTAATTCTCAAAATTGTGTTAAAAATAAAAAATAAAAAATGAGTTATGTTACGTCAAGTAGATATACTAAAAATGGAATTCATTAAAATGAAAAGTATTGAAGAATCAAAATGATGTCTATCATCACATTCTTAAGAGAAAGCAAAAAATCCATGCCAACAACTGTGAACCATTGTTTAGAAGGATGCAACTTCACAATATGATTCTTTAAAGTGTGTTTATTGATTATAAACTATAATTTTAGTAATAAACATTATCACCACTTTCATATAAATCAATTCTAAATTATTATAAATTTAGTTCAATTAATTTCAAATTTATCGATTTTAATTTAGTAATACTTTGATCTCATTAAGTGCAATTTGATTTATAGTTGGAGATACCTTAAAAGTATTCAATTAGGTCCAATTTTCAAATCTAATCCCCTTTCAAGTGGATAATCCATTAGTTTATCTTGAAATTTCCCATGTTTATCCATTAGTATATTGACACCTACTCATGAAGATCTTCCGAACGAATAACAAACAATTCTCAAGTCTCTGTCTCATTAAATTTGTTTGATGATGCCAAGTTACCTTGGACTCATGAAAACCTTAAAACCTTGATGAGAATGTAGTTATAGTCCTTATGTTTCCTTGGTTCTAAAATTGAATGGTTATCCATCTAACCTCGTTGATTTTTTATGACTAAGAAACCCTAGGGAACATCAAATGAGATTCTATTAGTAGATGAACTAATTGCTTATTTTATTTTCATCCAAAATTTGGCTAGTCAAATGGTTCCACGTGTAAACATCCAATTCCTAACACCATTACATTAAAATTATCAATCTTACTTGAAATTCATTCAAATGCACAATTTAGGCCAAAATCACTAAAATGCATAAAATGGTTTGAGCTTATTGTATAAAAGTGTCAATTTAGGCTAATGTATCCTTGAATAGGGTAATGCATTTTATGTGATTATTAACCTTTTTCAAATAATTTTGATTAAAAATGGAAAAAATGCAATTTAACGCTCTGAACCATTGAATTCTTCTAATTCAAAAGAACACAACACATGCATATCTTATTTTGTGTCAACAATGTCCTAAATGAGGCATTGGTCCATACACAACTGATGCCTTCTTCTAATTATAATCTAGTTAAATTATGACCTAGTAACTTGATATTTCAACTAGTTTGATTAAGTGAACAACTAATTTTCAAAAGATTTGTATAAAAGTTAATTAACCTCACTTAAGAAAATTAATCCAAATCAAGGGCTTAAGTTTAAAATCTATGAAATTTATTAAATATTTCTTAATTGAAAATTTATTTCTAATATCTGCATCATCATGTAACATAATTTGTGAGGTGGCATCCATAAACCATAAATGGAAAAAATATCAAGTTTAAGGCCTTTCATGCCTCTTTAATGCCCTTTATTTCTAAATATTTATGAGGATATTTAGGATTTGAGCCTTTAAAATCAAATTAATTCATGGCCAAACATCTTGATCTCAAGATGGATGGTCATGGTTGATTCCTATCAGTTTCAAAAATCTATAAATAAGAGGGCCAAGACCACCATATTTAAGCTCTTTTGGTTTAAAATTATTATGCAAAATTCTCTCTACAAGTCATCTTTGTGTAGTCTGATTATCCTTAATTTGTAATAGGAAAGCTTCACTATAGGCATATATTTGATCAAATATCATGAGCCTAGTTTCATTGGTGCACTTGAAATGATGGAGGAGCAAACCATTCATCATTGATAAAGACTTTAGCACCAAATCAAGGAGAAAATCATGTTTTGAGCCATAATTGGAGGTGGGATGCTCTTGGGAAGGTTTAATGAATATTCCTTCTTTCAATAGTTCTTAATTTTCATTTTCAAACCCCTTTGAAGGAGTTGGATTAGTTAGTTATGTTCTTTATGTATTTTTTGAGTTTTCTTGACTAATGTTTGGTTTAACTCACTTTGGATTCTATCTCTACATATTGGCACACCTGGTGGGACCTGCATCTCATACAAGTAAGGATACCAACATGGCATTTTTAGATTTGCTAAAAAGTGCTTAAAAATCTCTAAAAATCAAGTTTTATCATTATTTTTCTCATGTTTTTATGCTTTTATTGACACAGTTTACAAAGTGACCGATATCAATTTTCTAATATAGGCATCAGTCCTGTCCTAACCAACATTGGTCCGTATGTAGGGTAGAACATGGTCGAAAAAAATGGTTTTTAAGTTTTTTTGAAAGTTTAAGGTTATTATTTGTGATTTCAAAACTTTAAAGTCTTTATCTAATCATTTTGTTGCAAGATCTATAGGTTTTTTGGAGTTTTTATAATAATTTTGGATAACAAGTGTTTTTTGAAAAAATGTGTTTTGCCTACAAGTTTTTAGGTAACTGGCATCAATTATGAGTCGACTGGTTTCACTTTTTTACAACTGCCATCAGTTTTATTGTAACCAACATCAATAACTATTGATCAACATCAGTCTCTATGCAATAAAAATAGAGAAACCTGAGAGTAAATTTTCAAATCTTACTTTCACATTTGATTTTGTGCTTCAAGGAAAACATAAACCCTCTAAAAATTACAAGTTACATGCTGGAAAAAAGCACAAGTTTGAAATTTCTTAAGTCTTGAACTTTTCATTTAGGTTTTATAATGAATTTAGATGGTTTATACTTGATTATTCTATGAAAGTTATAAAAGTTTTCAACTAAGGCCAAGGGGACAAAAATTTCACAAATAATTCATTTTGGTGCATAAAATTAATGCTCACTTAGATTGGAAGTTCTTAAAAGTGTTTGTTTTATGATAGATCTTTTATACTTGTTTATTTTTTGTGCAAAATGAAAAATGCATGTATGCTTTCCACCCATCCCCTTTAGGGAACTCAGGTGACCAAAATTACTTCTTACTTGAAATTTGTGCCTTATCCAAGATGTGAAAATAATGTTGTTGAGGCTATCCCCAAATCTATATGGTTTGGGTGATCTAAACACAACCTTTAAAGTCTTTTCACTTGGTCATTTATTTTATGAAACTTAGCTTGTGAGTGGGAGTTCATAGCATCCTCACAAGTTCTTTTGGGGTGAATTGAAAAAATAATTCATCTCCCAACATTGTACCAAACCAACTCTATGATGGG
This sequence comes from Torreya grandis, assembly GCA_037957365.1. Lineage (NCBI taxonomy): Eukaryota > Viridiplantae > Streptophyta > Pinopsida > Cupressales > Taxaceae > Torreya > Torreya grandis. The sequence goes on from JARHVA010002629.1 coordinate 1,375,761, forward strand.
GGTATATAAATCAAGGCACATATACTATAATTACTAGGGGAATTGGTAACTAACCTCTCTAATCATAACAAAGACCTGAGTCAGGTCTAGCTAACTAGGGGGTTCCACTAGGAAGTATATGGATGAAATCTCTATGCAAAGGAATAAACCCTCAAATAGTAAGTTAGATGGTATGAACTCAATTAAGATGATGTATCTCTAGTGTTAACCACATTTGCAATCATATAGATGATCAAAAATTTAGTTTTAGAACAACCCCACTTTCTATAGACATAGTGTTGATGCAAGTAAAGTAGCCTAAAGTTCCATATCATTGTACAATATCTTAGGATAAGGGGGGTGTAAAAACCCTACTACTTCATGCACTTTTATTTTTGGATTAAAACTTAAAATCCTCCTAAGAGCATGCATATAGATAAAATTCAATGGTATGATGTAACCTTATCAATTTTAAAGATTCAGATGATTTACTTAGTTGTATTTGGTATTTTTATCCTTTAATTACTTGGTCTTGTTTGAGTCTAAAACTTGTTTGAAAATAAACCACGTCAATCAAACACCTTTGTTATCCACCATTTTATTTGAACAAGGAGATGGTACACTGGTCAATTCAAAACCTCTTTTTGCCTTGTTCAAATTCTCATTTGAAACATTATGTTTATGTTTACCAAGTAACATTTTTATGCTACCCATTTGAGTCTATAATATTTTGAAAATATCTCCAAGTCCTTTATTTTTAATTTTAATTTAGAATATCACCTTTGTAGGTTATACGCCAACATGTTAATTAGTTTTCTTGTTTGTACTTGGTTTGAGTTGACTTGGCTACGATTTTCCATTTGGGTTGAAGGCCATTGTATAGAATCATTATCATCTATTTATCATCATTTTATGGACTTAAGCTATCTTGCATTTCACTCATGCTTTAACTCATAGAACCATTCTACTTCCTATCACCATGTGGCCGTGTTGTGATGCCCATTTGGTCTTAGTTTTATACTTATGATTTATTATGTGTTTTCACATCTTAGGCTTCTTAGTTTTCATTATTTCCTTATTAGAAAGACTTTATTCTAGTTTTATAGTTGTAGCTCATTGAAGTTGTCCCTAGATTTTATGGTATTGATGTATCATTGGCCTACATTTGGTGTAATAGTTTACACTTTAGTTTTCAAATTTATCATTCTCTCTTCCAATTTGATAATTTCAACCCACCAAGGTTGAGTAATTTCATGGCCATTTCTTCTAATTGTGTGGTACTACACCACTTTCTCTATTATAGTCTCCTTTTATCTTGTCACTTGTTTGGAAAAATTAAAACACACCATGTTAAACATATTTAAGAATCAAACATTATTTCTTTGATAAAAGGAAAATAAGCACTCATACAGTCAACACCTAATGATCAAGATATTTTCACCAAGATTAATAAGATAAGTCAATGATAGGCATACCAACTTATTACAGACTAACTGACTCTTTAGTTACCACTTCGATACACAATGATGCTTCTAAGGAACAAAGGAATGTGGTATAACCAACACAACATACTTTAGTTGAGAAAAAATCTACAATGGATCATGGTGTCTCAAATGAACACATCTACTTTAGTATGTATTGAAGAAATTCTTCAAGATAATTTGGAAAGTTATTCACAACAAATGTGTACTTTAGTGAATATACCACCGACTCCCCAAAATCAAAAAAATACTTAAAATTCAAGGTGATAGATTTTAGGGAATGATTATCAACCAAAGAATCAATGACTCACTTACTTGACTCAAGTAGCAAGCTAAAACAAAGTTTTAGATCATAGGGTATACATAAATAAAAAATACATGAAATAGGGGCACATACTACCCCAACATAATTATATTCCACCCACTAATGCACCAAATATGCAAGAGTGGAATTTAATGAAATAAATTGTGTGATGATTAGAGATAGGAAAAACAATCAAAAAATACAAATTTGTTGAGACATGTCCATATCCATTTGATTTGAGTATTCTTCAAGTTACCTTTTAGAATCATTTTGAGGCACCCAAATTTGAAATATACAAAGTGAATGGTGACCCTCATAAGCAAATTTAGGAATTTTTGGTGTTGTGCCAAGAGGTAGCCTTTAGTAACATCTACTTACTTCACATTTTTTCATATAGTTTGGTAGGATAGGCTTTAGATTGGTTCTTGAAGTTACTCAATGTATTGTATGTGGATTGGAATGATCTATATGAAAATTTTGTCAACCACTTCTCTTATAATATTGAATATGATTTAATTATAGTTGACTTATGCAAAGCCAAACAATGAGATGGAGAAATCTTAACAACATATCTAAAGTGATGGAGAGTATTAGCTAGATGATTTCAACACAATTTGACTAAAAAATAGTTAGCCAACATCTTTGCACATAATTTAAACCCTAAGGGAGTACATAATCTATGGCTTTATTGCACCAACATATTTAAAGAAATTAGAGACAAGGGGGTGCATATTTAGAAGGTGATAATTACCAAAGGCCTTGTTAGAATTTATGCATATGGTTAAATGTAAAATAATACCCAATCACACACTCAAACTATTACAATAGATAAACCTAAGGGGTTTAATAAAAACAAGAACATGGTAGGGAATGGAGTAACTGAATCTAGGCATGTACAAATGATATAGGATCCACCATCTCTAAATGTGAAATTATCTCTCCCTAATCCACCAAACACTTTGTAAAAGTTCCTCCATGAAAGACATTCAATAATAGATGTAGAGTATTTAGTAAAATGGGAGAGTCTATTGAGGTAGTGTTCTAAAGTCTCATAATAGCTAATTTTATTGTGTGGGATATAACAAGGCTATTTACTAAAGATCAACCAAAACACTATTAGTATCAGGTAGACAAACTTAGCAACTCCATCATGTTATTGGGAATGGTGCTTATATATACATTCAATTGTGGCATCTCATTCAAGATTTGATCAAAAGTAGTAAACTGGAAATCAAACTTGCCTCATAAAACACTAATAAGGGCATGAGCATCTACAAAGATCCATTTCCTCAACATATTCAACAACCAATAAGAAAAAATCAGAACAAAGGATAAAATTAGAATCAAGGCTAAAATCATAATGATCATGATCATAATCATGATCATAATATCCATGCTAATAACCTGGGTTACAAAAACATTCCTTATGACTATACTAACATTATGGGGTGCATTTATACAAATCACATTACCACTATCACTGTTAAAGCTCATAAACCATCCATTGTTATAGGGTCAACACCTTCCCCTTTAAGTAATGCCACATTGAGTACAAGAAATTATATTGCACCTTAGTTTATTTGATTTACTATTTTTGGACCCCATCCTTCTAATTATAATGACTCCTCATTGACTCAAAATTATGTTAATGCAACTAGATGCCCGTAAGTCACCCTCCAAGGCCCATCGCCTTTTTCTTCTAATTATAATGACTCATCACCAACTCAAAATTATGCTAATGTAATTAGATGCCTACGAGTCACCCTCAAAATCCCTTTGCCTTTGTCTTCTAACTATAATGGATCCTTCACACCACTAAATTGTGTAATCACAACTATATGCTTATGATTTACCCTTGTATATTGAGGTTATCATTAAAAACTATAAAATCAAGTGGGTTATTATAGACAATGGTTCAAGGTTGAACATAGTGTTTCTAAACTAGTATAGTGAATGTGTTATACTATGAAGGACATACAACTAAAGATGATCACCATAAAGGCATATGACAATGTTGAAAGGGAATATTTCAATATTATTTGTTTGTCAATCATTGTTGGGTTTGTGTCCCATCACACTATATTACATATTGTGGATATTGAGTTGCCTTATAACATACTTATTGGTCATCCTTGGATCCATGAAGTATAAATTATCCCATCCATTTTGCATCAATGCCTCAAATTCCCCCATTAAGGGATTGAAGTCACCATTCCTAATGATCTATAACATTATCAATATTACGAACACCTAGAGGCTAGATTTCATAATTATAACTATTGTCTTGGCTCTGAATTTGTTGAAAAGAAGAATAAGGAAATAGTTTCACATCCACCTAAATACAATTATATCAATCCAAGTAACCTGGATTCCACTTTAGCTGATCCATTTCTTACAACTCTTGTAAAACATGCCATTATAGAAGATGTAGGCATTTCCACATACCATCTTAAGGATACCTTCCATATTGCTAAATTGTCCAAGTCTCCCAATGATTTGGTAAACCCAAACCTTCCAAAGCCATTACAGACCCAACATGATTTGGAAAAATAATAAAGATACACCTAAACCACTAATGGTATTTGTGCCTACTACTTCACCAAATTAGGATAGAGAGGCTTTGATTGAAAGAGACTGGTTATATTCTTAAGACATTATTGATTGTTTTTAGAATCCAAAATATCCTATACCTAATTGGATTATGGATAATTTTTATTATATAGGAAAATACCTTGGCCCATGAGACCAAGGAATCTTAGAGCCTTTATCAGTAGGTAAACCAAACATGAATCAAGGTCTTGGATTTATACCGCTTGGGGGTTACCTCATGACTTTTGATTAGCGATTTTTTTGAATCTACTAGTGACTAGATTCCTAGAAACAACATAGCATTACATTATAGCATTTATGTTGAGCTTGTTGACATGGATTTATTTTATTCAAATTCCATTATGACCATAACACCCCATTATTCCAATTACCTTTTCCATCTTGAACTCATTTATTGGGACTAACAAAATTTGGTCATACACCTTGATGAATTATAGAATGAAGAATCTATTGTAGAGTATATGGGCCTCAGATATGGATTGCCAATTGGTGATCATAAGCGAGGCTTTAATTTTTATTTGGATCTTTCTACCTAATTTAGACAACAGATAAACTTTTTTGGTCATGAAAAAGATAAAACATCAAGATATTTGGGTGAAAACCTCTTTGAGGTGCTTGTTGTTCAGGAAAATAGTAAAGAAAAAGACAAGCCATTGAGTGAGAACCTATTTTAGGTGTTCTTGGATGGGAAAGTTTTCTCATCCTCAAAATATGCACAAGGTCCATCAAGTCCTAGCTCCATATCCAATACCAACATTATGTCAAAATAACAAATCTTTGAGTGTATTTCTCTTGACTTTCTTGAGATATTTTATATTTGGCCATTACTTGAATTGGTAGATTCAAATTCATCACATTATCCAGAGCTTTGGGAAGAACAACCAAAAATTGTAGAAGAAGTAGAAGATTAGGATCAAACATTGTTTACTATTATGGAAGATGGTTCTATACTCCTTACAAAAAACACTACTAAAATGAACTTGGGAACATATGATAATCCAAAAATTGTTTACCTTGGATCTTCTCTCAATGATGAGGAAAGAGATAACATTATATCCATTTTAAAGTATTTTATTGATATTTTTTCATGGGCATACTTTGACATGCTAGGATTAAACCCTAACTTGGTTGTGCATCAACTTGTTGTCCATCTAGATGCCAATCAAATCAAACAAAAATTAATAAATATGCATTAATGTATCACTCTTTTGGTAAAAGTAGAACTCGATAAATTATTAAGATCAAGATTTATTAGACTACTAGACTATTTTGAATGGATATCAAACATAGTTCCAGTCAATAAAAATCCATAGGGTTTCCATCTTTGTACTAATTTTTGAGATATCAAAAAAGTGTACTCAAAATATGATTTTCATTTACCCAACATTAACATGATTGTCTATTAAACTAAAGGGTATGAGATGTTGTCCCTCATGGATGATTTTTTTGGATATAATTAGATCAAGATAGCCAAAAAAGACCAACATAAAATTGCATTCACCACACCATGCAGAATGTTCTATTATCAAGTCATGCCATTGGGCTTGAAGAATTATAGAACCACATATCAATGTTATATGACTATCATCTTCCATAAAATGATGCATAATATTGTTTAATACTATGTTAATGACATCCTAACTAAGTCAAGAACATGTGATGGATTCCTAATGTTCTATGAAGAATCTATGAGAGACTTCATGAGTATAAGGTTTATCTAAATCCCAAGAAGTGTGTCTTTAGCATCACTTTGGGAAAATGATTAGGGTTTATTTTATCATGAAGGGGGATCTAAGTAGACCCTACTAAGGTTAAGGCCATTATTGAAATTCCTCCACCTTCAAATATTAAATAGCTCCTCAACCTTTAAGGAAATATCTAGTCTATTCGTAGTTTAATTTCACAATTGGCAGATAAGTGCCACCAATTTACACATCTCTTGAAGAAAGGGGTCATGTTTCAATGGGACAAGGAATATCAATTAACATTTGTGAAGCTCATAACATATTTGGCTAACCCACTATTTTTGAGAGTGCCAACACTTAGAAAACCATTGCTTCTCTATATTTTAGCAATCGAGCATGCACTAGGGCTACTCTTGGCCCAACATGATGATCAAGGCAAGGAACATGTAGTTTATTATTTGTGCCACACATTGTTGGATCATAAGAATAATTATACACCTATTGAAAATGTGTATTTAGCTATGGTTTTTGCTTCCCAAAAGTTATGACACTATATATTGAATAACAAAACTATTGTTATTGATAAAGTGGACCCCCTCAAGTATTTATTATCCAAGGCAGCTCTCACAAGCCACATGGCCAAATGGGTCATGATATAAAATGAATTTGATGTTTAGTATCAAAATTAGAAAGCTATCAAGGGGCAAGTTATTACTGATCAACTAACAAAGGTCACTATTATAGACACTCAACCACACAAATTTGATTTTCCAGATGATTCTATTATGACAATAGAAGAAGTACTATAGGAACTTGAATAATGGAAGATATCCTTTGATGGATCTTTCACATCTTATGAGCTGGCATTTTGTTGATAACACAACAAGGGAATCTCATTCCCAAAGTATTTCATATTAGTTGTCATTGTACCAAAAATTTAGTTGAATATGAAGCACTTATTATAGTACTTCATCTTGTAATGTAATGGGATATCTAAAAATTAATGGTTTATAGGGATTCCCAATTGATTATCAATCAAACCACTGATCAATATCAAATTAGATATGACAAGATTTTACCCTATAAGCACATTGTGAATAATCTCAAGACTCATTTGAAATCCCTATAGCTTGAATAGGTACCATGGTCTAATAATATATTTATTGATGCAATGACAACAATTAGGTCCATGATATAGATTGATAGTAGTGCTAAAGAGTATCATTTTCTTAGTGAAAAAATTCTATAGCCTGCTCATGTCTTATAGGTTCAGAAAGGATATGTGCCATTATTGTTCCTAATCCCCTACCTAAACTACCTTTGTTTCAAGACATTTATAATTATTTTCATGGCCATGTTTTTCTACCTGATCTTTCCAATAATTGTTAGAAAATTTTCCTTCATCACATAACCCATTATACCCTCCTTGGAAACATACTTTATCATAAAGGCTATGATGTAACACTAATTCATTGTTTATATTTAGGAGAATCCAAGTTAGTGATTAAGGAGGTTCATGAAGGAATGTGTGGGGCCCACACTAATGGTGTAGTCTTAGCTCAAAATCTCCTCAGAACAAGATACTATTGGCCCAAAATGGAGATAGATGCTTGAAATCATGTAAATAAGTGTGTTTCATGTTAACAACATGGAAATTTGATACATGCACCTTCCTTGCCACCACAACCGATTACTACACCATGGCCATTTTCTACATGGGGCCTCGATCTCATTATGAAAATAAACCCAACATCTTCTGATGGCCACAAACATATTCTCACTACTACGAAGTATTTTACTAAGTGATCAAGGCTATTCCTCTCACTTCACTGGGAAGCATATTACGAAGTTTATACAATGCTATATCATCTATCGATATGATATCCCAAATACATTATATACGATAATGGTGGATCATTTGTAAACAAAGATGTTAAAGAGCTTTGTACAAAATTCAAAATCAAGCACAAAAAATCCACACCATATAACCTACAAGACAATGTCAAGTCAAGGTGTTAAATAAAATAATTGTGCCCATACCAAAAAATATTGTCAATGACACTAGCTGTAATTGACACTTGTACATTTTTTTTCCCTTAGGGCTTATCACACTAGTCATCGAACCCCCATAGGAGCTACTCCATACTCCCTTATTTATGACACAGAAGCTATTATGTTAATTGAGATCAAGATGACTTCACTATGAGTATGCTTGGAGAATATTAAATATGACAAAGATTATAGAGTCTCAAGGTTGCAAGAACTATAACTCCTTAATGGCAAACATTTGGACGCCCTAGACAACTTGTAGGCCTATCAAAGTAATTACATAGAAGCTATAATAAATGCATTATAGCTTGGGAGTTTGAAATTAATAATTTGGTCTTAAAAGAGAATCAGAAGAACACAAATTCTAAATGCAAGGAGGGTAAGTTCTAACCCAATTGGCTAGGCCCATATGTTATCACAAAAAGTTATGGATCAGGGGTATACCAACTGGTTATTGTCACTTACTTGTGAATAAGAAAATATAATACCTTGTTAGGGTTAAAACATGGTGTTTCTTGAATAGAGGGTTTGGAACCTTATCTAAGTGGTGAAGAACTTCTAGATCTTATGAACATTGTACATCTTAAGAGGTTATACACTTGATATCCATTTGAACCATTGTCCACAAGACCCTTTACTTATTGGCAACTTATGCTAAGGATATTTATCCCACTATTATCTCCTAAACCATCCTATTGTTGATGATTTAAAATTATGCTTGATTCTAATCAACAATAATGGGAAGTTTTAAGATGTGGGACTTGTGTCTTGAAACAACCTCCAGATTTTAGAGAAGTTGGTTCTTCTTTAAATCAAGTAGATACTGGGAAAAGGGATAGGAATTTTAATTAGAAACATAAATGCAAGAAAAGGAAATATAATCTATGGCGATGCAACTGAATGTAATTTGACCTTAATCCTAAGCATAGTGAGACTATATGTAGGATTCATTTACATTTAAGAGCAAACAAGTGCATGATCAATGTAAAAGATAGAAACAATAGAAACAGAGGCTCACAACATAGACTACTTTTGCAGTAATACAAAAAATGTCAATAAAGGCATAGGGTTCAATCTTCTTATTTGAATCTTCTAGTCATATAAGAGGCACAAAAACATGTACAGTTATATAAACCTTTCAATTCAAGAAAATGAGACAAAAGCAAATGACATTCCTAATCACAACTCTAGAAAGTCTACAGCCTAGACTACTTTTGCAAATGACATAGAAAATATCAACAAAGGCATAGGGTTCAATATTCTTATTTGAATTTTCTAGTCATATAAGAGGCACAAAAACACGTACAGTTATATAAACCTTTCAACTCAAGAAAATGAGACAAAAGCAAATGATATTACTTAGTCATAGATTTAGAAAGTCTAGACTCTTTACAATAATTCTCTCTAAAATTTCTCTCTCATAGCTAATTCCTCCCCCTCTTTTGGTGATCTCTACACCCTTATTTATAGCCTTGAATTCACTCCAAATTATCTTCTTGTTCCCAAACTTACAGCCCAAATTAAACTCTAACTGAGCTGGAAGTGTCTATCAGAAGATAGTTCTTAGATTCTAAAATGTTTTGTTTCCCTGTAGTTCACTTGCTGAAATAGATACACTAGACACTCTATTCTCTTAAAAAGAAGACATTCAATTCCATGAAAATATTCTTATTTATTTAGGAGACACTGGAGGACAACACTTGTTGGGTTTCGCAGCACCTATCGAAGACACGCGGCACTTTTTGCGTAACTTATACTCTTTTTGTATCTTTGCTTAGGAATGTTTTGACTTTGACACCTATCACAATCTACTTATTTGACACTTAATAACTTAACAAAAATAAGACTCACTGCATCTCTTACTTGAGCAACTTTAAAAGGGATATAGGGACAGGTGTCAATCTCCACTACTTGGATTAGATGACACATGGCAATCTTTGTTTTACTTATCTGGGGTTACATGGTGATCTCCACTGCTTGTAGCTACCCTTTTAAGAACCTAAAAAATATGACACATGGTAGTCTCCACTTTAATCTATTTATACCATAGAAATAATTTGGTCTCATTTCACATTTACACAGACAACGACACCTGGCGGCTTTCGCTTGCTTCAAACACACAATTTGGGACCCACCATGGTCTTTACCATATTAGTGAAGAAAAATAAAAATAATTTGGATCATGACACGTGGTGACTTTTGCTATCTTCTGCTGGGATACGTGGCATCTTCCATCACTTTTAGAAAAGCAAAACTAAGACCTTTTGTGATTGCCACTTGGTGCTTTCCACTTGATCCTGATACTTAGCTTGTTAAACCTTTTGCTGAAAATAGATCAAATGTAGTTGCCGGTATAAAACCACAGACGCTAACACTTGGCATATTATGCTGAGTTTCTATGAGGTACATGGTAATCTCTACTACTTTACTAAAATTATGGAAAGTGCCTCAGATGATGACACTTGGAAGTATCCACTTAATTTCAACACTTAGAGAAAATGAATCAAAAAGGAAAATAGAGCCCATGCTCTATTTTCAAAAATATGCCATCTCAGACCAAAGTATGTGAAGACAAAGTTTCACAATGTGTGACTGAAAAATAGAATGAAACCTAGAGTAAATTTTTACTCTACAGTTATTGGCGATCCCAAGGACTTTTGAGCCTGCTAAAAAGGAAACCACAATTTTCTGCATATAAAAATGTGGCAACAATCACAACTTCAATAAGGCCATCTTATAAATAGACCATTCAGCATCAAATAACCCCTACTTATTTTGTAACTCCTGGAAAGCTAAATCAAGGTTAATAATGTCTTTGTGTGAAAACTCTAAAAAATATGAACTACAACCTTCAATTGGAATTCAAGCTGGATTAAAATAGCTTCCACTTTTGGCACTGACGAATTAGACACATCTGGGAAATTATGTAGATTTGAGAGATACTTAATGTGTCGAGAGTCTTGAAAATTTTGAAAAGATTATGAGCCATGGCCATGTGCTCAAAGAGCACTTATTTAAAAGAGAGAGCGGGAAAGAAAATATGGGAAAATAGAGCAAGACAACTGAAAGCAAACTACTATATATAGCTAACCAGGTATATTTGCCTCCCTCCTAGATCAAAAGGAAAATTTCTAAAGTTTCCTTCATGGCGAGAAAACTTATGGTGCCAGAAAAATGGCTGAATGGGATGGAGCTATGGTGATTTGCTCATCATACTTGCCACTTTGATTGGCCTGCATTTGAGTGAATCAGAGTCAAACATGTCCCCAACATATACATGCTCTTCTTGTTCTTTAAAAATTATTCAATGCTGATTCTTTATGCTGTCATGTCTCATGAAGAAATCAATATCTGTTGGTTTTCCACTATGTGTCTTTTGATATACATCATTTTTTGGCTTATCTCCTTCTACCTCATGCTCAGGTTCTATTGTATGATCATCCACTTTAAGGACTTCAAAAATATCATCTTCAAATTTACCAACCTCTTGAAAGGGTAAGCCTGATAGTTTACAACAATTTTGCATATTTATTTGAGTCCCAATGTTGCCTTCTCCACCTAAAGCTAGCTCATAGCCTTCTTGAAGAATAGTGTAACCTACCCCAATGCCTTCAAACAAGTCATTCAAAACATGATTAGTTTCATTCTTAGGTTCCATTTCATGATCATCCTCCTTAATGACTTCAACCTCTTGAAAAGATAAGTCTGAAAGCTTGCATCCCCTCTGCATACTTATCTGAGTCTCAATGCTATCTTTTCCACCTGAAGCCAGCTCATAGCCTTCTTGAAGAATAGTGTAACTTGCTCCAATGACTTCAAACAAGTCATTTAAAACATGACAAAAAATTATCTCTTTTTCATCAAAGATAGAGGCAAAAGCTTATGAGTTGTCCTCTTGTTCATCAAAGAATGTACCTATGGTGATTTCCTCCTCATCTATACTCATGAAATCTTCTTGACTAGCCATGAACTGAGCATACTCCTCTGCATACTTATTTGCTTCCTGCAAAATATATTCCTCTTTGAAAAGGGGTAAAGAAGAAGTCTGATGGTTATACATATGTGAAAGAGGAGATAATTCTTGAGCTAGAATCAAATGATTCTCTTCTTTCCATTTGTACATCACTTCATTTGTATCAAAATTAGCTTGATAGCTCTCTTGGAGGGATGTAGATGGGGTGTGTTCAAATGTAAGATCTTTTGCTTGATAATCATCATGAGTGAGAGCAGCCTCAACCTCTTCAAGGCTTTGAGCAAAACCTTTCTCCTCCTTATTTTTGTCCCATGATTCCATTGTTTGCTTCCAACTCATGACCTTGTGACCAAAACTTTTCTCTTGGGAAGAGGTAGCAATTTTATCTTCTTGAAGATCCCTAGCTGGTTCATGATTTCCCCTCTTCTAACACAGAATTTGGACATCATGTTGAGAGATCTGAGGATTGGTAAAAGAGGCATTCTTTGGCATAGGCTCCTCTCTAAGGTCTAAAAGCTCTATCTCTCTTTCTCTACACAATCTCATCTTTGCCTCTAATTCCTCAACTTTCTTAGCTAGATTTTCTTGAAAGAGTCTTTCTTGGAGCTAAGAGGAATCATCATAGAAGTGGGGAGTGCATGAAGGTCACAATGAAAAACAAGAAGCTTCTTGAGGAAGGGTGGGAGGGACTTGAGGGGGTAGTGAGGGTTTGGATTCCACTTCCCTTGCTGCCAACATAGACTAAAAATTATTGGGGAAAGGACCTTGATAGGTTTGATTTGGCTCATGAACAGGGGCTGTGTATATCTGATATGAAACTTGTGGCAGTGAATATGCAGGTTGATAGACTTGGTAAAGCTATCTCTCATGAATACTCAGCTTCTCTTCTAAAAATGCAATCAAGGCACACACATCCAACATCCCATTTATAAGCCTTTGCCAATTTGCTCTTTCAATGGGAGCCCATTCACTTTTAATTAGATCTACTACATTTCTTACTTGATAGATGACATTATTAGGAATTTCTTGGCCACATCCCCTTCTATTGTCAATCTCTAATACATATTTTTTATATCCTAGAATGCTTTTTTGAAGGTGGAAATGAGATTAGGTTGAGCATGGGATGTAACATATTGGGGAGACTGGGCATAAGAATAATATAGCTCATGATAGGGCTGAGGCTAGTCGTATTAGACCTGTGAAGGGTAAAACTTATAACCATATGCATCTTTGTTGCTTGATGTGATTCCATAAGCAACTTGATCTTGATTAAAAATATATGAAGGGGCATAAGACCCATAACACTGAGTAAAAAAATTATACAAACCAAATGGTGATTTCTTGATGATACCAAGACTGCTTAACTGGCTGATTCAATCTTAGAGTTGCCATTGGTGTTGATAAAATAAAAAACTCCAAAGGCTGGTTGGTTGAAGAACACACCAAAAATTATTCAACTCCTTGAAATATTCATCCCATTGGGCATGCCGAAAATTGTTGATGATTTAAAATTGTGCTTGATTCTAATCAACAACAATGGGAAGTTTCAAGATGTGGGACTTGCGTCTTGAAAAAACCTCAAAATTTTTAGAGAAGCTGGTTCTTCTTTAAATCAAGTAGATATTGGGAAAAGGGATAGGAATTTTAATCAAAAACACAAATGCAAGAAAAGGAAATCTAATCTATGGCGATGCACCTGAATGTACTTCAACCTTAATCCTGAGCATAATGAGACTATATGTAGGATTCATTTACATTTAATGGCAAAAAAGTGCATGATCAATGTAAAAGATAGAAATAATAGAAATAGAGGCTCACAATATAGACTAATTTTGTAGTACTACAAAAAATGTCAACAAAGGCAGAAGGTTCAATCTTCTTATTTGAGTCTTCTAGTAATATAAGAGGCACAGAAACATGTATAGTTATATAAACCTTTCAATTCAAGAAATTGAGACAAAAGCAAATGACATTCCTAATCAAAACTCTAAAAAGTCTACAACCTAGACTACTTTTGCAAATGACACAGAAAATATCAACAAAGGCATAGGGTTCAATCTTCTTATTTGAATTTTCTATTCATATAAGAGGTGCAAAAACACATACAATTATATAAACCTTTCAACTCAAGAAAATGAGATAAAATCAAATGATATTACTTAGTCACAGCTCTAGAAAGTCTAGACTCTTTACAATAATTCTCTCTAAAAATTCTCTCTCATATTTGATTCCTCCCCCTCTTCTAGTGATCTCTGCACTCTTATTTATAGCCTCGAATTCACTCTGGATTTTCTGCTTGTTCCCAAACTTATGGCCCAAATTGAACTCTAACTGAGCTGGAAGTGTCTATCACAAGATAGTTCTTAGATTCTGAAATGTTCTATTTCCTTGCAGTTCACTTGCTGAAATAGATACACAGGATGCTCTGTTCTCTTAAACAGAAGAGGACATTTAGTTAATTCCTTTAAAATCTTCTTACTTATTTAAGAGACACTGGAGGATGACACTTGTCAGGTTCTGCAACACCTATCAAAGACACGTGACACTTTTTGCGTAACTTATACTCATTTTGTATCTTTGCTTAGGAACGTTTCAACTTTGACACCTATCACAATCCACTTCTTTGACACTTAATAACTTAACAAAAATAAGACTCACTACATCTCTTACTTGAGCAACTTTAAAAGGGACACAGGGACATGTGTCAATCTCCATTTCTTGTATTAAAGGACACATGGCAATCTCCGCTTTACTTATTTGGGGTTACGTGGTGATCTTCGCTACTTATAGCTACCATTTTAGGAACCTATAAAAGATGACACATGGTGGTCTCTACTTTACTCTATTTATACCATAGAAAAAATTTGGTCTCAATTCACATTTACACGAATAGTGACACCTGGCGGCTTCCACTTTCTTCAAACACACAACTTGGGACCCACCACAATCTTTGCCATATCAGTGAAGCAAAATAAAAATAATTCAGATCATGACACATGGTGACTTTTGCTATCTTCTATTGCAATACGTGGGATCTTCTATCTCTTTTAGAAAAGGAAAACTAAGACCTTCCATGTCTGCCACTTGGCACTTTTCGCTTGATCCTGATACTTAGCTTGTTAAACCTTTTGCTAAAAAGAGATGAAATGTGGAAGCTAATATGAAACCATGGGCACTGACACTTGGTTCATTTTGCTGAGTTGCTATGAGGTACGTGGCAATCTCCGCTACTTTACTAAAATTATGGAAAGTGCCTTAGATGATGACACTTGAAAGTATCCACTTAATTTCAACACTTAGAGAAAATGAATCAAAAAGGAAAATAGAGCCCACGCTCTATTTTCAAAACTTTACCATCTCAGACCAAAGTATGTGAAGACAAAATTTCACAGTGCGTGACTCAAAAATAGAATGAAATGTAGAGCAAATTTTTACTCTACACCTATCTTGGACCACATTCATTTTTTATCTACCCTAAACTATCCTCTTTTAGACCATATTATTTTATGACTCTAAACAGTTAAAGATTTAGGCCATTGGCACTCTAGATCATTTATATTATAGTTTCACTCTTTTAATACCACCCTAGACCATCCTCTTTTAGACCATATTCATTTTTTTTAAATCTTGGACTATTTTATTTAGAACCATATTATTTTCATTCCCTAGGCCATTTTAACCTAAGAAGTTTTATCCCTTGACCAATTATGATCTTTATTATGACTCATAGGCATTCTGAATACATTCGATGCCAATTATACAAAGTAGTTTAGCCTGAGTAGTATTTTACAGGTTCTTATAGATATGTGAACATGAATAAAATAACACATGGTTTCTACTTGCTGCATGGTTTATCAAATTTATTTAGCACTACATACCATTCTATTATTATTTTCATATTGTTTGGTAGGCATTATTGCCTTAGTAGGATATTGTTTTCATTGATTTATGAGTTTGGGTTCATTAAAACTAGCATTAGCTATTATTGGAACTTATACTCTTGGACATGCATCTCCTTAATTATTTTGTTCCCTATACCATTATTTATATTCATGATCCCCATTACAGCTAATTTAGCTATTGTTTGAACTCTAAACTATGGATGTGCATCTCCTGAATTAGGTAGTTCCCTAGGCCATTTTTTAATTTTTAAATTCTATTTCTTATCCCAAAAACATAAAAATATTAGAAAATTGATCGATAAAACAATCAAAAAATTATCTTGCACTTTTTTTTTTTGATCTTCATGCTCTTTCCATATTGCAAGCACTCATTTTCACACTCTCAATGTTTTGTGAGCCCATTTCCTTATTTACTCCACAACATCAAATCATGTTTTCTTATCATCACTTTTTTTATATCCCATTTCTTAGGAGAACTACATTTGTTATGATATTCATGATGGATCTGGTGTCCATATAACTATGTAGGAAGCGTCCACTTGTCTTGTGCATCTGGAGTTAGCTCGACCACTCCTTTTCATTTCTTCTTCCCCCCATTATGTCATCTTATTATACTATTGTAAAAATTAATGCCTCTACTCCATGTGTGAAAATAATTGTGACTAAATTTTGTTTGTTTGTGTTTATTTGATTTTTATTGTGCTTTCCTATGTCTCAATTTATTATGTTATCATTTTTGTTCATTTTTATTTCTTTGATTGTTTCTTCATATTTATTTTTGGTCTTTTGAATTACTATTTTGTCTTGTTGTTTGGTTTCATTTTCCAAGTACATCTTGTTAATCACATGGATCTTGATAATTCATATCTTGCTTTAATGTTGTTTCTTAAGTTGCTCTTGCTTTGTTTTTATACATTCTTGTTCCTACTTACACCCTGATTGTTCATATCTTGATTTTTAGTTAGGTTGAATTTATGTTTTGTTTTTCTCTTTGTTTTTATTTAAATGTGCATAATTTCAACTCTATTATTAATATATTATATCATTATCTTTAGTTATAAGTATTCACATTTCAAATGGATCATCATAATTGAAATATAATGTCATTATCAGTTTCTCATACTTATGATGCATAATTTAATTTTGATAAAGTAATCACTATATGATTTGATACCAAGTCAAAAAGTCAATACAACTTCAAAGATCAACTCTCAATATACCAAAGGTTTCATACTCAACTCTATGCAAGATGTGCATCTATTGGCATACATTATGGGTCTAATTGAATAGTGGTATATTTTATTCTATATTTAATTCCACATTCCATTTTTCTCCCACTTTTGGGTGAAATACATTAGCTTGAAGTCCATTTGGAATATGAAGGAAATGCTTAGATACATGAAATATCTCAAGTCAGCTCAACCACCTTCATTATTCTATTCATCTCTTTCATCATTTTGTGCATTCTCATATGCCTATTTTTTTTGGCTCTTTCAGTTATTCAATCATCACTTATGAATTTGTGTGCACTCATCTTTAATCTATGCATTAGTTTATATCCTTGAGATATGATTTCCAATTTTCCCTATTGGGGTACAATATTTGGACTAATTATTGATCAAATTAGTGCTATTGGGGAAAAATCAATTATCAGTGATCATAATTAGCCCTATTGAGGATAAACTATTTTATCAAATGATCAAATCCAATCTAATGGGGCATATTATTATTTCCTTTATTTGGAACAATGATCTCATCTTTCCTCTAATTCTAAGCTCTGTAACTTTTGTCCTCATTTTGGTAGTTTTTAAAAGTATGCAACTTGTTTTAGGATCGATCATTCCCTAAGTGTGAAACTTTTACCCTCTTGTGGTTGTGTTCAAATTATGTCACTTATGTTTTTGGATTGTATTCTTCCCACTTCACCTTGCCTTGGGGCCCATTATATTATATTCTATTTTGGTAATTGAGAATCAACATGTGTAAGAATTATCTCAATATGGATATTATCTCATTCCTGGGTTAATTTCACTCTGTCTCTCTTTTTGATAGTCTATCCCTTTCTTTCATCTTCATACGTCCTCTCGAGGGGGCATTATGGGTCATTTTATTCTAATTGATTGACAACTCTTTTCTTTAAAAATACGCTGCTTTGACCAAATGTCTCACTATGCCTTATCAAATAGGGGCAAAATGTATACATCCAATTCCTAACACCATTGCATTAAAATTATTAATCCTACTCTAAATTCACTCAAACACATAATTTGGGACAAAATTACTTAAACACATTAAATGGTTCAATCTTGTTGTATATAAGTGCCAATTTAGGCTAATGTATCATTGAATAGGGTAATGCATTTTATGTGATTATTAACTTTTCTCAAATCATTTTGAGTCAAAATGGAAAAAACATAATTTAACACTCTGAACCATTGAATTCTTTTAATTTAGAATCACATGACATGTGCATGTGTTATTTCATGTTGACAATTTTCTAAATGAGGTATTAGTCTATACACAACTGACACCTTCTTCTAATTATACTCTAGTCAAATTACAACGTAATAACTTGATATTTTGACCAGTTGATTAAGTGAACAACCAATTTTTTGAAAAATTGCATAAAAGTTAATTAGCCTCACTTAAGAAAATTAATCCAAATCAAGGGATTAAGTGGAAAAGCCATGGAAATTATTGAATATTTCTTAATTGGAAACTGATTTCTAATATTTGCATCATCATGTAACATCATTTGTGGCATGGGATTCATAAGCCATAAATGAAACAAATATCAGGTTTAAGGCCTCCCATGCCTCTTTAATGCCCCTTAATTCCAAATATTTATGAGGGTATTTATGATTTAAGCCTCTAAAATTGAATTAATTTATAGCCACAAATCTTAATCTCAAGATGGATGGTCATGGTTAATTCAGATCAATTTTAGAAGTCTATAAATAAGAGGTCTAAGACCATTTTTCAAGTTCTTTTGGTTTAAACTTATTATATAAAATTATCTCCACAAGTCATCTTTGTGTAGTGTTATTATGCTTAATTTATAGTAGGAAAGATTCAATATAGACATATATTTGATCAAATATTATGAGCCTAGTTTCATTGGTGCACTTGAGATGACGGAGGAGAAAGCCATTCATTATTACTAAAGACTTGAGCACTTTTTTATTGTTTTCAAAATACTGGAGTTATATTCCTAAATAATAAAGGGGATGAACAATGTAAATTAGTAAATAAATGTGAAAGAATTAACCTACTAATTTGTGTAAATAGATTATACTTTCACCTTTTCTAAATATAGTAAGAAATGAGAGAGATTAGAACTTAACTTATTTGGACTAATCTGGACTGAGACAAGTCTAATACTAGAGGAGTAGGACTAAGAAATAGTCAAAAATAGATCCTTGGACTTCATTTATAGGTTGGATAGGAGCATCAAAAATAGGACACCTTGCTGTCCAACACTATAGTCATAATTTTGTGCTTTTGTCCTAAGGTTGAAAGCTTTTTAGGTTCTATTCAGAATGCTTGTGTTACCTTGTCACTAAAATTTTAGGGTCTGGGACCTTATAGAGCTCACTGTGTGCCTATTTTAATCTTCAAAACCTTTAAGAGCTACTAGTGTTTGAACTTGAATGCAAAATTAGGAAATATAAAGAAGGGGTTAGTGTGTAAAGGATATGCTCTATGCACTTCACACCTCATGTGTGGGCATGCTACCTATATACCAATACTACAAGGAGGGATCAAGCTAATGTAGTTCTCCCATTGATGTGCTTGGTGCAATTTATGTATGATCAATGCAACTAGTTTGAAAAATTGGATGTGCTTCAGCTGGCTAGAGACTAGTGCAATGACTTGATTAGGCTTTGAATAATATTGGAAGGTTTTATGCAAAGAATAGAGAGGAGTGCTTGAGTTTACTTGCTTTTATTCTTGTGTCTCTCTTGTAAATGAGTACCAACCCTTCTAACTAGACTTAGAATAGAATTTTATAGGGAAATATATGATTTTTAGTTAAATGAATTTATGTGAGGTTGATAGGGAAAATATAAGAAACTAGAAGAATTTGATTATTGGAGGCTAAAATGAACTTGGACAAAAACACCAAAAATAAGACACCCTATGTTCCAATGCTCTTGTCCTATATGGGCACTATTGTCTTAAGGGGATGAGAATTGAGGGGATGGATTTGGGCTTGAGAGGGTTTCCTAGGTCTTAAAAATCTAAGTTTGAGAAGCTATGGATGACTGGGAATTAGTGAAAGAAGTAGCCTAGAAGGGTTGTGTGAGCCAATAGGGGGATTTATGGATTAGGTGTCTTACCCATAATAAAGTTGTACAATTTCACATTTTACATGACTACATTCTCCCCCCCTCCCTTTATTCTAGTGATCTAGTAAAGTGAAATACTAAGATAAGAGAAAGTAAGAAGTATACCTAAACTTACTTGTAAAGGTGAAGCTCATGAAGCTGTGTGATGATAGATGTGCATAGAGAGATCATGCTATAAAGTGTGAATCTACAAATGAAAACATAAAGTAGATTAATTCTTAATAGATATGTTATATCTAAAATAAGAATGTATAAGAGCTAAGTAAGAGGAAGAAAATGGAATGAATACACCTCACTGAGTACACAAACCAATACAAAACTTGTTGTGATGCTGGAATGTCTGGATGATGCTGAGTGTGTGTTGAATCAAGAGTATTATCATGAATAGAGTTGAGTGCTCAATTTTATAGAATGTGTATCAGTAATGCAAAGTCTAGCCTTTTAGCTCTATCATCACCAACTATGTGAAGTTAATAAATCATGTATGTGCTAATCAATGTTTGGACTATGTGTCCAATCCTTCTGAATAGGTGGCTCAAGAATACAAAGGTTACCTAGACCTTTGTCTCCATCATTACCCTATGAAGTGAAGTTATGAAGTAATAATGGTATAGAATAGATGTCATATGAGATGGATCATGGAACCTATGTATGTGCTATAAATTTGACAATGGGGCATGGATACCTTGAATGTGTGCTAGAAACTAGGCCACTCTTGGCTATTTAAAAATATGGAGGTGGGGCTTATATGAAAACCTCTCTAAAATTGATTGAAAATGCTTATGTGAAAGCCAAATTAGGAACTTAGGTTCTCAAAAAGCCAAACTTGTCTGGACGTTTAACTCAAAATGTTATTCTAATCACCTATAGATGGAGTAAGGCATGTAACTACTGAGAATGCTTGGGTATAAATTTAACTTGGAAAGAAAATAAGATTAATGTGACACACACATTAGTACTAACCACTAATGTCTGGAGCATGGATTTTGATCTAGAAGTTATGCCAACTACCTAATTTGAACTGAAAGTGAGAACCATCATGCCACGCATGATAACCCATTGTATTTGAGAAAACTATATTGAAACTAATAAATTTGATTGATCTAGAAGTGCAAAAACTATGCTTAAAGTGAAATATTTGCCTTTTTTTGGAAACCTTGAGTGTTTTCCTATCTAAAAAAGAGAACCAAAATGTGGACACCCCTATGTTTGGCACTATAGTCTTACTTTGGTACTACTGTCCAAAGCCAAATCTAATGACTATTTTAGATTCTCTATTATCAAACTGGTCTGATGTATAGATTATAAAATGGGTGATTTGAATACTACTATTTTGACTGTTAGGAGGTTTGATCTCTATGATAAATCCTTGTTTGATGCCCTCTCTTCTAAGGGTAGGAATGATGAACCTATCATGACTACCCTTAGAATAAAAGGAGTCCTAAAAGTGTGCTAAGTTATATAGATGAAAGATATAACATTTAATATTTGAAAAGATATTTCAAAATATAGAAATATTTGAATTGATAGATTATTATATCAACATGGGTATGCCTAGATAGATATAACAATGTAAGATCATGTGCATGATACTAAACTGGACTGGTAATGTTAGATATTAGTTGTTAGTTTGTTAGTAAGCATGGAGGGATGGAGCATGATGTCCATCATAGCATTTAAGAGAAAATGAAAATACATGATATGGATCATGGAATTGCAAAAATTGAAAATCAATCAAGAAACAAACATGAAAAACAAGAATCCAACAACATAAAAGGGTGACCAAGGGGCCATGTAAAGAAGGGACATGGGCATATGTCACTCAAACTAAAAGACAAACATGTAAGGCATGTTCAAATGCCACATACACATACAAGTGAATAAACAAGGTTGGCATAAGGACCATAAGAACATGAAAAAATACAAATAGAGGACATTGGAAAATGTATTAAGGAAGACACATGAAGATGAGTAAGAACTAAAAATGCAACCACATAAGCTATGCTAAGCAAGGAATAAAATAAAAAGTAAGAACTAGAAACACAATCACATAAGCTACACTGAGTAAGGAATGAAAGCAAGAGTAAGAACTAAAAAATACAAACACATCTAACTAATCAAAGCAAATGTGAAAGTAGGCAAAACATGTGTAGTACAAGACTAGGTATATGCTAAGAAATACACAAGTGCTAAGTACTAGTGAGATGTTGATGTAGTAATCTATGTAATGTAGTAAGGAATGTGCATTAGTATGATAACTCAGAGTGTGTAGTGTAGGAATGACATAACCTGGATGGTGTAGTCATGTAGAAGATGTTCCTAGTGGGTATGTATATCAATGTGTGTCTCGAATGTAGATGTAGAAATTCCCCCTCGATGGGTTGAGTGAAGAAATCAAAGAGCTAGATGTCATTGTGCACACTCAAAAGAGATCAAGTGACACATGGTAATGTAGATAAATTAACATAAAATAGCATGAAACAATGAATGTAAGTCCTAGTATGATATTAGTAATGTAAACATGGATGATGCATATAATCAAAAATGTTTTTGGTGTTTTTAAAAAAAAAATTGAATGTTTTTTGTATTTTTGAAAATATTTGAGCTATGTACAATCAAGCAAGAGAGATAATATGTACAATCAATGCTGAAAAGAAATGATACTAACTAATGACTCTCATATGAGACCCCCTATCATGGTGTCCTATATCAAATAATAGAATTATGGATGATTGTGAAGCATGATTGAATGGATGAGAATATGACTATGTATATTTGGATTCATCATTGGTATCTTTAAAATCATACCCTGTATTGTTCCACTCATCATTATCATCTTGATTTTGAACCAATGGAATAATAGTGTTGAATATTGCTATATATGGATCTTATCCTTTAATAAATTGTGTTTGTGAATGATTTATCT
Organism: Torreya grandis; assembly: GCA_037957365.1. Lineage (NCBI taxonomy): Eukaryota > Viridiplantae > Streptophyta > Pinopsida > Cupressales > Taxaceae > Torreya > Torreya grandis. The sequence goes on from JARHVA010002629.1 coordinate 1,399,019, forward strand.
TAGGATATTCAATAAATCCTGAACCCTGGTGACAAACATTATCATTTGCTAGACTAGGAGTAGTAATGCCTTGAGCATGCTTGCCCAACCCTTAACCTTGATAATCAAAATATTGTAGATATATTTAACCAAATACATACTACTTTGAAAGTTGAGACTCATTTTGGAGAGGTAGATTTGCATATTTTTTTTGCTAGACCTATGCTTGTGGTACTATTTATTGTTTTAATTTTTCTTGTTGTTCCTTTTGTTGTTTTGAGTTCTACTTTGGTAACCACTTTTGTATTATTTTTGAATTTGACCCTTTATGAATATGTTCCTATGTTATTGTGGATTACTTGACTGATTTAATTTGTATAAGGTCCTCATCAACAATTATCTATTGTATATGCTTTTTCATTACCAAAAATGTATTTGTGTGATGCCCATGCATTCTATGATATGCACAATAATATCTGGATCTTCTCACTGGATGTAGAAGAGGTAGTTTGATCAAGTTAGATTTAATCATTTACCTTAGTAGCTCAATTAAACTCTTATTTTATCATTGAATGCTTTCTAAATCACTAGTTGTAGAGTTACTTTGTTGTTTTGATATGGAACATTGCTTGCAACCAATTGACTAGGTGAAGGTACATATACATGATTGACACTAGGGTGTCTTTGAAGCTTTTGTATTGTAATATAATTTTATAATGTTATGATATTTTTCATGTAATAGTTGAATATATGTTTTTAAATTTGAAATTATCTTGCTCATATTGGTGATTTGATCATTTAGAGTCTCATAAGAGCAAACCTTGGTTGCTTCTAATTGAACATGTAAGCACATATGCTAAAGAGGTTTTGGAAAAGTTGTAGGCTAAATGTATGCATTATTAATAATAGTACATGCTGCCTCACATTTTGAAGGGGTGATAGCATGGACATGGTTAGAGGTTAAATAGATATTACCCTCTTAAGGGAGAGGAGGAGAAGGGATTTCTTTCCTTTGCATAAGATATGACATTGAAGCAAGAGTAGCCAAAGAGGAATATACATATAGGTAGAAACTATGCATATAGGCTAAATTTCATGTAAGTAGAGTTATAAATTGTATATAAATATTATTTTAAAGAACATTCCACATGAAATATAGAAACCAAGGGATAGAAAGCATGAATTTATGCATGTATGCATAAGAAACTGTGACATGTGCTATAGCATTTATAATGTGTTTAACATGATAAAATTGTATATTTTTCCCTATGAGAGATAGAGATAAGGAGGTAGAAAAAATCAATTTGTGAAATAATGCATAAATATATTTGGCATGTATTATAACATTTGTAATGTGTTTAGCATGATAAGCTTGAAATTTTTTCCATATGAAAGATAGAGAATATGCAAAAGAAATATTGAAATCTTGTGCAAGTTTAGCATTTTGTAATATCATCCCTTATTATCAAACATAAGCATGAAATGAAAAGGATGAAGCTTTGTAATTGTACTAACATATGATAGACTTCATCATTCATGTACATGATAGGGCCCATTATGGTTTCCTTGTTATTTGCAAGAAATACAAGAAAAGTTTGTAAATAAATGAGCATCATTTTTGTAATTTGTCTATGGATGTAAGGTGATATCTCAAAAATCCAAATAGGAGCTATTATATGCAACTAGGGATCTTTCATAAATATTTGTGAAAAATACTATGATTTTTTTTAATTTAGATTGAATTTCTAAGGTAAGTATGCAAGATAAAATTTAGAAATTTATGGAAAAGTACTTGATTTAATAGGAATTAGTAGATGCAACTCAGGTTTGACAATGTTTTTTAAAAAAAAATTAGTATAATAATTTTAATTTTTTAAAAAAGAATTTAGCTTGAAAAATTTAGGAAAAATCTAAAAATATTTCTAAAATTAAAAGTGTTTGTATGCAAATAGGACCTAGTATGTGAAAACTAGGGTTTAAGTGAATTTATTGAAAATATTTCAATTAATTTATAGTTTTATGATTTTTTAGTTTTGGAAAAATTAATAAAATATTTTAAAAAATTATAAATAATTAACCCTAGGGGTTTTAGGGTTTTTGTGCAAAAATTTGAAGTCAGTTTCACCAAATATTTTATTAGTTTTAAAATATTAGAGTTATTTTCCTAAATTATAAAGGGGCTAAGAAATGTAAATTAGTAAATAAATGTGAAAGAATTAACCTATTGATTTTTGTAAATAGGTTGTACTTTTGCCTTTTCTAAATATAGTAGGAAATGAGAGAGATTAGAACTTAACTTATTCTCGATGATCTAGACTGAGACAAGGTCTGATACTGGAGGAATAGGATTGAGAAACAGTCAAAAATAGATCCCTGGACCAAAAATAAGATACCCTAATGCATAGTTTTATAGTCCTATTTTGATGATTTTATCTTGAGGCTAAAAGCTTTTTGGGTTTTATTCAAAATGCTTGTGTTACCCTATCACTAAAATTTTAGGGTTTGGTACCTTATAGAGATTGCTATGTGCCTATTTTAATCTTCAAAACCCTTAAGAGCTACTAGTGCTTAAACTTGAATGAAAACTTAGGAATGATAAAGAAGGGGTTGGTGTGTAAAGGATACACTAGATGCACTTCAAAACCTATGTGTGGGCACAATACCTACATACCAATACTCTGAAGAGGGATCAAGCTAATTTAGTTCTCCCATTAAAGTGTTTGGTTTAATTTATGTATGATCAATGAAACTAAGATGAGAAATTAGATGTGCTTCAGCTAGCTAGGGACTAGTGCAATGCCTTGAGTAGGATTTGAATAATATTGGAAGGTTGTATGTAAAGAATGGAGAGGAGTATTTAAGTATACTTGCCTGTATTCTTGCATCTCTCTTGTAAATGAGTGACAAACCTTCTAAATGGACTTAGAATGAAATTTTATAAAGAAATAGATGATCATGGGTTAATTTAATTCATGTGAGGTCTATAGGGAAAAAGATAAGGAACCAGAATAATATGACCATTGGAGGCTAAAATGAACTTGGATAAAAATGCCTAAGAAAGGACACCCTAGGTTTTAGTGCTCTTATCATATTTGGTCATTATTATATTAAGGGAATGAGACCTAGGGGGATGGATATAGGCCTAAGAGGGTTTTTTGGGTCTCAAAAAGTTAAGTCTAAGAAGCTATGGATGACTAGGAATCAAAGAAAGTAGCCTAGAAGGGTTGTGTGAGCCAACATGAGGACCTATAGATTGGGTGTTTTATTAATACGTAAGTTGTATAATTTCACATTTTACATGACTAAAATATTAGTGTAGTTTTTTAAATTTTTCCCTATTTTTTAATTAAGAAAAATGTATTTCTTGTGCATACATGGAGTTTTCCTACATTTGTGGGATAGGCTAGCTTATGTGGAGGTGTGTGTCATAGATGTGTCATAGGTGTCATAATAATGTCATAAGTAACTCCCTTGATGGGAGTTACTTCTCTATTCTTAGCACCTTGTCACCACCTTTCATGGAGGAGTTACAGTCTATTCATGGGGTGCCTTGTCCACCTTTTGTGGAGGAGTTACTTACGTACTCTCCTATATGTATTCTTCACTTTGGACATCTCATGTTAATCAAATTTTGGTTTTATCCATTTTGTCTTGTGCAATTTATCTTATTTTGTAATTTTCAAATTGCTTTAGCATCTATGTTATGTGCACTTGCTTCATCTCGTGTGATCATGTATCCATTACACTGACGTTATCTAGATTCTGGTAACAACTCCGATATGGTATCAGAGCAAACCTAGTAATCGTGTGTCTGGTTATGCTTTTAGTTTATTTTGAAATCAAGAGGAGTGGATTTTTATTTATTTTTTTATTTCTAGATTTGATCTAAAATAAAAAATCTTTCAATATCATTTCTGGTATTGTTTCCTTGGGATCCTTGGCCTTTAGGTGTCTTGGTTATCTTCACTTCAAGTGCTGGTTTTGTTTCTATTCTTGGGTTCCATTGTTGTGTGGAATAGTAGAGGGAGGAGGAGCACATCGCAACAATCCAGGTGCAACACTCAGCAATGGTCTAGGTGCAGCACTCAGCAGTAGTCAACACTCCATGTAGTTAGCTCTTTTGGTTAGAAACATCTTTTATTTTGCCATGCCACATTCCTTCTAGCAAGGCACCTTTAGCAATGCCTTCAATTTTGCCATGCCATAGTCCTTCCAACAAGGTGCCAAGCAAGTTGTATGGCTTCCAACAGGTTTGCATATTTCTATTTTGTCTTTTCTGTAAGTAAAATTCTAGACTATGATTTTTTGGCACCCCTTCCTTGCTTGGCATCCCATGTGGGCCCTTGGACATGTGGCATCCATCAATTCTATCTTTGCTTCATTTTTTTAGTTAACAATTGACTTGTAAAACAAAAATTAGTCAATTTGACTAAATATTTAGTTTTTTAGACAGTTTGATAATTTGGGGGTTTTCATTTAAAACTTGTATCTTCACCTATCAAAGATGAAGGGTGAGGTTCAAGTTGGTAGGAGGCCAATTCCCCCTCACACAAACCTCCTTTGGATTTCTCATTCTGTGTCAAATCTAATGAGTGGTTGGAGGGAAAATTGAACCTTTAATATCTTGGAAATGGTAGCTTGGATTTGGCTGTCATTTTTTACAAAAGTGTTTGTAATTAAATTATCCACATTGTAGGCTTGTTATTTGTTGAAAATGCACTATTTTATAAAGTTCCAAAAATTTGGGTCTCTCGATACGCATTTTCAGCTGAGTCCGACGTCCTGTTTGCTTTAGTCTTGCACTGATTATTCTAAGACACATTCTCAGCTGAGCCTGATGTCTTTTGAGCATGCACTTGTATATTTGGGGGGGCTCACTATTTTGGGGGGGTGTGATTGCTTTTCACAACTTGCAAATCTTTGCTTTCATTCTCCTTTCTGCATAAATTCACAACTTGCAATCAACACAACTTCATCTAAATTTAGCTTAATGGATTTTTTTGAACTTAAACCCCTAACACCCTTTAACTATCATGAATGGAAGGTTAAAATTTCAATCATTTTTATAAGCAAATGGTTATATAAGATAACCATGGGTACTGAAGTAGAACCCAATACTGATGCTGAAAAGGTCAAGTGGTATAACCATAGTGATGAAGCCTATGGATTACTGAGCTTGTTTATGTTTCCAAAACTTCTCTTCCATTTAGAATCCTCCAAGACTCCCAATGACATATGGGACACCTTATGAAACTTATTTGGGAATCTTGTTGAGATGAGAGATCATGAGCTCAAAAATGAACTCATAAGTCTAAGTCCTAGCAACTTTAACACCCTATAGGACTTCTTCACTAAGTTTAAGGCCTTTATATTACAATTTAAAGAATGTGGGATAGAGAAGAAATATGATCAACCCATCCTTTCTATTCTTACAAAGTTATGTCCAAGTTATTCAGTCTTTGTCTCCACTTTCCATGCCACAAAAAGTGCCCTTGGCACTACATGGAAAATGCCTTCTCTAGATTCATTCATTGCTGACTTGACTAGGGAACAAGATAAGCTAATTCAAATGGGCACAATGAAGTCTACTCAAGTCCAAGATTTGATAGCTAGAAATGGTAAGGATAAGACTTCAATAAAGGAGAAGAAGAAAAAGAACAAGGATCAAGAGAAGAAGAAAGAAAACAACAATCCTGCCAAAAACAACACTGAGTCTTCCTCTTCCAATGCTAAACCTAAGAAGGAGAAGGTTAAGTGTGCCTATTATAAAAATATAGGTCATGATGAACACAATGCATGAAGATAAAAATAGATCACCTAACTCATCTTCTAGAGAAGAACAATATAGGTGTTCCTAAGTCCATCAAGTAGAATTCATCTACCCAAGATTCTACCAAGGCAAAAGGAAAGGGTAAGGAGAAAGAAAAGGGCAAGGCCCTTATAGCTACAATAACTTCTACATCTTCATGGGTCATCGACTCGGGTGCTTCTCACCACATGGGCTCTTCACTTGTTGAGTTTTCATCTATAGAGCCTTGTAGCATGACTTTAATTAGTTTGGGTGATGACACATCAGTTTCTGTTGCAGGGAGAGGGTCAGTTGAAATGAAAGGAAGAACATTCAATAATGTTCTAAGTGTTCCTTCTCTTTCAACCAATCTCCTATTAGTGTACCAAATCACTCACATTGGTCAGGGCATGAGAGTCGAGTTTTCACCATATTCAGTGACTATCAAGGAATTGCATAGTGATACTATAGTGGTAGTGGGTAGGGTAGATCACCAAGCAAGGTTATACACCTTCTCACATTTTGCACCAAATTCTTCTCCAATAGCGTTGCTGACTCTTTCAAATGGAGTTATCAAATTGTGGCATGAGCGATTTGGCCACCTTAAATACCGCTACCTTGAGCAACTTTGTAAACATGACATGGTCATTGGCTTGCCTCGTGTCCGATTCTCAAAATGACTTTACGAGGGGTGCTCCCTTGGGAAGCATCCCAAAGCAAAATTTGACAAAGGAAAAGCTTGGAGAGCTTCACAACCTTTGGAGTTAGTCCACAGTGATGTATCAGGACCCTTTCCCAAACCATCTTTCACAAGGGCCAAATACATCCTCACTTTCATTGATGATTTCTCTAGGTACACTTGGATATATTTTCTCAAACAAAAGTCTAAAGTGTTTGAAAATTTTCTAGACTTCAAGGCTCTTGTTGAGAAATAGAGTGAGAAATCCATCAAGGTTCTTCAAACTGATAATGGAGGGGAGTATGTCAGCATCAGGTTATAGCAATTTTGCACCATATAGGGGATTGATTTGCAGTGCACAATCACTTATAGTCCTTCATAGAATGGGGTTGTAGAATGCAAAAATAGGTTCTTAAAAGAGATGGGTAGCTGTATGATTCACTCCAAATCCTTAGCACCATAGTACTAGGTTGAAGCCATCAATTGTGCTTGCTACATTCAAAATAGGGTTCCTCACAAAGCTTGAAAGGGATAACACCCTTTGAAGCTAGGCATAAAAAGAAACCTGATGTTGAGCACCTTAGAGTTTTCAGATCCCTAGCCATGGCTTGCATACTGAAGAAGAAACATAAAGCTATGGAATGTCAGTCCAAGCCTTGCATCTTTGTAGGATATCTAAATGTTATTAAAGGGTATCACCTTCTAGATCCAGTCACTCATGAGTTGTTCATCAAGAGAAGTGTCTATTTTTAGGAGAGTGCTAGAGACTCAACACTTAATACTTCTTCTCCCTCATTAGATCTACTTCATCATGATGATTCCTCATCAGATTTAGATCAGCCATAATAGGTTCTTGAGCCAGAGACATCTTCTTCTTCAAGTTCAGACAATGAGGATAGTGATGTAGAGTCATCCACCTCTATTTAGTCAGAGGATGAGGACTTAGCACCTAACTTGCCCATTTCTGGGCCACTTTGGGCCAGACAGACACTTGAGAGTGCTAGCACTTGGGCAAGAGATCTCACAGATGACAAACATACTAGGGGGATTTTCAGAGAGATCCACATGCCTTTTATGCTTCAATTTTGGATCCATAGACTTTTTGAGAGGCATCTGGGATACCTAAGTGGAATAGTGCTATGAAGGAAGAATATTATTCCTTAATCAAAAATCACACTTGGGATTTGACTTCACTTTCTAAGGGAAGAAAGATGGTTTGATGTAGGTGGATATATCGGACCAAGTTTGTAGCAAATGGGTTGATTGATAAGTATAAGGCACGATTGGTCACCAAGGGTTTCTCATAGGTGGTAGGCATTGACTACTCAAAGACCTTTTCACCCATTGTAAAGATGACTTCTATCTGACTCACCTTGGATATGGCCATAGCACATGGTTGGGATGTGCATCAGATGGATGTGAATAGTGCCTTTCTTCACAGAGACCTAGAGGAGGAGATCTACATGGAGTAGCTGCTAGGATTTTTTCAAGATTCTTCCTTAGTATGTAGACTTAGGAAATCTATCTATGGCTTTAAATAGGCCCCTCAAGCTTGGTATGCCAAGATGAATTCCTTCCTTCTCACAATGGGTTTCACTAGGTGCCATTCTGATCCCAATGTCTACTTCTTGTGGCAAGATGATTCGCTCTTGATTTTGGTTCTATATGTTGATGACTTTTTGATCACTAGGAGTTCTTCATCATCTATTGCAGTAGTGAAGGCATCTCTCCAAGATAGATTTGACATGGTAGACTTGGGTTTGTTGCACTACTTCCTTGGCATTGAAATCTTACATAGCCTAAGTATGCTCTTGATTTATTGGCTCAGTTTCACATGGCTGATTGTAAGCCATCTCTGACTCCCTTTCTATCATGAGTCAAGCTTGAGGCTGACTATTCTTCACCATTGGTTGATGCCACTCAATATTGACAACTTGATGGTAGTCTCATCTACTTGATTTACACCAGGCCCGACATATCATATATAGTGGGACTTGTCTCTAGATTCATGCAAGAACCTCATGAGCTACACTAGAAAGTAGCTAAGAGGATATTGCATTACATATAAGGTTCACATAGATATGGGATTCATTATAGATTTGGAATAGAGGTTAACTTGGTTGGATATACAGATTCAGACTGGGCTGGTGATTTACAGACTCGCAAGTCCACTTCTAGTTATAGTTTCTCTCTAGGTTCTAGTCCTATCAGTTGGTCTAGCAAGAAGCAGAATACTATTGCTATATCATCCACAGAGGTAGAGTACAAGGGAGCTATTAATGTAGTTATTGAGGCTATTTGGCTTTAAGAGATACTTTTTGAGTTTGGCATTCCTATCAAGTAGCCCACCATCATTTATTGTGACAACCAGAGTACTATTCAAATTTGTAAGAATCCAGTTCATCACCAGAAGACCAAGCATATAGAGATTCACATGCATTTCATTTGGGAGCTTATTCATAATCAGGTCATTGACTTGATATTTTTCTAGTCTTCAGAGTAGGTTATAGGCATCTTCACCAAACCTTTCACTAAGAGTAAGTTCATTCATCTATGAGCTCTTCTTGGGGTGTGGTCCACATCTGCATTAGCATCATCTTTGGGGGGTCCACTAGCCTTTTCTTTCTTTTATGTCTCTCTTTTAGGGGGGAGTTTTTTCCTACAGGTTTTCTCCTTTTCTCTATCTTATGGGAGATTGCATTTGTACATGGGTACCTCATCAGGCCTAGTTGTCAGGACCCATCTTATATTTCCACACTGCCCACCTAAGCTGCACTTATGGGGGGTATTAGTGTAGGTTTTTATTTTCCCCTATTTTTTAATTAGGGAAATTGTATTTCTTGTGCATACATGGAGTTTTCCTACATTTGTGGGATAAGCTAGCTTATGTGGAGGTGTGTGTCATAAATGTGTCATAGGTGTCATAAGTAACTCCTTTGATGGGAGTTACTTATCTATTTTTAGCACCTTGTCACCACCTTTCATGGAGGAGTTATAGTCTATTCTTGGGGTGCCTTATCCACCTTTTGTGGAGGAGTTACGTACTCTCCTATATGTATTCCTCACTTTGGCCATCTCATGTTAATTAGATTTTCATTTTCTCCATTTTGTCTTGTGTAATTTATCTTCTTGTGTAATTTTCAATTTTTTTTAGCATATATGTGATGTACACTTGCTTCATCTTGTGTGATCACGTCTCCATTACACTCATGTTATCTAGATTATAGCAACAACTCTGATATAAAAGCATGAAATCAAGGGGAAAACTACATTTTGAGCTATTTTTGGAGGTGGGATGCACTTGGGAAGGTTTGATGTATATTCCTTCTTTCAATAGTTCTTAATGTTCATTTGCAAACCCCATTGAAGGATTTGGCTTAGTTGGTTATGTTCTTTATTCATATTTTGAGATTTATTGACTAATGCTTGATGTAACTCACTTTGGACTACATCTATACACCACGGGTCCCAATAACTGAAGATACATCAAAGGATAGATGATTGGTCTAAAGGCCTAGATGGTTGCCACTATTTGAAATAGTCTAATCTATTCAAAATGATTTATGCACAAATGGCTTGAAATATTATAATTTATTTAGAATATAGAAAACATATTTATGGAGAAAATATTCTCCATTCCATTTTAGTGGGTATAAGTCCAAATTATTCAAAATAACCCAATTTAATCGAAATGGTCTATGCCCAAATGGTATGAAATAGTCCAATTTATTTATAATATAGAAAATTTATTTTTAGAAAAAATATTCTCTACTCCACTTTAGTGGGTATAAGTCTAAATTATGTAAAATTACCCAATTTATTCAAAATTATCTATGCCCAAATGCTTTGAAATAGTCTAATTTATTTGGAATATAAATTGTTTTTGAGGAAATTCTCTCTACTGCACTTTAATGGGTATACATCCACATTATTTGAAATAACCCAATTTAATCAAAATGATCTATGCCCAAATCGTTTGAAATAATCCAATTTATTTAGAATATAAAAAAATTATTTTTGGATAAAATATTATCCACTCTACTTTAGTGGGTATAAGTCCAAATTATTTGAAATAGTCCAATTCATTCGAAATGTTCTATGCCCAAATGGTCTGAAAAAGTCTAATTTAATTAGATTATAAGAAAATTATTTTTGGAGAATTTTTTTTTCACTCTAATTTAGTGAGTATAAGTTTAGATTATTTGAAATAGTCCTTGTTTACTCATCCAAAGGCATAGTTAGAAGTCCAATCCATCTTTTGAGTACATTTTACATTATTTTAAATGCATTAGCGAAGATGGTTCTATAGTTTCATGCATTAGTGGAATCACAAAATAACTAGAATTTTTATTGTCAGAAGACATATTCTTATATAATATGTCCAACATCCTTGTCGATCCATACCAAGAACTACACAACAATTTCATTCATACACATTGTTATTTCATTTATCAGTTCCTTTATAAAAACTACATAAAGAGAAATATTTTTCCTAAGTGACCTCCAATATTATAAACCAATCAAAGGATTCCTATATATTTGATCCACTCTATTTTTAATATAAAAATAGGCTCTATAATCATAAATTACATGAATGGATAGCACTAAATTCATCATAACAATTTTTAAGGTGGTAGGTAGACCCTGAAAGGTCATTTTTCTTCACTAGCATAAGATGGAAATTTAGGAGCATCACCATTGGAATGATATGGAAATTTCTTAGATAATGACAAGATAATTTTATTCTAAAAGGTAGTGCTTTCTTAAAAATATTCCAATGGTCAATCAATAAATTCATAACTATCCAAGATGCCACATCTTATTGACTATAATTAAAAAAATAAATTATGAGGTTTTTGAATTATTCCACATGCTACATTTTATTTCAAAAACTACAGTTACAATTGTTACAAGATTAGAAAAGTCTCCCATCTCAAGGATGATGGCCAATATTGTGGATATTTTTAATTGCATATGTTGGAACCAATCCAAGACTTTTCAATAAATTTCTTACATGTCTCTCTCATTTTTGTGTTGTAAAATTTAATCTGAAGTTTATTTTATATATTACTATTGGCATCCAACTCTAGCATTTATTAGGAGCCCAATTTGGTTTTGAAATCATCTAGGCAATATGACACTCTATATAGAGGGTAGAAATAAATATGACTATCTAGAAATACAAGAAACACAAGAATTTAGGAAAAATAAAGGTTGAATCTAGCTTGTTATCAAGAAATACAAGAATTTTATCTTTTGAATTACTTTCTATAAGATATGGTTGATTTGCCTATGAATGCATAGAGTTTTTTGAGTTTTAACAATCATTTAACATCAAATAAGAGAGTAAACTCTAAACTAGAGAGAGATCCTATATAAATATAAGTTTGAACTCAATGACTATACTTTAAAATATCATTTTCATACATATTTCAAATGATTTTTACTCCATCTAAACCAATATTCCTCAAAAAATGGGATTGGAATTGAAACATCATGATATTAAAAAATACTAAAATATTCGTAATTGCTATTTATCTCTTCTTAAAAATAAATTATGTGCTTGTGCTCAACATCACCACATATATTTTATTCACTAATGTGAATCTTCCTATACTAATTACTCTTATAATGTTCTTAGAAGGAGGTTGAAATTAGTTTTCTAATACATTCTTCCATGAATTTTATTTCTTTGCACTAAACTACATATAATTTCATTAGAGTACTGAATGAATGAAACTAATTTCAATATGGGAGTGTTCACTAGGGTGGATTTCAAACCATCATTTTCATACCCAATACTAAAACTTTTTCCCCCATTTTCTCCACCTTATTTAGGTTTTGAAGTGTAAATCTTTCATTTTTCATTATTTACAAAATTCCATGGATGTTCTTTAAGAACTACACTTTCTTGGAATTATAAATAACCAATTTTTATTTTCAAATTCTAGGGTTTTGTCCTATTTTTCATTCACTCTATTCAAAAACCTCTTCTAAGATGCTTATGCTTGCCTGACCATTAATAACCACTAATCTGAGAGTTTTGATGTTTTCCACTCTATCAAATAGGGTTGTCATCTTGCCTTTTCCTTATATAATTTTTTTTTTGGAGGGTTATGGTTATTTATTAGGAGATTATTCTCCCAAAGGTCTTGTCAAAGGTATCTGTCTCACCATGGCACCCCACACCCAACTCATAAATGGAAATTTTGTTGATGAGTCCTTTTTTACTCTTCAAGAAGAAGATGAAATTGTTCAAATTCTATGAAATTATTATATACCTTTTGTATGGCATCAATATCCAACATTCAATGTCTCAATATGCAATGAAATAATGCTATGATCCTTTACCTAGCTAGCTTGAGGGTTATCAATAGAAGTGAATCACCCATGGAGATATGTTCAAGTTCATGGGAATTAATTTTGCTTTTCAGGCATCCCAAGTTGATTTTGTGGAACTATATAATTCTAAAAGTACAAAATAAGTTATCCTATTAGATTACCAAATTCCTCTCTTTAACTAGATAATTTCAAATTTATTTTAAAGTCATTATAACCACACATGTTAATTATTCCTCTTATTGGGCTCCTTACAAAGCCACCTACAAGAAGTTGGAAAAGTTGTTCAATGATTTTATTTGGGATAAATCTAAAGGCAAAAAAGGATTTCACATAGTGGCTTGGGATATATTTTTTCAACCCAAATAAGTTAGAAGATTATGTATTATTGATATTGCTAAATAGGGTCTTGCCCTTTGTTCCAACTAAGTTTTTAGAGATATATAAGGGAAGGAGGATTGGAAAATTATCATTCATAATTGAATTACTTATATATGTACCTTCAGTATAATTTTGGGTTCCAAATTTTTTTCATTACCCTATCCTCAGTCAAAATTATGAGCAAATTTATGGTCAAAAGCATATGGAGGTATTAAGAAACAATTAAACAATGGCTAAGGTGGAAAGGGGATGGTTTCAAATCTAGTCTCTATACCAATACTCACTTTATTTAGTGGTCTTTGGTGATTACCATTAATGATAAACCCTTGTTGGAAATCCCTAGACTTAAATCTCTCTAGCTTTTCCATAGAGGTATTTTAGTTTTGGGGGATATATTTGCTAAGCGCTCTAGATCCTAGTTCAATTGGCATGAGTTAAAAACCAAACATAGGTTTAATGATCAAGACTTTGAGTCAATTTTTGAGATCCAAATGACTACTCTAGATTTAGATTTGCACAAAATTAGTGTTAAAAGGTATTCTAAGTGGTGGAAATACTAGAATTAGGCTATTTCCACTTTAGTGGTGGTGTCAACCCCAACTTAGTTATCACTGGGTATTTACCATCAATGCTCCTTGGGAGATACTCAATAAATGATGGAACACTAATGAGTTTTTCTCCTTTTGGAATAAGAGGTTCCAAAGAACTATCTAGTCTAGTATAGAAAAATCCAAAAAATCCATATTTACCCAATGTATTATCTACCAAGGTCTCCTTATGGGAGATATAATTTTTTAGAACCCTACTGGGTTTAACATGAAATAAGGATTTAAATTTTTTTTACTTAACTAATCTAAACTAGATTAATCTCAACTAAAGTTAAGATATTTTATCTTTAACTAAATACATCTAAATTTCATACATTGTTTTGAATCATTTAGTTAATGATCAATTTTAATAATTACAAGCTAAATTACATAACCAACTCATTATAATTTATAAATCTACAAAGTTTACATAATAAATTATATAATAAGAGCAACCAACTAATGAGTATTAAAATGTAATAATACTATAATAGTATAAATTTTATACATCAAAGTGCATATATACATTGATACATTATTCCATGTAATAAACAAGTATCGATAAACTCTCCAAAATACAAAATGTAATCTTGAGTAAAAGTCTCTATTGGTTGACTGATAGAGGAGAGGGAGAACATCATCAAAGTGACTTTTGACATCAAACATAGACCATAGTTCTCTTACACAATCACCCAACTATGGAATGTACCTCCATTCATGGATGAGAAGATGATAATGGTGTAAGTATCGATAAGTCAACTAGAACCTGGGTGTTGTAAGATAACCATCACATGTAACATATCATAAATAATTATGTTATAATATGATATTGTGCATACATACATATAATAAAACAAGTGAAATGATAATGTTTAAATATAAACATTACTTTGGCCATAGTTTTTATATAATTTAAAGATCACATAAGTCAACCATATTCACACACACTCATTAATATTTCATTTATTCTATGTATTAATGACTCTATGTAAATGCATGAAATCTTTATCACATAATTATCTATTTAGTGTCATTAATACCAAAATTTTACAATTAAATCATATACAAGATTTTATGGTTTCTCATATAGATCTCTATATTAATACCATAGTATTGAAATACAAAGGAATCAAACATGAATTAATCACACACTTTATAATAACAACATATAAACCCACTGTTATATTTTCCTAAGTTTCAATAACAACCCAACATCCATTTTAAACAAGGCACAATTAACACTAATTTAATTACCTAAATAATATTTAAGATAGTTAAGTATTTAAAAATTCATGTAAAAACACCCTTTTATAGGTATTATAATGAAAGTAAACAAAATTTGGAATTTCACACTAAATTCTAGTAATTTGTACTAAACATCAACTACCTATTTTAAAATAAATTATGACTAATTTAAACATTATATTCCAATGAAATACATCAATTTTTTTGTATAAATGCATTTATTCACTATAAATAAGCATCTATATTCATACTAGATTATCCACATATACACCTATATTCTTTATATGTCCATATATATATATATATATATATATATATATTTCAAAACTCTTATCAATATACATATACACATCTTTATGAATTATTCATAAAAAATATAACTATTTCTTTATTTATAATTGATAAACACTTATATATATTTATATATTTTGATTTTAATCTTTATCCTAAGATCTCAAATTAAGAAAATGTTAACTCAATATAAAACTAAAAACATAATTCACATTTGCACCACTGAACACTAAATGTCCCATAAGAAGGCAATAAGACATAAAAACACTACATGTGACCAATCTATTTCATACCATATGATACATCAAATCCATGAAAACTATTCAACACTGCATTATTTTTACTCCCATAACCTACGAAGTTATTTCACCCATAAACATATCAAATGTATGCTGAGGTGGAATTTAGTTATTAGCTATATATCATATGGACATGAAGATTTCTAGTTAGCTTGTAGTTTCATGGGTTAATTTGTTGGATGGTGGAGCCTGATCTTATTATAATGCTCAGCTCCTGACATGGGGGTTTGGGGGGCAACAAACCCCCACTATGGTTATTTTGGGGGTCCATAGGGGTGGTGACCTAATTGGAAGCCCCCTAGTAGGGGTTCGAGGGGAAAAACCTTGAAGTAAAATTTTGTTAAAAATATATTGTAAAATATTTTAATTTCATAGTAAATCTAGACCATTCACTATTAGGTCATAAATCTACTGGTATAAATTATTTTTGTGCATGTTTGCCCTGATATGTAACCCTCCTTTGATATGATGGCATTGTAATCATGATGGCACACGTTGTGTGAGTGAAGAGGATATGGAAGTGGATGTATTGCAATTTTTTTCCCTTCATTTGTTGTACTAAATAATATGGACTGACTATTTTTGTGTGGACATAGCCCATATTGGATGAACCATGTTAAATATGTGTCTCTATTGTGTTATGTTTTCTACATTTTATTTCCATCTTTAACTCATTAATATTGCTCTATGTTCTATATTCTTAACATAATTTTCCATGGAGGGATGCATAGATTTAAATAAAGGAAGGAGGGAGAATTAAACAGAATTAAAAATTCCTTAAAAATGTCTAGATTTAAAGGATTCTAGAGAGGAAAGGTGAGATTATATAGGATTATAAAATTGGAGAATTCTAGAATCATCTTAGGGGGTAATTAGGATTAAGTATGGGATTAGATAGAGATTAGGTTGTTGATTAAGGCTTAGGGGTGTAGGAGAGCCTAGGAAAAGGCTAGTAGGTGGGCCATGGGAATTTAAAATTCCCAAATAATAGATAAGTGGAGATTAGGATGGGATAATGGGGATTTAGGGTAATTATTAAAGAAGTGGGATAGGACTTTAGTTAGTGAATGAATAAATATTGATGCAAGATATGAGATAAATGATTAGAAGGGGGTGATTTTAGGATGGGATTAGATGAGATAAATTAGATAAGTGGAATTAGTGTTGACTAATAGTGATATTAGTGATGTTAAATAAAGTGAGAAAATTTAGGTGCATACATTTTGCCCCTATCTGAAAGGGCATTGTGAGTGAAGTGAAGTTGAATGAGAGATGGTATTTCAAAGAAAAATCATTTCATGAATGCTAGTAGATGATGTTAATGATATTAGTGACTATGATGAGTGAAGTGAAGTGGAAGGAATGATGGTATTTCAAATAAAAACCATTTCATGAATGTTAGTAGATGATGTTAGTGATATTAATGACTATGATGAGTGAAGCAAAGTGGAAGGAGTGATTATATTTCAAATAAAAAACATTTCTTGAATGTTATTAGATTATGTTAGTGATATTAGTGATTATGATTCCCCCTCGAGGGTACATGCATGGAGGAATGAGATGGACGGTCACTCGAAAGAAGAAAAAATGGGTGGAAGGAGATGGATAGACAAGGGGATGATATGTTAAATGTGAGATAAAAGATAAAGAACATGAGTTTGGATTTGAGTAATGAGCTACATATTGATGATTAACTTGGAAAAGACACATTCACAGGGAGTAAAAATGACTTAGTCATGGTTTTTGACACATCCTAAGGGGGAATCAACCATAACATGATAATGATAAGATTAAAAGGCCGTAAGCTTTAGATATAACCCAAGCAAGGATGCATACAAGGGAGAGCTATAAGATATGATAAGAAGATGATTGTATAATATTAATGATGGGTGTATCTCAAAGTTAAAGTCAAATGATATGAGGAAAGAGATGATAGAGAAGAAAATGATATAATCAAGTGACCAAAAGATAAAGGAGAAGAATTGGACTACATTAAATCAATGAGCCACAATGTGATTTATAGAGAAAATGCCCCTAGTAAGGACATATACAAGGGAGTAATAAATGATAAATTGAGAAATTAGTGATAATGTATGAATGATGAAGAAAATATGAATGTTGTGATTGATCAGGCCCAATAGACAGGTGTGGGTGATTGATGAAAAGAGTAGGTGGATGATTGTGAGGATGGTGATTTAATAATAGACTAATTGATTAATGATTGATATTATAGCTCAAGAATTTTAACAATTCAAGATTGAGGATGGTGAAGTATATGATAGATGTGATGATGAATGATAGGAAAAAAGGAGAAGAGTGGTCGAGTTGTCCTTAGACACATTATGTGACTAAGTACTGCCTACATAGTCTGAAAAGACCTTAGGCCAATGTAGTTCAGAATCAGGGATAAATTAAAATTGATGGAGATAAACTTGATGGTGATGAGATGATGATGATTAGTTATTAGAGGATGATGTTAGTGACTTAGATGATGAAATGAATATTATAAGAATAAAATATTATATGTTAGTTGAATGAGTTGAGAGGATTTGATTAGTGATGGGAATAAGGATGATTATATGATTAGATAAATGATGAGGGTGTATATTATCAAGCCATAAAAACTATTAGAAGGCTCATCATATTTTAATCAATCCATTAAATATAGCACTTGAGAGTATGCCTCATGATATAAATATGACCAAGTGGACATTATGCCAAAGTGTGTGGGTAAATAGTGAACTTTGCATCCTTGAAGGAAACTAAAAATGTTATTATGGCCTTAGATGAGCTCATATCATCCTAATTAATTTCCAAATAGACAAAAATAAACATGATGAAAATAAAACAAGATATATACATGATGCAAACAAGTCAAACAACGTAGAGCATATAAGTAGCACACATAAGTATCTACATGTAGTGTCATTATGTCTTGTCTAATGATGGGATGAATGATGATCTATAATAGGATGATCATGGACTTATAATAAGATTAGATTTGGAATAGATGTGGATTTTTATATGATAATCATGAGATTAGGGCTTAGGTAAGGATGTGGATGTGGATATAGATTATGAGGATCTGGATAATCATGATTAAGATTCGGACTTAGGTAAGGATATGAATGTGGTTATAAATTATGAGGGTTTTTGATTAGAAAATATACTTGGAGGAGGATTTGGATATATGTACTTGGATATTGATATGAGAGAAATAAGACTGAGCAAGCGAAAATGAGACTAGGTCGATACTAGCTAGATTTAACCCTAGTATAGAATATGAGGATGGATAACATGATTGTGAAAGATGAAAGGCATGTATATAGATGTGATGAGGGGTTTAAAAATAAGTAAATACATAATGGAATATTTTAATATTTTTCAAATTTTATGATTTTTATGGTTTTTAGCATATTTTAATTTTTAGGGTTTTTTTGGATATGTATGTACACTATACAAATGGGGTTACTAGCAAAACGAATACCAAGCCTAGTAACTAGGATGAGAATGAATGGAATGATGGATGGGATGATAAAAGGATGGGGGTGATGAAAAAAATTGTAGGAGGACCAAGGAATAAGGGACTAGGGATTTCCCATGAGCACATTGTGAAGGAACTAGATGCTTAGTTGTCTAAGTGTCCATTAGAGGACATGCCAAGATGATTCTAAAACATTTCTCAAGATGGATTTAATTAACTTATTATGGCCAACATTGGAAGGAAAGAGAGATAGGATGCACAATATGATGATGGATGATGGCTAAGAATAATGGATGAATGGTTTGACAAGCGATATGAAATGGATGGATTTTTCCCCTAACTGCTGAGGTGCAATGTCGATAATAGATTATTTTACCATAACACCAATACTTGTTTTTCATGGTACTTTCTAAAGGTGCCAAAAAATTGGTTTTCACCATTGGATGATTTTTTATAATCCTCTTGGGCATCTTGATTTATTGGATAAGGGTGAGATGCAAGAATGATGACACTAGTTGAATTTATAACCAACATATATTCTATAAATGTGTGATGTTAGTACCATGTGATGGATGATAGATTAATTGATGTCCTAGTGGACTTTATTGACTCTTGATTTACCATACTTTGGACATTTTAAATAGGTGTCTTGATAAACCTTATGAAGGATAATGTTGCCCAAGGATTGGAAGTATGGTGTGGATGGGAATATGTCATTATTGTGAGGATGGGGTATAGGATGTGAATGAGAGATATGATAATGATGAATGATATGATGAGATGGGAAGTAGAAATGGGGTTCTATAGTTTCATACATTGATGGATATGGTGGAAGGAATTATTTAGACTGGTGCCATGAGATTAAAGGATCTAAGATATTTTAACTTGCTAATTCTTGATCCAAGTATTAAGAGGATGGTTAGCCATCTGATTATTACTTTTGAAATTATTTTGATTTCATGATTGGTTTGACTTCAACTTCCCCTGGTGCTAGATTCTAGGCCTTACCAAAGGGGATTCATTTTTAAATCGATAGCTAATGATTATTTTGAATTCAAGATTCCCATAGTGTCTGATTTTGGACTTTTCTAGGAGAAGACATTTTTTGATTACGCCATTGATTTGAATTTGATCATGATTTATGAATTTTGTAATATGGTCATAGACCTTTGTATTTATGTCACACAATGTTTAATACAAAGGGGATAATGGGTAGCATAGTCCTCATAAGGGTCACTAAGAGCTTTATCCTAAATGTAAAAGAAAGTGTCCTCAATAATCTCAAAAGTATCACTAATACTTTTTGAAAGACATGAATCTAAGGTAGGATTAGATCCACTCTAAAAATATTTGATAGATAGAGCTTGTAAAAGCTTGGTTATGACTTCATCATCCTAATTGGGATCAAGAGATATTTTTGGTGACTAGTTATCCTCCAACTTATGGGTATGTGTAAACAATTAGGCATTATCTGTTAGGAACTCCAAAGGAAGCACAATTGATTACCTTTCTTATAAGCAATTAAACACGGAATTATACCAAAATGATTAAGTAACTAGAAACTTGAAACAACAAAGAATATGAGAGACAATACACAATCTTGTATTAAATACTCTTTAGAAGGAAATACAATAAAGAAGTGCCACAGTCTTCTTCCACCTCTAAGGCTTCCCACACCTCTAAGACTTTCAGTAATCTTCCCTCAAAGTTCTCTCTTTCTCTCTCAACCACAACTAACTCAACAACTTGAGTTGTTATCCCCTCCTTGATAGCTTCAGCTGATCTCCTTGACCTTGCACCTTACAGATCTCCTTTGACCTTGCTTTCTTGCTTCAATGCTTTACTTGCCTTAATTACAATACATGCCTCATGGGTCTTTAAATAAGATCCCATGCATACAATAATTAGACCTCTAATTACAATAATTAGAAACACAGACTCAAGACTTAAATTTGTCTTCAACATGTAAACACTCTCAGACCTCTTAAAATTAGATGAGTCTACTTCTGGAAATGCATTCTGGAAACACATTCAACTGCATGTACATGCATAGGTGACTAATGTTCATTTCTATTTGTCTACTCCTAACCAATGTCAGCCGATCCCTAGTCCCTATCTGACTGATGTCGGCAATACTGCCGATGCCAGTTACTGGTTGAACTCAACAACCTCCTGATTAGCATCTTGGTGAAGCTTTTAGCTCCATAACTTAACAATCTCTCACTTGGAGATAAACAGCTACACATGTACCTGTATAGCAACCTCCACTAACCATCTCAGGAACCTCCATCTTCAAGCTCAATTTTGAAGACCAACCACCACACATCTTGTGATGCTATACCTGTCATCCAAGTCCCTTACCATATCTAAACTTTTTGACAACTCCCACTGCATGGGAAAACTCAGGTCTACACCAGACCTTGTGATTTTGAACACTGTTCTAAGCTCAGCTTGAACTGTCCAGCCCTTGGTGTGCATATTGATTTTGCATCCTATGTATTGAACCCTACCAACACCTTCTTCACAACAACTCCCACTGGAGACAAAATCAACCTGTGATCTTCCATGTCTCTCATGCCAAAGAATTTTGTTGCTCCCAAATTCTTCATGACATACCTCTGAACTATCTTTACCTTTAGCTCAAAAACTCCCTGCATGTGTAACCCTATAACAAGCACACAATACAGTAACAGGATAATGTAGCTAATATTATCCAACTTGGTAAAAGTAAACACAATGGTTAAACCTCCATTGTCTTGCAGCTTGCTCAAGACCATATACCCTAGCCTTCTATCTCACGTGTCCATCCAATCTCTTCTCTAACCTGGGAATCCATTGCTCTATCAGTGCTTTTATCCTGACTAACAATTCTACCAAATCTCCTGCTTGGTTCTCTTTTGAAGAATTCATGTCATGCTCCCACCATTTCCTAGATTCTACCTGCATTGCCTCTTCACATCTTCCTGGTTCTTGACCATCAGTAAGCAACAAGTAATATAAAGAAGGTGAAAAATGAATATGAGGTCCAATTACCCTTTCAGTCCTCCATATGGGCATTTGAGACTCCTTGACAGCTTGCTATCTGCCCAACATCCATTTTAGTGACCGATCTCAACCATATCTTAGTCTGCACCTGACCGACATCAGTTCCATGCGATTGACCTACTGCTAATGTCAGTTCCTACCTAACCATCATCAGTTCCACCTACCTAACACTACTGACTCTACTGGTCTGCACATAACCAATGTCGGTACTTGCCTGATCGACGTCAGTTCCATGTGACTGATGTCGATAACTATGTTTTCTTGTAAGTGATGAATTCTTTATCTGTGAGCTCATCTTGGATCAAAACCCTATCCATACTGCCCTGCTCAGAATTATTCAGCCCCTGTGACTGATCTCTGTCCATCATCTCCTCCATAAACACCAAGGCTTCCTTATTCTTGTCAAAAACATCAAATTTCCTTTTCCTGTAATGAAATCAATCTATGCCCTTTGAATCTAAACTCATACCCTTTGACTCAAGAATGTCCATTCCCTTCTTATTCATGTGACCAAGCCTACTAAGCCACATCTTTAAATCTACAGCTGAAGTAGATAAACCAGAAGTAGAATTAGTAATACAAGTAGATAGATAAAGAGTACCTACTTTCTTACCTCTTGATAAAACAAGTGCACCCTTGGTAACCTTCCAAGAATCCACTATGAGGGTTACTGTGCATCCCTCATCACCCAACTTTCCTAAAAAAACTAAACTCTACTTCAAGATTGGGACATGCATAACCTCCTTCAACACCCATGTGTTGCCTGTCTACAATTCCAGCATCACTTTCCCTTTGCCAACCATTTGACAAGGCATACCATACCTTAAATAAATCTCTCCAAAGTCTCCCTAGACATACTCATGGAACAAATCTCTATTTGGGGTTGCATGAAAAGAAGCACCAGAATCTAAAACCCATGATTCTACCTGACTATACAAAGAAAGTATGAGAGCATCTTGTGTAACAATACCTACATCTTTTGCTTCTTCATTACCTTCATGTTGATTTTATTTATCCTTCAACCAAAAATCTTTCTTTGTGTGTCCTCTCTTTCTAGAAAACCAGCAGGTGATACCTCCATTTCTGGATTTGGATCTCCTTCCCATCTTTGACCTTGATTTCCCTTGCTCGACCTTCTCTCTTTGCCTTCCCCTGCTTTCAGCACTTAGAGCATTCCCTAATGATTCACTTGTGCTTTTCCTACGTATTTTTCATTCAAGATTACACTCACAACATCATCAAATTTTAAGATTTTAGAAGCAGATGCAAAATTACTTACTGCCATTACCAAACTATCCCAACTTTTAGGTAAAGAGCATAAAATTAAGAGAGTCTTTACTTCATCATCAAAAACAATATTGACTGAAGCTAACTAAATTACCAAACCATGGAAATCACTAAGATGAGTATATACCAATCCACCTTCCTATATTTGCAGAGTAAATAACTGCTTCATAAAAAATACCTTATTTGAAGCCGAGGGCTTTTCATATAAATTTGCCAAAGATTCTATCAACTCTTCCATTGTCTTACACTATGATAAGTTGGAAATCACAGACGATGCAAGGCTCAACCTTATAGATCCCAGAGCCTTATGATCAAGAATACTCCATTCTTCATCCTTCATATCTGTGGGCTTGTATGCAACCCCACCCAATGGTAAGTACAAATCTTTTTGATATAAATAATCTTCTATCTGCATCCTCCAATGTTGATAATTCTTGCCACTAAACTTCTCCATTCATAGCTTACTTTCTTCTGCCATTGCTATACTCCCACTCAATCATAAACCCCTGAGAATGACCTGTAATCAAACAATAACCTGCTCCCTGCAACCTTGCTCTGATACCAACTATTAAGAACTCCAAAGGAAGCACAATTGATTACCTTTCTTATAAGCAATTAAACACGGAATTATACTAGAATGATTAAGCAACTAAAAACTTGAAACAACAAAGAATATGAGAGATAATACACAATCTTATATTAAATACTCTTCAAAAGGAAATAAAATAAAGAAGTGCCACAGTCTTCTTCTACCTCTAAGGCTTCCCACATCTCTAAGACTTTCAGTAATCTTCCCTCAAAGTTCTCTCTTTCTCTCTCAACCACAACTAACTCAAAAACCTAAGTTGTTATCCCCTCCTTAATAGCTTCAGCTGATCTCCTTGACCTTGCACCTTGTAGATCTCCTTTAACCTTGCTTTCTTACTTCAATGCTTTACTTGACTTAATTACAATACATGCCTCATGGGTCTTTAAATAGGATCCCATGCATACAATAATTAGACCTCTAATTACAATAATTAGAAACATAGACTCAAGACTTAAATTAGTCTTCAACATGTAAACACTCTTAGACCTCTTAAAATTAGATGAGTCTAATTTTGGAAATGTGTTCTGGAAACACATGCAACTGCATATACATGCACAGGTGACCGACATTGGTTTTTGTCTGTCTGCTCCTGACCAACATCAGCTGATCCCTAGTCCCTACCTGACCGATGTCGACAATACTACCGATGCTGATTATTGGTTGAACTCAGCAACCTCCTGATTAGCATCCTGGTGAAGCTTTTAGCTCCAAAACTTAACATTATCATCATCTAATACAATCCCTATGAGGGATGATGTTTTTGATGAGGAATCTGATTTAAATACTGCTGTTTAACATGATCATAATGCAGATACAACTTTTATTGGCTCTGATGTTGACTATTGTGTAAATGATGTTATGCTGCTAGTAAAAGAGTGAATGTCCACTAGTGACCTCTCAACATGGGGTTTATGATATCATGGATGAGGGGGAGATGATGGAGGAATAGTGGAGTCAACAAAGATAGGTCCATGGAAGGAATAATGAGAGATGGGAGGACTTGGTGTATGAAAAATAGACTCATTTTTTATGGATGATTTGTCAAATATGGAAGGATCATGGAATATGGATGTGATGTTTTTACCTTGGCTTGGAAGGGGAAGGGTATGATCATGATTAAGAATAGAATATTTGCCTTAATATTCTTGTTCACCTAGGGATATTGAGTTAATTGGTTCATCCTCTATTTCTATGTCATCATGATCGATGAGGTATTGGACATAGTCTTGGAAATTTTATGATTGATTAATGGTATACCCCAAAGTTTTGTGATATACACAATATTAATTAGATTTATACCTAGATGGCTTAGTCTTGGTGGGATCAAGATGTCATATGGGTGGATAGATCATCATGTTAGTAGTGACAAGTTATTGGAAAAGGGATTCTAAGTAAATAAGAAGAGGAGTATAAGGATCCACTTCACTTTGTGACTTAGATGTGGAAACATTAGATGTAAGATCACATGGTTGTTGACGTGATTGGTTGGATGAGGTGGCCAAGATAGGATTCCCTTTTATAGTGTTATAAGGCATAAGTGATTAGATATGATGAGTAGATAGATGATTTAACTATGGAAAGGTACAGTGTAAAGGGAAGGTGAGTTAAATGGGGCCAAGGCCTTTGAGAAATTAGATACCCAACTCAATGAGTCACAAAAAGACTACCTATGGGTTTGCATCAAGATATTTATTGAATAAGGAAATTTGTGAACTAGGAAGGTCATGAATAAGATGAGGACTAGTGGATGGTGAAATGGAATAAGATGGGAATGAAGATTGATGAGGGACTTACTTGAGAGATGCCTTTAGTCTTTTGGGCTCAAAATCATTGGAAAATTTGGGACCCATCTATAATAGTCATAAGAAAAATTTATCTTTGTTATTTGTGATGTATCGATTAATTAGGGTGATTGATTTAAGGAATGAAAAGATCAATTTAGATGAGTTAGGGGTTTTTGTTGAGTTGTGGAGCTAAAAGCTACACTGAATGTGCAAATGTGGAGGTTGCTGGGTTAAACAGTAACTGACATTGGTCATAACCTACCGACATCAGTCAGGGGTCGACTAGAAGCTACCGACATTGATTAGGCATTGGCTGATGTCGGTCATCTCTAGATAGACAGGAACCAACATCGGTCACCTGTGTGTTTCCAGAATTAGATTTGTTCTAATTTTAGGAGAATAGTTAGTTTGCATGTAAAGACTAATTTTAGTCTTGAGTCTGTGTTTCTAATTATTTTTTGGTTTGGGATCTAATTAAGAGACCCATGGGGCTATATTCTAATCAGGATGAGATCCTCAAAGTGTAAGATCTAGAAGGTCTACAAGAGTGCAAGATCAAGAAGATCTGCAT
Source organism: Torreya grandis (assembly GCA_037957365.1). Taxonomy (NCBI): domain Eukaryota; kingdom Viridiplantae; phylum Streptophyta; class Pinopsida; order Cupressales; family Taxaceae; genus Torreya; species Torreya grandis. The sequence goes on from JARHVA010002629.1 coordinate 1,425,367, forward strand.
GGTAAGCCAGGTCAATTAGATCTATAGGGTGCAAGATCAAGAGGTTCTGTTGGGTCAAGGATTAGAGGCAACAACAATTGGGTTGATTGTCACAAGGACTTGGAAGTAGGAAACAACAACCATTGGGTTGATTGTCACTGGAGGGAACAACAACTTAGTATTGAGTTGATTGTTGGTTGTAATTGATCGAGAGAGAGAACTCTTGAGGGAGAATTACTATACACCTAAGAGGTGTGGGAAGAGTGAGATTTCTTCATTGTATTTCCTTCTGAAAGAGTGTTAATATAGATTGTATTATTTCTCATATCTCCTATTCTTTGCTATTTCTGATTTCTAGTTACTTATTACTTTTGGTTTAATTCCATGTTTAGTTGCTTATACAAAGGTAATCAATTGTACTCTAAGGAGGATCCTAACAGTTGGTATCAGAGCTAGGTTCACTAACAAGTGGTAGAGTGGGTTAGTATTTGTTGATTATAGGTTCACTCACAGGGGTTTCTATTTGAGTGGGAGTAAAGCAATGGCAAAAGAAAGTAAGTTAAGAATGGAGAAATTCAATGGCAAGAATTATCAATTATGGAGGATGCAGATAAAAGATTATCTATATCAAAAAGATCTATACTTACCATTGGGTGGGGTTTCAAGTAAGCCCACATATATGCAAGATGAATAATAGAATGTTCTTGATAGAAAGGCTTTGGGATCTATAAGGTTGATCTTGGCATCGTTTGTGATTTCCAACTTATCACAGGCAAAGACAATGGTAGAGTTAATGGAATCTTTGGCAAATTTATATGAAAAATCCTCAGCTTCGAATAAGGTATTTCTTATGAAGCAATTATTTAATTTGCAAATGCAGGAAGGTGGATCAGTATATAGTCATCTTAGTGATTTCCATGGATTAATAAATCAGTTAAATTTAGTCAAAATAGTTTTTGATGATGAAATTAAGGCTCTCTTAATCTTATGCTCTTTACCTAAAAGTTGGGATAGTTTGGTAATGGCAGTTAGTAATACTACGTCTGCTTCAAATATCTTGAAAGTTGATGATGTTATTAGTGTAATCTTGAATGAATAAATTCACAAAAAAATCATAAGGGAAACATCAAGTAATGCTTTAAGTGCTAAAAGTAGGGGATGGCAAAGAGAGAAGGGCAAGCAAGGGAAATCAGGGTCAAAGATAGGCAGTAGATCCAAATCCAGAAATGGAGGTATAAGCTATTGGAATTGTAGAAAGAAAGGACATGCAAAGAAAGATTATTGGTTGAAAGAAGATCAGCACGAAGGTAATAAAGAAGCAAAAGATGTAGGTATTGTTGCATAAGATGCTCTTATATTTTCTTTGGATAGTTAGGTAGAATCATGGGTTTAAGATTCTGGTGCTTCTTTCCATGCAACCCCAAATAGAGAATTTTTCCATGATTATGTCCATGGAGACTTTGGAAACATTTATTTAGGGGATGGTGAGCCTTGTCAAATTATTGGAAAAGAGGAAGTGCAACTAAAATTACAGACTGACAACACATGGGTGTTGAAGGATGTCATGCATGTACCAATCCTAAAGAGGAATCTGATTTCTACAAGAAATTTGGGTGATGAGGGTTGCACAATAACTCTCACAACTGAATCTTGGAAAGTTTCCAAGGGTGCACTTGTATTAGCTAGAGGTAAGAAAGTAGATACACTTTATCTATCTACTTGTATTACTGATTCTCCTTTTGTTTTATCTACTTCAGATGTAGACACAAAGATGTGGCTCTGTAGGCTTGGTCACATGAGTGAGAAGGGAATGCATGTTCTTAAGTTAAAAGGTAAGCTTTCATATTTGAAAAGCATAGATCAAGATTTCTATAAGCAATAAAAGAAAGTGAGGTTTCTTAAAACTGGGTCAACAAAGAAGAAGCACAAGTTGGAGGTTGTTCACACAGATGTGTGGGGACCAGCTCAGGTAGCTTCTATTATAAGATCACAGTATTATGTTTCTAATGCTATAAGAAAGGATTGGATTTATTGCATAAAGAGGAAATTTGATGTTTTTGACACATTTAACAACTAGAAAGCCTTGGTTTTCAATGAGAAGATGATGGACAATGATCAGCTCAAGAGGCTAAATAATTTTGAGCAGGGCAATGTTGATTTGGACAAGGTTATGATCCAAAATGAGCTCACGGGTAAAAATCATCACTCATAGGAAAACACAGATATCGATGTTGGTCAGGTGAGAACCGACATCAATCAGGTAGGAACCAATGTCGGTCAGGTCGAGACCAAAGTTGATGATGTCAGGCAGGTGGACATCGATGTCAGTTAGGAAACTGACATCGGTGATTAGGTAGAATCGACATCAGTTAGGTGCAGACTGAGGTTAGCTAGAGATGATCAAGATCGATCACTATTAGAATGAAATTTGGGTGGATAAAAATCTATCAAGGAGTCTCAAACACCCATGTGGAGGTTTGAAAGGGTAAGTAAGCCTCAAATTCATTATTCCCCTTCTTTATACTACTTGTTGCTAACTGATGGTGGAAAACTAGGAAGTTTTGAAGAGGCAATGTAGGTAGAATCCAAGAAATAGTGGGATCATGGCATGAATGAGGAAATTGATTCCTTGGAAGAGAACCAAATGTGGGATTTGGTAGAGTTGCCAGTCAAAAAGAAAACACTAAAAAATGAATGGATTTACAGGTTAAAGAAAGGAGAGAATGGATAGATGAGATAGAAGGTCAGGTTATATGGTCTTGAGCAAGCTGCAAGACAATGGTATTTAAGGTTTGATAGGTTTATGACAAATCATGGCTTTAGTCAATGTAAATGTGACCATTGTGTTTATTTTACTAGGTTGGATAATAATAGCTACATTATCTTGTTACTGTATGTGAATGATATGCTTGTTGCAGGTTCACACATGTAGGAGATTACTAAGCTAAAGGTAAATTTAGCTCAGACATTTTCCATGAAAGATTTAGGAGTAGTAATCCTTAGTATGAGTATTTCTAGAGACAAGGAAAATCATAGGTTGATTTTGTCTCAAGAGGATTATGTGAATAAGGTAGTGGAGAGGTTCAATTTGTAGGATGCAAAACTAGTAAGCACACCTATGGCTGGATAGTTCAAGTTAAGAACAAAATAGTGTCTTAAATCACATGATGAGGATGAGGTTGAGTACATGGTATGTAGTAGACCTGATATTACCCAAGCAGTGGGAGCTGTCAGCAAGTTTATGGCCAATCCAAGAAAAAAGCACTGGAAAGCAGTTTAGTAGATTCTTAGATATGTGAGAGGGACCAACAGTAGGTATTTATGCTATGTAGGGTCAAGCACTTATCTACATGGGTATGTAGATTTAGATATGGCAGGTGGCTTGGATGGTAGGAGAAGCACCACAAGATATGTGTTCATTGTTGGTGGAATGGCAGTTAGCTGGATTTTAGAGTTGAAAAAATTTGTTACAGTCATAGAGGCTAGCAAGGAAATGATATGGATGACTTGGTTCATGGAAGAGTTGGAAAAAGAGTAAGAGAGTTGTAGATTGTACAGTGATAGTCAAAGAGCAATTCATTTGGCAAATGATTCAACCTTTCATTCAAGAACCAAACATATATAGCTTAGGTACCACTTCATTAGATAGGTATTGGAGGATGGTCAGTTGAAGTTGGAAAAGATCCATACAGATAAGAACCTTGCAGATATGTTAACAAAGCTAGGAACAAAGGAGAAGTTGAATCTTCATTCAACTTTTGTTGGTCTTCAAGATTGAACTTGAAGATGGGGATATAAGCCAGAAACAAAATTAAAGGATGTTGCTGTACAGGTACAGGTACAGGTGAAGCTATTTATCTCCAAGTGGGAGATTGTTGAGTTGTGGAGCTAAAAGCTACATTGAATGTGTAAATGTGGAGGTTGTTGGGTTACACAGTAACCAACATCAGTCATAACCTATTGACATTAGTTAGGGGTCGATCAGAAGCTTTTGACATCAGTTAGGCATCAGTCGACGTCAGTCATCTCTAGATAGACAAGAACTGACATCGATCACTTGTGTGTTTCTAGAATTAGATTTGTTCTAATTTTAGGAGAATAGTTAGTTTGCATGTAAAGACTAATTTTAGTCTTGAGTCTGTGTTTCTAATTATTATTTGGTTTGAGATCTATTTAAGAGACCCATGGGGCTGTATTGTAATCAGGATGAGATCCTCAAAGTGTAAGATCTAGAAGGTCTGCAAGAGTGCAAGATCAAAAAGATCTGCATGGTAAGCAAGGTCAATTAGATCGACAGGGTGAAAGATCAAGAAGATCTATTGAGTCAAGGATTGGAGGCAACAATAATTGGGTTGATTGTCACAAGGACTTGGAAGTAGGCAACAACAACCATTGGGTTGATTGTCACTAGAGGGAACAACAACTCGATATTGAGTTGATTGTTGGTTGTAATTGATTGAGAGAGAGAACTCTTAAGGGAGAATTACTGTACACACAAGAGGTGTGGGAAGAGTGATATTTCTTCATTGTATTTCCTTCTAGAAGAGTGTTAATATAGATTGTATTGTTTCTTGTATCTCCTATTCTTTGTTGTTTCTGATTTCTAGTTACTTATTACTTCTGGTTTAATTCTGTGTTTAGTTGCTTATAAAAAGGCAATCAATTGTACTCTAAGGAGGATCCTAATAGTTTTTGGATGGGGAAGGATGTAGGATGTTGGTTTGGGGTGAATGGGGTCAATGTTAGAATGTAGGTGATCACCCATTTCTAGTTCTCTTAAAATATCTTCATCCTTATTGGCCAAGATGTATTGGTCTATGAGAACCACGTCCAAATCCATGAGGATAGATGATAAAAGTATGGACAATGAAGGGGGATGATGTAGAGGTAGACTAAATATTAGAGATGGTTATCTCTTGAATAAAATAGGTTAGAATGACTGAGCTATTATGATAGGTGATGATGAGGATGAGATGGATGAAATGTGATTGAGATGATGTAGGACTAAGATCATATTTAAGATTGATAGTATAATAAAGGCTAGTGATATATCAATAATGCCTAGTTTTTAAATTAGAAAAAGGATTGGGAATTTGATGGGTGCCTAGGTTCAAACAAGAAAGATGATAATTTTATGGGTGATAGTTATGAATTGGCAAGATGACTAGATGATATAGACTAGATTGATGATGATTGGATGCTAGATTGAAAATGAAAAAGTGATGAGATGCTAGCAGGATACTGATTGGTATGAGATTTGACCAACTTATCAGTGATAGTGGAATACAATGATAGGATGATATAAAAGGACAAAAGGACTAGCTCAAAACCTTATACCAATTTTCTTAAGGTAGGATGGGATAGGATTATGTGATGAAGGCAATGGGATTAAAACAAGGATAATAATATATAGGTGATGATGGAATGATAAGGGGCAATGTAAATGAGATAGGGGGGTTTGTTTGGACATGTGTGTAACTTAAAGAGCTAACTAGGTATGTTGTGGGATGAGGTTATATTATATTGGGGATGATAAGGCTTGATTAGGTGACAAAGGAGTCAAGATAGAATAAAATTAGTCTATATACAAGATATAATGAAGGATGATAGTATGAGATAGAGGTAAGAATATACAAGATGATAATAGAGAGATGATATATCCATGTATAGGTTTGGTGTGAAAGGACAACTTAGTTCACAAATAAAATTGGTTTAAACACAACACACACCCAGACAAGCGAACCATAACCCTATGGTTAGTAAACTCAAGGGTGTGTAACTTGATGACCATACCATCTAATGGATTTGTCAATGAGGATGTAGGCTAGTGATCTATTATAGAATCTATCAAAACCTCTCAACCCTATCTATACATAATAGTCACTTGGAAGTTGATATTGAATCTGATAGTGGATCACCTGTTATGGTCAAAAGGTCTTATTCTAGGTTGTAAAATCTCTCTAGGGGCATCTTTGATATATGTGAAGGTAAGATGGGGACCAGGTTTGTATAGGATGTTGTATAACCAATTTGTATATTGGAGCTAATATTCCCCTCACTCCATGTAACCTTTTATGGGGAATTTCACTTTAACACCTAATAACAACTTTCCTAATTTTTATACTCTACTAGAACATAGAATTTGGTCTAGTGCATGGTGATCAAATCCACATCAGCAACCCCTATAAATAAAAATAGGGAGGGTTTATTGTTGGTTTTTAATCCTCTAAGAATCACCACCAGGATGAAAGGAAGAGAGCATGCACCACCATAGCCCTTGGGTGATAAATAGGTAGTAAAAAAAATTAATTAACTAATTATTTAAGATCTAAACTATATTGAAGATGCAAGAATATAAAAGACTAAATGATCAAAGATATATATACAAAATTATTAAAGTGATGAACAAATGATTTTCAAAATGATTATTAGTTTGATTGGCACTTTTAAAGAGGCAACCTAAAAGACAAATAATTAGTAGTTTGACTAATAATCTTGAGGGGAAACCTACAAGTCAAGATGTTAGACCAAAATATGAACTACAAGAGATGTTGTTATCAAGAAAAAATAGCCTCTAAAGTTACCCCTACAAGAAATGAAATGTTTTTATAATATTTTAAAAACAACACTCTAAAAAAATCACAATTTGGCTTTATAACTTCTTTGGTTGAGTGGGACATGATGTGGAGGTCTAGGGGTGATAGGCCCTAGTGGGGTCAATGGGTAGTTCCCCTTCTAGGGTCAAGGGGCAAATCCCCTTATGGTGTCAGGGGGAAGTACCCTAGGTGTATTCCCTATTACCATATAGGGGGGTCTAGGGGTGGATTCCCTAATGCCAAAGGCAATTTGGGCCTTATGAGAGGCCTAAATTGACTCATTTTTTTTTGAAAATGACTCTAAAAATGCACTCAAAAAGGACAATTTTGAAAGCAAAAATCAATGTAAAATCACCACTTCAAACTGCAATATCATAACTACCAATTCAATATCATAATTTATGATTTGAAATTTTGCCACAGATAATTAACCATGATGGTCAAACTACAAAACTATGATTGTTAGTGTAATATCATGAATCATAGGGAACAAACATGATTTCTAGACAAGCAATATTGTGATAAAGTGTAAAACTTTAAAATTGTAGATTTTTGACCAATTTAGATGTTTATATGGCTATGGTAGATTAATTTAGATGCTTTATAATTCTTATTTATAAATGTTTATGACAAATTTAAGACTTATAATGATGTATCAATTTTTTTATATCAAGACAAGATTTTTATCAAAATGGACAAAATCATAAACAATTATAGAATACAATAGATATTTTCAATCATATTTGTCCTAACCATGTGTACATCAGCTTAAAAATAATAAATATTAGCTAAACTAATCTCAAAATCACCAAATCACAATACCACAATTGTCATTGCAATATCACAATTACTAGGTCAATACCATGACTGAGGGATTAGTGGTTTTGCTAAAGATATGCAAACGGTTAATATTGTTAGGTTTATTTTCCATATGATCCTACCTTTGATGCTTCTCTTATTGACCTTGTCACACAACAAAATTACATAGATAGGATCCCTTTTTAGAAAACTTGGTTAGTAAAGATATATGCTTTAAGACCCAAAACTATAAAATGTGTTTAAAAATATTCCTAGATCTAAAATAGTTAAATAGGCTTGAAAAATGGCCTTGTATGATCCTTGAGCTTCCTTAAAAATAGAAAATGACTATATTAAATTTTCAAGTAAGGTGTCACAAGGTAATTATCAGCAAATTTAGACAAAATTGTGATATCGTGACTATGGTTTTAATATCATGATTTGTAGGGAAATGTCATGAATCTCAAAGTTATGATTTTGCCAACTATCAAAAACCTATCACAGTTTAAATTTTTAGCCATTAAGTGTTATACAAAGCCATATATTGACATGCAAAACTAATATTTTTGATGCAAAATCATAATCTGTGAATTGTAGTATTATATAAGAGTAATGACATGTAAAATAAAAAAACCATTAGTGGTCAAATTAGATAGTTAACATAAAACTAAAACTTCTAGGGATAGAATCACAACTACAATGTCACAAGTTACATAGCAATGTCACATGTGCCACCTGTGTATGAATTTTATTTAAAATGCATCTCTTTTTCTTATCCAATTAGACCTACAAGCTTCCAAATCACTTCTATCAAGTTTAAGAGGTTATATTAGGGAGATACTCCCACTATGGTCACCAAATGCACCAAGAATTTTGATTCACTTGATTAAATTGCCATAAAATATGCAATTTAAAAATAAAAACAAAAAACTATCTAGTAAGAAGGATTATGGAAAAAATTTAGAATCATAAAATAAACCTTAATAATCCCTTGTTTCAACTAGCTTCCTTCCAAGATGTTTAAGTAGGTGATTGATTGATATGGACTCCAAAATTTGACATTATGATGGCATGATCAAGGATTTTGATGATGGATTCAAGGATCATATGAACATAAAGACTTTGTGGATTCAATGTTTGATTAGTAGTTGATCATATGAACATGAAGATTTCTAGTTAGCTTGTAGTTTCATGAGTTAATTTTCCATAAAGGGATGGGTATATTTAAATAAAGGGAAGAGATAGACTTAAAATGAATTAAAAATTCCTTGGAAGCCTTTAGATTTAGAGGTTTCTAGAGAGGAAGGGTGAGAATAGAGAGGATTCTAGAATTGGAAATTTCTAGAATCCTCTTAGCGGTTAATTAGGATTATGTAGGGGATTATATAGGGATTAGGTGGGTGATTAGGGCCTAGGGGTGTAGGAGAGCCTATGAATAAGATAGTAGGTGGGCCATGGGAAATTAAAATTCCTAAATAATAGATAAGTGGAAATTAGAATGGGATAATAGGGATTGAAGATAATTAATGAAGTAGGATAGGACTATAGTTAGTGAATGAAGAAATATTGATGGGAGATATTCGATAAATGATTAGAAGGGGGTGATTTTATGATGGGATTGGATGAGATAAATTAGGTAAGAGGAATTAGTGTCAACTAATAGTGATATTAGTGATGCTAAATGAAGTGAATGAATTCAGGTGCATACACTTATAACATAGCCATTTACTAAATAATCAAACCCAAGGTTTAATATAGCTAACTAACAACATGTAGTCATAGTTGTATACAAAGTAAGCTAACACCATTGTATAAATCAAATAAGATTATACACAATTATGTTTAATCCAAATGAATAGGAAATCCTTATTTACATTATTCTAACTAACTAGGTAACAAATAATAACTCTTAACCATTTCCATAAAAACTAACACACAATCATTTCATCATATAGACAAAATAAACATTAAATCCATAAAATTCCAACAATCACAAAGACTCATTTTTGTTCCTATTACCCTAACCAACCATGTTTGTATTATACCTATATCAAACTAGTGATTCAAATATGTGGGGAGATTTATCTTCCCATAGGTTTTAGTCCTTAATTTTTTTCATGGTATAATTTTTTAATTCAAACTTGTAAAAACCATTCAAACATTCAACAACAATCAACATAACATCAACATAGTTATGTAGGGTAAATAAAAGAGCACACCCTACCTATTCAAATGCCTCCAATGAAGATTGTATTTCTTACCTGAGCTAAACATTACTTTCTTTTTCCTCTATTTCTTCTTATTGATCATGTGTTGGGTTTTTTAAAAAAACCCCTTCATATTTTATCATATCCACTATCGTTTACATCCACCCAAAACCCCTATTTTCATGGCAAAACCTTATCCATCATTGAATCCTAAAAATGACTCATCATAAACATCAGAATATCCTTACATGATTGACAACTCTCAATTTTGACCCCAAACCACATAGTCACCAAGCTATCTCCACTAAACTCATAGTTGAACCCTAGTTCGTTCCACTTCACATGGCTAGACCCAAAAAACACAATGATAGCTCACCCAAATTAGGGTTGATAAACAAGTGTCAAAAGACATAATTATTATTTTAATAATTCAAAATGTATATAATAATAAAATTAAATAATATAAAGTTTATGTCTAATTTAACTCCTTTTTGGGTATTAAAAACCATGTCACTATGGACACCGCAAAAGTTACATTCATCTAGTAACTAGGTTTTACTAATGTTTATAAAATTAGCTTGTTTAATAACTACAAACTAAAATATTATATCCATGTTGTTTATAATCTTTTCTGATGATAATTTTTGTTGTTGATTACTTACAAGTGCATGCTAGTAAGGAGTCATGTAGTCAACAATCGACAAAGTAAATTCATTTAAAAAGACATTTATAACTGTAATATTTTTCAATGACATATAACATCACAATCATAAAGAATAACAATAATTACAAACATGACAACATTAGCAACTAATCATGGATCAAAACCAGTCAACATTATTAAGCACAAAATAACTAAATGCAACTGAGATTAGAGCGAACATATAACCACCCACTCACAAAAACATGGATTTAACTATACTATATGGTGTATCAAAGGTTCCTTATCAAATATATATACCCCCAACATAGTCATTTGATGCACCCTCTTTTATGATAGTCACCCTTCATATCTGTTTGGAGAGTGGACTATATCCTGCATTCACCTCAACAAATGCAACTAGTAGTTAGCCTATAATAATAATAATAATAATAATAATATTAATAATAATAATAATAATAATAATAATAATAATAATAATAATAATAATAATGATAATAATAATAGTAATAATGATAATAATAATAATAATAATAATAATAATAATAATAATAATAATAATAATAATAATAATAATAATAATAATAATAATAATAATAATAATAATAAATAACATACTGTTAAATCACATTTATACTAAATAAACATTATTAGTATACATATGAAACTCATGTATAACTAACCAATAAGAAATGAGTCACACAATAATCATTATATGTCTATCCATACATCAACATGAATAAAAATAGTTTGCTACAACAATAAATTAACCATCATTAACCCCATTAATACTAGTTTAATGAGAAAATCAAGTTTAGTAAGGAAATCAAGATGTAATATAATTCTTCACATGGGGATTCCCTCTCCTAGATTCCTATATTGTTTCTATCCTAAGTCTCTAAATCACATTTTATGGTTTTGTGCTAGAGGTTATGATGCTTAGCAATGGAGTCATTCCATTTTTAAGCCCTTTAGGCTAGAGCCTTTTGCTTGAAACATTACCTTCTTAGGATAATCCACTCTCTTCCTTGAAATATATAATAAATTATGGAATATTTTTTGAATTGAAATTATTTTTACTCCTTGGAAAGACAAGTATGAACCTATATTTAATGAAAACTACCTAGGCAGTGTGTTTCTATTACTAACAAAATCTCTATTATATTTGAGGTAATGATTCAAATTTAGGTGTCATGGATAAATTTTCCTTTGAGGTAAAGAATATCCACACTCTTATGGGTCATTGGGTAAAACATTCATGCAAAATCAATAGAGTTACACCTAAATAACCTCATGACCACCATAACAGAGTACATGAGTGGTGAGCACATGGATATGGGTGGCAATAGTTCCGTAGCCTCTCAAAAATTTCCACCCTTATTCCTCCTCCTATCATAGATTATCTCCATAAAGGGAGTTTTTAGGGCAACCCTCACCTCAAGATGATTCTAGTCGTATTGAATTTAAACTACCAAGTGGAGATGTTTAGGAGAAGTTTCCTAGGTTTTCTCTTGTAATTTCTCCCTCCTATTGGTAGATTGCGGAAGGCAAAGAATAAATACAACACAATGATGGGTGGAACATACCTAATATCTCTTCCCCTCATGAGGGAGATTGGGGAGATAATATCGATATCCCACTTTTGGATCCTCCTCCTTATACAAGGGTGGTAGTTCTTATTTCATAATGTTGGATATTTGTCCCTTTAGTTTGTATGGATGATGGCATTTTTGTGTTAGTTTAACTATTTCTTTGATCCCATGTTTTTTCTCACCCAATGGTTGTATGGTTTTTATTTTAGGGTGTGTTCTCATACCACCCTTCTTTTGAGTGAGCATATATGTTTCTTTTCTAGTAATATATTGCATTTTTAATAATTTTTTTATTTCAAGGCAAGTAAAAAAAGAAATAATTCATCTTCACTTCATGATTTGCATGAATCCCATCAGCCATTGGCTTGTGATACTTAGTGAAAATTTTCTTGTTTTGTTCTTTTTTCCACCTACTTTTTTTAAAGTGGGAATATTTTGGTTTCATTAAGAACCTCTTGATGATATTAGTGTTTGAAACCATAAATCAAAATCTAGATACTAACAGAAAATAAAAAATTATCAAATACTAGACTATATCCCATTATTCGTGGGTTCCATTTTAATAGAGACATAAATATTGTTTTGAAATGAGAATATTCCCTTCAGTATCAAATGCATCATTCAATCCCCAAAAAATTAACAAAGAATGTTGGCAAAATTTTGTCTCTTGTGTTTTTATTAATTTTTCCAATAGGAAACAACATAATTTTACAATATCAGAAAAAGAATCATTGGGAAGGTGTTTTTACTCTATATTTAAGAGGGTAATATCCCTCATAAGGTATGGCTTTTAAAAAAATTTAGATTTATTTTAACTAGAAAGCAAATAAAAGGAAAAATGGAGGAATCTAGAAATATAAGAAGAATGGATGAGGATGGAGGTGAAGGTGAGAACCCCATAATGGAATAAATAAAAAAGACCTCTTGGATAACTTGGATATAGATAATATGAATGTAAATTCCTCTCACATGAAAACATAGATAGGATTAATAGATGTAAAGGGAATAAAATGATTTTCTAGAAGCACAAACTCTCCTAAACAATCAGATTGGGTGCACTTGGTAGAAATCACATCCATTGGTGTTTCAACATAATGTTTATAAATACCATGAGTTTCACAAAACAATGAAAAGTATATATTTTTAATGACTTATCTATCTAAAAATATAAATACAAACTTTACAAATAAAGAGAATTAAAAACCAACAAATCTAAAGTATGATCTCATTTGTTTATTTTTATACCATTAATCAAAACCAAAAAATCACACAATACACACAAGGATACATACAAACCTTACTAAATAATTAAAAAAAAGAAAAACCCCCTTGATAAACACAAAATTATCTCTTTTGTACATGTTCTTCACCCATAAAGGAGGTTGCAAATCAATCTTCTATACTAACTCAACCTATAGTTTCTAACTAGATTTTTCCCATATTTATTTTTATTATCCAATAATTTTACAAAATTGAATGCAATTGTGACTTTACATTTAGTAAAAATAATTAATTTGATTAATGATTCCAAATAAATAACTCTTTATTGGTGCTCTTTTGACGATATGTTATGAATTTATATAAGGTTAATTAATTATAAAAAAAAATAAATTTAATTAATTCATTTAATTTTCATCTTGAACCCACAAATATCATCTCAAAAAATTGTCCCATGCATATTTTCTTGTAGCATGTTCTTGTCCATTGAGTTTTAGAGTCAGGTAGAGCATGAGGGAAAGTAGATCAATTAAAATTAATAGATATTAAGTCAAACAAGTAGTCAAATTTTGATGAATTTTTTTTCCTAAAATAAAAGATAGATAGTATATCAACATTATATACTTCAAAATGGAAACAAAATTACATGTGCCCTTTAAAATTTTCATACACTTCATTTTTAATAGTGTCACACAATGGTTGTTTGGATGATCCACTATTATAAAATAAATCACCATACTAATCAATGATGGGTTCTTTGATCTTGTTGAGACAAAAAGCTAATTATGTGACTATGAAGTTTTGTCCACATTAAACAAATGGTAGGCCAATGCGGCCAATACCCCTAGTCTTGTGTATATTTAGTAACATACTAGTAAAAGTAATTGATAGGTTTAAACATTACTTATTTACATTTCTTTGATGTCCATATTTAGTACATAATTTTTTTTTATCTTATCTATTTTATAATGCACAATGCTTAAGAATCATAATGAAATTTCCTCTATTTGTTATCTATGGAAAGAACAATGTGCGTGAGAACTTTGAACATATTCATTGTGCCAATTTTGTTCCTCATAAATTTTTTAGAGTGATTTTAAGCATTTGATGGCTCTGCATTTTTTATTAAGATCTATACACTCATCACACTTGGATAAGAAATTATTTTCAATCTAGACATTTCAAAAATGTCTTTTCCATATCTTGCTAAACTTTGACTGTAACATTAAAGGAAGGTTTAATAGTGTAATGTTCTTGTTAAACTTTTGGATTAAAGAGTGGGTGTAGAAATCAATATAATAGCAAATTTGATTCCATCCTCTAATACATAATAAGTCAAATAATGAAAAATATTTGAGTTTTTGTCTATGATTCTTGAAATTATAACATATGTGTAACCCTCATGAACATTATTTGAATCTATAAAATAAAATTAGCATCAAAATGATGGAAATATTTTCACATAACCTATCACAAAAACATACCTCTTTTTTTAAAATAATGACCAAGCCATGAAGCTCATGGTAAAATTCTGTGATTGTAAAAAATAATAATAAAAAAGAATAAGGGGTTCATGTAGAAACCCAAAAAATAACATTAAGTCATCTACAACTAACCTCAACCCCATCAAATATGTCATTTTAGTAAATACTTCCTTCCTCCTTTATTATAATTTTCCATTTAAAACATGCATGTTGATGTCTTGAAATCACATTTGGAATGATGCATAGATCAATAAATCAAAATCTAAAATTTTCAATGTTTTTTAATAGATTTAATCCAAGGATTGATGGCTATGAAAAGATAGATTTTTTGTTATCAATGAACTATAATGTGACATTGTTTTTGTTTTTTATTCTAAATTTTAAATTCTAAATGGATAACCATCATTAAAAAAACTAAAACAATAGGATCAATCATAAAATTATTTATGATTTTAACCATCACATTTATTTTGTTCTCTAAAATCAAGGTCAAATAAATATTCTTGAAAATTTAGGATGATAGTGTTATATGTGAATATTTAAAGTTATATTTGTAATCATATTAAGCCTAAGCGTATTCTTATCTAACACTTCACTAGCAAACATCCATCCTTTCACTAGAACATAATGGAATACATTCACAATTTACTGATGGTAGTTCATAAATTATATGATATTAGTACATATAATGCATGACTTAGATTATTTAAGTTATTATATGATGGGAATATTTGAGGCATGTGTGAATAGGTCATGTATTTTATTATATTGTGGCATACGTTATATCACTTAGACTATAAGGGTTATTAGATTGGAAGCATATGTCATATATTCTATAATATTATTTACTCATATTTACTTAGATTTTACTCAAGTTCTATTCAGATATACTCAAGAATAATTAGATTTAACCATAAAATCCGTCCATAGTGGGTGATTTAAAAATTATTTATACTTATTTAGGTTGTAATCAGGAATAATCAAGTTTTACTCAATATTATCAGAACCCAATTTTTGTCCCATAACTAGAAAAATATAATTAAAAGTGTCATTGAGGTTCTGCTTGACTTAACATACAATGATTTCACCATCTCAAATGATGGTTTGGGCACATTATTCTAAACCCATGATTTTAATATTGGCATGTCCATGGGGCATAGTCACACCATTCTCCATTGACTCCAGAGGGAAACTTGGTGTGCTTACCTAAAGGTGTTTTATTTCCTTAATTTTTAAACTTAAATATCTTGAATTATTATTTCATATTTTCTATAATATATTGAAATTGATTTGTACATGTTTCATTGTAATTTTTGCCTAAACAAAACCTAGTAATTATCACATACTTGAAGACACCCATTGTAGTTACACTTAGGTAAAAAAATCTCTATATATTTTTAATCTATAAATTTCAATTACTAGGATAAAAGGGGGGAAATGTAAACACATAAATTTGGTATTAAAAAATTGAGAATTTCAATTTTGAATAATCCTTACTATACATAGATTTTTCATACACAAATGAATATTTATCAAATTCTCTCCTATCCATTCACTTTCATATGGATCCTACCTTATCAATTTTTTATTATTCACACATATGATTTCTCTATTTTTATACATAAAAAATTAATAATCTTAAGATGAATATCTATAGATATAGATCAATGTTTCTTATCTCCTCGATGGCTTCAGCCACAATTAACAAATTTGGTTACTAGAGTTATCTAATTTAGTTAGACCTATTTGTGTGCTCTAAAATATTATTTTCCCAAACTCAAAATATTATATTGGGTTATCCCATACATTTCAAATATTTTTAGAGTGGGTTTACCCAAATAGTTAATTATATAAGCATATCAAGCCTAAGCCTACTCCTACCTAACATTTCACTAGTAAACATATATCTTTACATTAACACATTGAGGAATACATATGTACAAACTTGAGGCACTTTATTAAAGTATATAAATCTAAAAACCCTCAAAGAAATAAAAATAAAGTCAAGTTTAAATACTATTTTAAGATCAAAATCATAGGTTTTTAATAATTTAAACCCACTAATAAGATTGCACTACATACGAGTATAACGTTGATTAAACACACACATATTCAGGTGGGAGAACTATGTGTAATTTGATACTTCTTTAGATTTTTGAATCATAAATAGAGATTGAAAATTTAATAAAGGGTGGAGGATGTCAACTCAACCCATCCTTTATAACCCATTTTTATAGGCAAAGAAAGTGTTTATAAAGAAGCCAAAGTTTTGAGGTTAACTAAGATGAATATGAACCTCCACATATTACAAGAATATGATATCACACAAAATACATATCTACATACAAACACAAGGATTTATTGTGGATAAGCATGTAACTTTACAAAGGTAAAAACATAGCATGGAACAAATGATTCCAACTCCCATAGGCATCTATGCATTACTAGATCCATTCCAATTTGCTCAAAAATTTATTTTATAGATCTAAGTGACCACAAAAGCCTTCCAAAATATAAATCACAAATATAAAGTGTTAAAACCAAGAACATAAATACAAATTGTAAATACCCTATCCTCTTGATCATTTTTATTTATAGAAAGTGTAATCAGTCTATCGTAGTTTGCTAGTTACATTCATATTTGATTAATACAAAATAGATTATACAATACAAATTATTCTCAAGATTTGTATTATTTAGACCAATAAGTCAAAATATAGATAAATCATATTATTAAAACCATTCCTTATATTGAACATAACTAAACCTTAGTTTTGTTAGGGTTTCATTTTACCTTCTCAAGGTTTTAGATCTGATTTTTTATTTCCCCTTATTCACATAAACACATCATGTCTATAATGGATATACATATTTTATAATTTATAATTCATGATTTAATTCTCATAATTACATGTTGCTTCCTCAAAATATGTAATATATTTCACAACCATGATATAAATTGAATCAAACTCATGTGCAATAACACTAAGGCTAAAATTTATGATGAATAATCTAATAAGTCTAGTTTAGATCTGAACATTAAATCAAAGAGTTGAACATAGATAAACTCAAATTTATCTAATACACACCATAATATTATTTCTTTCACTCTTTGATAATATTTATGAATATACTCTGATATATTTCTTTTGCTATTCTATTTTATAATCATTCAAGACACATTACAAATATATAGGAATATGATTCCTATAATCTCTCCACTAATTTCTCTCACCTAGAATCCTGTGATTATGCAAACCACTAAATATGATATATTGTTATAAAAATATATCTCAAAAATATTATATACTAACCTATTATCATAATATTATTATCTAAAAATATTTTGATATACAAACTAACAAATTACTATTTACCTTTTTGTAAATACCCACAATGTAAAAGCTAATCCCTAACATACTTGCCCACCCTGCCCCCCCTCCCCATATTTTTTACATGGTGTAAAAACATTCACACTCTTATATGTAGTATGCTCACCCATTGTAACATGCCCTATGTGGATCATGACCTTGATATATGTTGATGATTTAAAATTGCGCTTGTTTCTAATCAACAACAATGGGAAGTTTCAAGATATGGGACTTGCATCTTGAAACAACCTCTAGATTTTAGAGAAGCTGGTTCTTCTTTAAATCAAGTGTATACTGGGAAAAGGGATAGGAATTTAATAGAACACAAATGCAAGAAAGAAAATCTAATCTATGGTGATGCGCTTGAATGTAATTTGACCTTAATCCTGAGCACAGTGAGACTATATGCATGATTCATTTACATTTAAGAGCAAACAAGTGCATGATCAATGTAAAAGATGGAAACAATAGAAATAGAGGCTCACAGTATAGACTACTTTTGCAGTAATACATAAAATGTCAATAAAGGCATAGGGTTCAATCTTCTTATTTGAATTTTCCAGTCACATAAGAGGTGCAAAAAAATGTACAAGTATATAAACTTTTCAACTCAAGAAAATGAGACAAAAGCAAATGACATTCCTAATCACAACTCTAGAAAGTCTACAGCCTAGACTAATTTTGCAAACGACACAAAAAATATCAACAAAGGCATAGGGTTCAATATTCTTATTTGAATCTTCCAATCATATAAGAGGCATAGAAAAATGTACAGTTATATAAACCTTTCAATTCAAGAAAAAGAGACAAAAGCAAATGATATTACTTAGTCACAGCTTTAGAAAGTCTAAACTTGTTACAATAATTCTCTCTAAAAATTCTCTCTCAGTATTTGATGATGATTTGGTGATCCTTGTACTCCTCTTTATAGCCTTGGATTTCCTCTAGATTGTCTATGCATTCCCAAACTTACGGCTCAAATTGAACTCTAACTGAGCTGGAAGTGTCTATCAGAAGATAGTTTTTAGATTCTGAAACATTCTGTTTCCCTATAGTTCACTTGCTAAAATAGATACACATGATGCTTTTTTCTATTAAATAGAAGAGGACACTTAGTCAATTCCCTAAAAATATTCTTATAACTTAGGAGACACCAAAAAATGACACTTGGCATGTTCCATAACACCTATTGAACACGTGGCACTTTTCGCATAACTTATACTCTTTTGTGTCTTTGCTTAAGAATGTTCTACCTTTGACACTTATCGTAATCTACTTCCTTGAAACTCCAATAGCTTAAAATAAAATAAGACCCACATCATTTCTTACCCAAGTAATTTTAAAAGGGACACAAGGATAGGTGTCAATCTCCACTACTTGTATCAAAGGACACATGGCAATCTCCACTTTACTTATCTGGGGTTACTTGGTGATCTCTGCTGCTTGTAGCTACCCTTTTAGAAACCTACAGAAGATGACACATGGTAGTCTCTAATTTACTCTATTTATACCATAGAAACAATTTGGGTCTCATTTCACATTTACATAGACAATGACACCTAGCAGCTTCCACTTACTTAGAAACAAAACTTGGGACCCACCATAGTCTTTGCTATATTAGTGAAGCCAAAATGAAGATAATTTAGATCATGACATGTGCTAACTTCTACTTTCTTCTACTAGGATATTTGGCATCTTCTATCACTTTTAGATAAGCAAACTTGAGACCTTCCGTGACTGCCACTTGGCACTTTCTGCCTACTTGATACTTAGCTTGTTAAACCTTTCACTGAAAAGAGATGAAATGCGGGTGCTGATATGAAACCATAGATGCTGACACTTGGCACATTCTACTGAGTCACTGTGAGATACATGGCATATTTTGACCAACTCATAAAAAGTATGGAAGGTATCTTAGATGATGACACTTATTAGTTTTTGCTTGAGAAAGGATGCCTCAGATGATGATACTTGTCAGCTTCCACTTTACTTTGACACTTAGATGAAATGAATCAAAGAGGAAAATAGAGCCTGCGCTCTATTTCAAAACTTTGCCATCTTGGACTAAAGTATGTGAAGATAAAATTTTGTAACATGCGACTAAAAAATAGAATGAAACATAGAGTAAATTTTTACTCTACAATATAAATAGAGCCTCACTCCTCCCATAGTTTTATAGGTTTACCACAAACCTTGACATGAACAAGACCCATCAACTGTTCACCTCCTTTGGTTTTTTGGATCTACCATAAACCCTTTAAATATCCATGAACTAACTTAAATTGGTGATTTTTTCCCTTTCAAAGTGTTTTCACATCAGGGAATTATATTTGGAATTTTCACACAAATTATATATCTTGAACATGCATATTCTTTTATTCTTAATTTTAAAACACACAATGGAAACTATAAAAACACCCCAGATAAAATGCCACCAAAACATTATAGGCCTCATTGTTGGTGACTGATGAGAGGATATAGAAACCTCTTTCCTTTATGTATACTCCATCCTCTAGTAGGTTATTGTTTACTTAGTCGATGATGTCATGAAGCTTAGATGCAATTTTTATTGAGGAAAAATCTTCCCCCACAAGACTGACACATATGACATTAGGATTACACATACAAGCAATAATTCATCCTTGTAAATATAATTGATTTTGATGAAACATAATTAATGACTCACTAAAAAGACTCTAAATCTTTGACCAGGAACTACACATTTTAAAATCAAATCTTTTAATAATGACTTTTGACTTTATCGATATATTTGACACTGAATAAATTTGATAAAAAATGACTCTTTTAAAATTAAATGATTTGAAAACACTATTTATATATTAAAAATACACAAATAAACAAGACCAAACTAAAACTTAACAATAAATTTAATTCTAAGAATACTATTGACTCGACCATAGGAAACTATGACTACATAAAATTTAACACTAGCTTCAAAATTAAATACCCAAAACCAACACGTATAACCAAGTACTAATCAAATGACACTGACCATCTCAATGCTAACATATGACCAAGAGTAAATAGTTGTAAAATAAAATTTTAACTTTTATAGACTAAGGTACCAAGAATTCTATGTGGCAATGTCAAAGTAAGTTAAATGCCAACTTGTCAAGGAGATCCACGAGCTTAGAAGAGGTGATAATGTGTGGAAAACATGCACACTTTAGCTATGTTGGCATGATGGTATGAATACATCTTATCAAATTGAATTTGCTTTGGAAAAAAATGGAATAATTACATGAATATAACATAGAAATGCACATAACACTGTGAATGATTTGAGAATCAATCATTCATGAGAAAGTTATCTTGTCAATGATGAAAGATTTCCATATGTATGAATACAAAAAACAAGAGCTAATATATAGGGAAAAATAATTATACAACCTTTGGTGTCATGTGAGTTAATATACAAATTCAACTTTGAATGCCTTTTGGTTTATTGAATCTGTATATGCAATGAGTCAGTCTACTATGTCAAACTTGATAAAGAAATGAATTCTTAACAAAATGTTAATATCTACTTGTTACTATTTGATAGAGATTAGATCGATAGATTTCAATGGAAAAATTATGTGTAGGTCATTATAGAAGAAGATAACATGATGGTAAGAAAATTAAGGATTTATAGAAAAATATGAAAATAGAACTTAAACTACCTATACTAAGCTCTTCACAAAATATTTTCTTTCATGAAATTGGGTAACCATGAACAAAATTTTTTATACCTTGTACAAAATCTCAAGACTCCAGAATCACTTGAAAATCCTACTCTGATACCAAATGATAAGTCTTGTTTAGATCTAAAAACTAAATCAAAGAGCCAAACATAGATAAACTCAAATTTATCTAAAACACACCATACTATTATTTTTTTCACTCTTTGATAATATTTATACCTATTCTTTGATATATTTGCTTCTATTTTTCTATTTCATAATCATTTGGAACACATTACAGATATATAGGAATATGATTCCTATAATCTCTCCACTAATTTCTGTCACCCAAAATCCTATGATTATACAAACCACTAAATCTGATATATTGTTATAAAGATATGTCTCAATAATATTATATACTAACCTATTATCATAATATTGTTATACAATAATATTTTGATATACAAACTAATAAATTACTATTTACCTTTCAGTAAATGTCCATAATATAAAAGCTTATCCCTAACACAATACTTAGCTCTACTTATTGATTCTTATTATATAAATATCCAATCTAATATGATTCTATTTAATTCTTGTAGTTGATATTTATGAATTAAATAACACCTCAATATTGTACACGTGAAAAACTAAGACCTTGGATATTCCTCTTAGTTTTGGACCTTTCCCATTTTTGGAAGTATTGCATCTACTCTATCTTGTGCCACCTAGTTTATCTCTCAGTTTGACTAGTCTTATATTGATGACCCAGACCTTATATATTTTATATAATGCTTAAGATATGTTTATCTTATTCCTTTACACTTTTTGATCATGCACCTATTTTATAACTACTATGACACAAATGTCATTCCTAGACCCATGAATTGACACTAGTTTCCTACCTTGATGTAGGTGACTAGTGCCCTAAAGTTATCTAATTTACAAATGAAGCATATCCTAATGGTTAGCATAAGTGATTTAATATGATAAATTTCCAAATAAGATTGGTATAAATTCAAAATCACTCCTCATTCATTCCTTACCTAGCATTCATACCAAAGAGCATTCAATTGAGCAAAGCTTCCTTATTTATATTTTTATATAAACCATACAGACTACACATCTATAGGTATGAAGTACTAAAGGATTAACCTAAGAAATTGATTTTAAAAGTTAAAATCTAGGTCATTATTGTACTTAATTTCCACATATTTCACCTTTGTGCACATACAAACCAACACATTAGGGGATAACTACACCAGTCAGAGGCCCTCTTTAGAGTAGTGGTTATGTAGGAAATACCCATTGATAGAGGGGTATTTGGGGTTAGCTCAGCATTATGATTCCACTAACCAATTTTTACCAAGATCATTATGAAGATGAATAACTAGGGTTTTTCCATTTCATGAGGAGTGACAATCCATAACCCAGATCTGAATGCACTAGAGTGAAAGTGAAAACAAACCAAGAAGCATCCAGGTGGATTCATCTTTTTATAGCATGTATTATTTATAAGAAACCTACATCTAGTTTAGATAGTAACATTGATGGTAAGGTCCAAGGCTAATGCTAGCTTCTTCATCTTTGGAAGCTCTCAATCTAGAAGTTGGGGACTATTCTAGATTCCTCTTCTAGTTTTCTTTCTGCTTATTTGAGATCCAGAACCATGTTACTATTAGAGCCATCTAAGTACATTTTTTATTTGTCATTTTCATATATAATATTTTTTTAATTTATATTTTTATTCTATCTTAGTTTAATAAGTTTAGTATATGTTGTATTTGAGTTTAGTATTTAATTGGAATGTTGTAGTTCTGATTATCACCCTTGTGTATTGTCATTTATATATTTTAAACCCTATCTACCCAAGTAGGATCCACATCTAAATTAAAGTAAAATATTTGGTGAACCTGATTCATATTAATGAAAAAAATCATTATCTAGGGCTTCCAATTATACTAGGGTTTTAAATTTTTGTGATGGATTTTTAGATCTATTACTTTAAACTAGTGTTTTACCTTGTTGGGTTATAAAGGTTTTGTGTGTATACACTTGAAAATTGAGTCCTTGATTAGCACATTTTATCCTCCAAATAGGTTCATTTTAAAATTATTAAAATTTATTTTCTACTTAGGTTTTAGTCAAAAACCTCTTTTTGTTGACCAAAATTCAATACGAATGTTTCACTTTTTGTAATTTACTATTTTTAGAAATAATGGCATACAAGGTGAATGGTGTACTTACTTTGTAATTAATTTCTAGGTTTTATCAAAAATAATGTTTTATTCAAAAACATATCTCATGTATTAGAAATAAATTGCTATTTTATTAAAATTACTAATTATTTATTGAGAATATTCTAGGGTTTTACCTTTGAAACATTCTACATTATTTGGAATATTTGTGATTCATAATAGATCAAATTTCAAATTACACAAAGGTTTTTCATAACTATTTTGATATAGACAAAAACCTCTTTTGGGTTTCCAGAATATTGTGAGAATTTTATGAATTTTGAATTTTACTATTTTTAGTAAATTTACACTTACAAGTTATACACTATACTTTTGTTTCCCTATTTTTATGGGTTCATCTCATTTTATATTTTTATGGAAAAACATCTCTCATATTTTTAAAAAAATCAACTAATAGTCTGAAATTACTATATCCTTATTATATCACAGTTGATTACTCCTTAACATTTATGTCTTTCTTATCCTATTCTCATATCAATTTTTAGAACATTTAAAATGGATAAAAAGGATCCTATTGATCCTCATAAACCTAAGGAGGGTAATACCTCTCATCCTTTTAACAAGATATAGGATATCACTTATCCAAGGGGTAAGGTGGCCAACCCTATTATTTCAAATGAAGGCAATCAATCTCAAATACCTAGGGTTTGCATTTTTGAAGCCGTAAATATTAAATAAAAAATATGAGAAAGTTAATAAAAGAGTTACAAAATTTTATTAAACCCCTACAAAATCCAAAACATGGTAGTGTTAATTGTGTGTTTGCATCCTCTTTTACTGATGTTGTGCCAAACAAGGTTTTTTATCCAAATTCAAAGTTACAAAAAAACACATCTACAAGTAATCCAAATATGGTTACTAAGAGACCAAGTGAAATACTAAGATAAATGATTCAAAACCAAATGATATAATTACATCCTATACATACTATATGTAGATCCAAATACTAATGTGCATATCATAGAATGCATAGGCATCATACAGATCATTTTTTATTTGATAAGGTAAAAGATAGGTTTTACAAGGACTTGGAACCACTAGACTATATTACAAGAGTATCAACAGGCCATCAACGTGGTTGAGAAACCTAAAAAATAAAAAGTTACATAACTATAGTGAAAACAAAAACAAGAAAATATAATAGAACTAAGAGAAAAGTCCCTCCTAAGGGTCTTCAACATCATTAGTGTCTTTCACTGGAATGATTTGTTTTTTATTTGATATATTTTCTTGAGTGTGATTCCTAAGGCCTTTAACCACTTCTCTAGGGAAAATCATTCTGGGGTAGATTTTTCTTTTAGCCTTCATGAGAGATTGCTTAGGGGGGATCCCCTTGGAAGAACCCTAAGGAGGGGATTTTAAAACCTTTGGTGATTAGAAGGTAGGGGATTGAGAGGGCTATATAGAAAGGATGAAATCCTAAACTATGGCTTCAACCTGCTTATGGAGTGAATTCCATTCTTGGATGAGTTTTTCTAGACTCAACCCTACTTGCTAAACCTTTAAGTTAAAATTCTCAAGCTGTGGTTTGTTCTTTTCTAACTCATCCATAACAATAGCTTTTCCTTTCCAAGTTATCTTCACAGGGGTGCCCAGCTCTAACACAATATGTTTTGGTTTGGGAATAAATAGTTTAAGGGGGAGATCAATAGGGGGACTTTGATAAAATATCTTAGGGGGTACAATTAGAGAGTTGGTGCAATCCCTCAGTGGGATCCTCTGTCAAGGGGTCTTCTTAGGAGTCTTCCCTAGAGGAGGAACCCCTAGGGAGACCTCATAGCCATAGAGAGTTTGGCCATGTTTAACTAGAAGGAAAATCAAGCCTTGGTGATGGATTAGATTTATATCATTCACTTGGTGAAATAGGATGGTACTCTCAAAGGACTTTAGTAGAAAGTAGGGAATAATTAATTTTATATCCAATGAAATGATTAAGAAGAAAAAAATGGTGGGAGAAAATAAGTGCATATTTACCTTCGAATGTCATGTACCACATGATTTGAAGGTAAATTTTAGGCTAGTAATGTAAAATATCAGCCTATAGAAAACCTTTGTTATCTATCTGCACAAAGTCATTTGTTCTGAAGAAGTATTTGTAATGAGTCTTATCTTTTCATCTAATCCTTAAAAACCTTTGTGCCTACACATGAAATTCTAGTTGCTTCATCGATGAACTCCTCCAAGACATTAATAGTGATGTTGTGGATAGTTACTTTCTACTTATTCTAAGCCACCATGAAGTCACGAGCAATCCCTATGTTATGTTCCATAACCCATTCCATAAATTTTGATTATCTCCCCTTTTTTAGCTTCTTCATACTTTATTCTATTCATAGACCTCCTTATATGAAGTAGGTTCTAACCTATCCATGTCACTCCCCATTGAGACTGTGTGCACACAACTAAAATGAGTGGGATGTAGTTTTAGATGGGGAAAATTTGAAAAGATAAGTAATGGTTTGTAAGTCCTGCCAAAGGCTCATAAAAATAATTAAGACCCCTCTCTTTAGAATAATTGTGGATCTACCTAATTGATATCTACCCCTTCGAGAATAGGTCATACACATAGATAAATAATTTTTTTAACTTTCATTGGTACCCTCAACTTGTATGATATTGAAAACATTAGATGGGATGCTGCCTACATCATAATAATTAGTTAAAAGGTGGAGATCAACTCTAATGTTAGTGAGGAGGTCGACAAACTATTTCCTTCATTATATGTGTGTAAGAGTTAAACATGAGATACTCTCTTTAGGAGATGCTTACCATTGTCAATGATGCACTAAATTGTGTGTGAGGGTGTATTATTTCCTTCCAAAGCATTTAAGATGTTCATCAAATCTCCCTCAATAATGATCTTATTATGGTTGATGCTTGTCTCTAACTAAATACCCCATAGGGTAACCTTAGCCTTAGTTATGTGATGTTTTTGGGCTCCCAGTAGATCTAAATATGTATACAACATCTCCTTTTTATAATTCCTTATAATACCTCCACCCTTTGTAGGGCCTGTATTTCCCTTAGAGTTTCCATCAAAGTTTAGTTTCACCTAGCCTTCTAGAAGAGCGTTTTATTTAGACTAAATATTTTGAGGGAGAGCATAAGATCTATTGGATGTCCTCATTTTTGAGAATAAATAAAGATAGGGGGAATAGGATCTTTGTCATTATGAGGGAAAGCTTTCTAGTTTTTTTTAATGGTATGGAAGAGGTGGGAGAAGACACCTTTTAGTTGATATCTTTTGTTGAGGAAAAGGCCATCGTTGCAAATTTTCTAGCATCATAAAGATCATTATTTTTCATTGAAGAAAAAAAAAGTCACAAACATTGCAGTGATCCTATTATTGATACATCAACCAAGAAAACCACTCACACTATGAGTACCTTTCCTAAAGTACAAGTGCTAAAACAACAAATATGGATAACAAAATATAATTCAAAGCAAGAGAAGGTTCCAAAGAACTAATAAATAGAGAAAACACCATTATTAAAGGTTTATAAATTTCTAAATGATATATAATTACCAAAGGAACCAATTCTACTAAAACCACCAAAAAATAAACCATGTGAGCTCCCTTTGTTGGTCAATACTAAACAAAAAAGGGGCATAATTCCAAATGATTATGATAGAGTTGATACTATTTCTAATACCAATGCCATATGAATGTTTGATTACACTTCATAGTTATCCACTCAACACCTTACCACATGATCTATTTATACCTATAGGACCTCATAAATATCAATTGAATCATCTTTAGAAAGTACAAAACCAAATATAGATTAAGGCAAAGTAAACCATATAACTCAAGATGTCAATAATGTATTAACATTTTATGTGCACATAGATATAAATAATGAGATACCAAAAAAGGCACCATCATGATATGGTATAGTTCCTTATTCATATACAAATACTCCAAATGGTATATCACATGCTCAAGAACAACCTAAGAAGTTACATTTTTTCAATAATAATGATCACATTTATTATTATGATCCTAATGATAGTAAAAATTAGTATAATCTTGATGATACTAATTACACATCATATGAATATGATACACTTGATAATACCATAGATACATTAGTTACAGTGTTAGAATCAAAATTAGAAACCCTATTACCATTTGATCATTATAGTCAAGATTTATTATTTACAACTAGGTTTCATTACATATGGTGATTACATCCATTATCATTACATCTATGCAAATTATCTAATATAAGGATAACAAATACCAAAAAAATAAAAAAATTCAAAAATATTTTAAAAACCTACATATTCTATTGGCTCCTTGGCATCTATGTGTTAGTTTCATATTTATGGACAACATACCAATTACTTCTACATACACATGTGTTTTACACTTCTATTTAAGTCATACTGGCATACACAGATACATGATTTATACAATTATGGATGTTTTGATTTCATTTTACTCACATCACTAGGACGTTGGGGGCATACACCTCTATGATCATAATACTTCAAAGTTATATAATTCATAATCACTTTACATTATCAAGTTTTAAGCTCATATGTACTTACATGTACCTTTATCTATGCTCATATATTCTACAGTGTATTGGATATGTTATGTATTTGACATTTTTTACTAGCACATTAGATCTCTAGGACACTGTGATATGTTTATGTTGGTTCGTTATGATTTACATTTATCCACTTCCTTGAGTGTCTTGATTTTTTATTGTCTTGTTTTTTGAGCATTTGAATTGCTCCATTGCTTTCCCCCCTATGCCTTTATTTTCTTCTTTAACATTTAATATGTCATTGCATATTGTATAGACATTTAAATATGTAATTTTTTTTTAGACATTTGACTAAGTCATGTCCTTTTGATTGTGGAGCATTGGAACATGCCTCGTATTTGTGGTCTCCTTGGACCATTGCCTTTTGACTTACTTTTGGGTGTTGTTGTGTGTGTGCTTTATTTTATTATTGAGATTGTACTGTTACTATCTAGATGCTACCATGATATTTATCATGCATCTTAGGCCTTAATGTGATCATGTTTTATGTAATACAATGATACATTTACCTAGACATAATTTCATATATGCTACATGGTTTATTCATAGTTACATGGTTGTCTTATCCCTTTGATGTGAGATAACTACCAGTTCTTATTATTACCTCACCTCAAAGAGATGGAATTTCATAGAGGCATGGATTTTGCACATTCATATTTTTAGATATACCATAGGGGCATGCTTTGTGAACATGTTCTCCACACATATTTGGTATTTGACATGTCCATATTACAATGGGAACATATTTTGGAAACATGTTCTCCACAGTGGCACTTATATCAATTTTAATATTTATCCATATATAGTGGGGGCATGTTATGGTAATATGTTACCCACACTTGTTCAAAATCCAAACATTGGCCAAAACACATAGTTATATAAATTAGATTCATAGTTATGGTAGAATTCTATACATTGGTACTATTATTATACACAATTTCAACATGAGATATATATAAGGTACATATGCTATGCAATGTAAACCTAATATTTCAAAATAAAAATAAGTTTCATATTTTAAAATTCTCCTATGGACTGTCATCACACACCAGGTCAAACTGTTATGGATTGTATTAAGCCAATATACTAAAAAAGTTAGTTTGATTTTAGTATGGTTGATGTGATTAAATAGCTAAATCTTGCCAATTTTATAGGTTGAACTTGATTACATCATCCAACCCCATTGAATATATGGCATGGGTTGACTTTGTTCACTCATGCTCACCAGGTTATAAGTATGATTGCAATTCATGGTTGAGCTAATCTCAACTACTGGGTGACATCTCACTTTTTTTCTAAGGTTGGGGGAATGTATCTTCCAATATCTCTCTATCCATATTTATATATTGTTGATGGTTAAAATTGCACTTGTTTCTAACACCAACAATGGGAAGTTTCAAGAATGTGGGACTTGTAACTTGAAACAACCTCCAAATTTTTAAGAAGCTGGTCTCTTCTTTATATCGAGCATATATTGGGTAAAGGGATAGGAATTTTAATAGAAACACAAATGCAAAGAAAGAAAATAGAACTATGGCGATGTGCTTGAATGTAATTCAACCCTTATTTCTAAGCACAGTGAAACTATATGTAAGATTCAATTACATTTAAGAGCAAACAAGACATGATCAATGTAAAGGATGAAAAAAATAGAAACAGAGGCTCATAGTTTAGACTACTTTTGTAGTGACATAGAAAATATCAACAAAGGCACATGACTTAATCTTCTTATTAATTCTCTATTCACATAAGAGGCAAAAAAACATGCACAGTTACATAAACTTTCCAACTTAAGAAAATAGAACAAAGGAAAATGATATTCCTAATCACAGCTCTAGAAAGTCTAAAACTCTTGACAATAATTCTCTTAGAAAATTCTCTCTAGATTCTCCTTAGATCTCTGATTTGGGTCTCTAATTTGGGTCTCTAATTATCTCCCCTATTTATAGCCTTGGATTCCTTCTAGATTATCTGCATGTTCTCAATCTAATCACCCAACTGAACTCTAACTGAACTGGAAGTATCTAACACAAGATATTTCTTATATTTGAAACATTCTATTTCTCTGCAAGTTCATTGGCTGAAGTAAATATTCAAGATGCTTCCCACTTTAAAATGGGAGAGGACACTTAGATGATTCCCCTTTTCTTCTTGAAAACCTTCACTTTATTTAGGATGCACTATAAAATGACACTTGGTGTGTTTCGCAACACTTACCAAAGATACACGACACTTTCTATATAACTTATATCTTTTTGTGTCTTTGCTCAGAAGTGTTCTGCCTTTGACACCTGTCGCAATCCACTTCTTTGAAACTTTAAAAACTTAACAAAAAATAAGACCCATAGCATCTCTCACTTGAGCAACTTTAAAAAAAGGCATAGGGATAGGTGGTGATTTTTGCTTGCCTTAACAAAGGACATGTGGCAATCTTTGATTTACTTAACTAGGGATATGTGGTGATCTCTACTACTTTTAGCCACCTTTTGAGAAGCCTACAAAAGGTGACATGTGTTGGTATCTATATTGATCTATTTATATTTATAGAAATAATCAGGCCTCATTTCATATTTACATGGACAATGACACTTGGTGGCTTCCACTTTCTTTAGAAAGAAAACTTGAGACCCACCACAGTCTTTACTATATCAGTGAAATAAAAGGAAGATAATTTAGAGGTTGACATGTGGTGGCTTCCACTCTCTTTAGCTAGGATACGTGGCATCTTCCATCACTTTTAGAAAAGCAAATTGAAACCTTCCATGATTACCACTTGGCACCCTCTGCCTGATCTTAATACTTAGCTTGTTGGAAAGAAACCTTTGAAATGTATATGAGACACAGATGCTGACACTTGTTGCGCTCCACTGAGTTACTATGGGACACATGGCATGTTCCACAACCTTATTGAAATTATGAAAAGTGCCTCAAAAAATGACACTTGGTAGCTTCCACTTTACTTTGACACTTAGACAAAATTGAGCAAAAAGAAATTTGAGCCCGTTCTCTGAGTCAAAACTTTTCCATCTCGAACCAAAGTGTGTGGGGAGTAAATTTGCAATGTGAAACTAAAAATTAGAATGGAACGTAGAGTATTTTGTACTCTAAAATTATTGGTGACCCCAAGGACTTTTGAGCCTACTCAAAAAGAAACCACAACTCTTGCTTGATCAAAAATGTCAAAATTTACAGCTTCAACAATGCTGTTTGATAGGTAGTCCACTCATCGTTAGATAACCCCTACTTATTTTGCAATTCATTAAAGGCTAAATCAAGGTTGATAATATCCTTGTGTGAAAATTTTTGCAAAATTTGAACCGTAACCTTCAATTTGAATTTGAGCTAGGAAACAAGAATTAAAACAACTTCTACTTCAGGTATGGATGAGTCATCCCTTAAATCCTGAAACACTGTTTGATCATTCTACTTGGCCGACACCAAAGGTTCAATTTCATCAACCATAAGTATAGTATTGTCATCAAGAAATGGAAAAGGAAGACCTAATTAAGCTAGGTCTTCAATGTGCTATTCCATTTCACTGATTCCTTTTTTCATGACATCTAAGAGCTCTCTGTAATTGATGGCTGTGGAGTTGCAACTAAGAACCTCATTCACTCACTTAGCAGTGACCATTCTATCATTGATTCTTAATTCTGACAATGTTCCATCCATTACATCATAAAGCTTCTATAGCAGCATTTTAGAGTCTAATACTCTCCCTAAAATTGTAGCTAGAGTATTTTTAACTAAATTTTCCACCTTTTCACACAATTTTTGTGCATTTAGCAGGAAGGTGAGAGAAGGCCTAAGCTGAATAATCTCTGAAGAGATTCTTTTCCACATTGATGCATAAAGCTCCTTCACTAGAGTTAAAACTCCTAGATTCCTTGGCCTATTGGCCAGCTCTATTGTCAATTATTCTATTCTTTGATACATAACTTGAAATTGGGCTTGTATAGCCGTAGTAGTATTCTATTCATTCAATAGCTTCTATTAGAATTGAGTCACCTATAGTAGGATTTCTTCACATTTTGTTTATAATGGTACTTTTTCTCTTCTTAGGGTCATAACTAGATATTTTACCTGCATTAGCCCTACTTTTAAGGAATCATTTTGGGCCTACATTACCTGGTGAGTCTAAAGGGAAATAGTATCTTACAATTATTTATTTAGACTCTCTATCTCATTGTCTTTTATATCAATTTTTGAGGTCAAATCGCTACAATTTTCCTTTTCCTTGGCTAAATCAACCTCCATCTTCTGTAGCCTCCTTGATGTTTTCAAGTAGTCTTCAATAACTGTAGAAGTGGATTTGGTTATTAGCTCAATTTTGTCTTGTGGCCTGAATAGGGACA
Source organism: Torreya grandis (assembly GCA_037957365.1). NCBI lineage: Eukaryota > Viridiplantae > Streptophyta > Pinopsida > Cupressales > Taxaceae > Torreya > Torreya grandis. Next base: position 1,458,128 of record JARHVA010002629.1, read on the forward strand.
TATCTATGGCCACTGCATTCATTGTGCAGTCTTTCAACTACATTTTCTCACTAGGCTTGATTACATTTGGTGACAAATGAGTCACCGTCAGTTGTTGTTGAATTGGGTCAAATTGTGACCACAAATGTGGTGTAGCCAAGGCTTTATTTTCCTTGATCCTCTTTTTCTCTCTTTGAGCTTCCTTCGCCTTCCTATTAGCATCTACTTGAGTTTGAAAGGTAGAAGGAGAGGCAATGTGCCCACCCACAAAAGGATGTCCTTGTGGTAGACCATATGGAATAGCCAATTGTTGGCTATGGGCAATCTAAGGGGGGAGTTTCTTGGGAATAGAGGGGGAAAAGTGAGGTAATGTTAAAGCTTAAGTAAGGATAGATGGGGTGAAGTGAGAAATGGGAATGACAGAGGTGGTAGGGGATGTCATCTAGCTAGATGGAATTATCATGACAATAGGAGAAGAAAGAGATTGAGAAGGAGGAGGAATAATACTTACCTGAGGAGCAATTACAATACTCTATAATTGGCATTGTGAAGGTTCTACTTCCTCCTCTGAATCAAACTGAAACTGCACCCTCTTTCACTTCTTTGGTGTTTTTTCTTCTGGTTGTGCTCCCCTTTCTTCAATATTTACCACTGATGTCAGTGGTGCTTGTGGGGAATTGGGAACTTCAATAATTGATGCTGATGGGGAAGATTTTGGTGGTGAAGGCACCACACTCTTTTATTTTTCCATGATGCTAAGAGATTGGGGCCAAACTGATATAGTTACTGTAGCTATAATTTGTCTTGGGGCCTATAAATCTTGGCTTGATCCTACTCTAGCTTCTAGCTCTACACCCCATGTCAGCAAATTGCTTATCTCAAGGCTAGATATAGGGGAGAGATGGCACTCATCCCAGAGTTCTTCCCATCTCTCATCTAAGTTGATGCTCCCAAAAGAATGAGTTGTTTGATAAATTTCTTGCCTATATTTCCAATAGGCTTCTATTTTCTCAGCATCCAATCCTTATTCTTTAGTGCCCTTCTTAAGCCAAAAGTCATTTTGACTTTAGGATAAAAATCTTGCTTCTTAACATAGAAAGTTTCCCATGGTCTATTTTGTGGAAGGGGCAAATCTATTAATTTATCATAAAATCTAGGAGTATCTTCCCTAGGATTTTTCCTATGTTCCCAAAAGGGGCATCCCTCATGTGCAATTCTGGTTGCAACCCTATTAGTCCTTATCCAAGAAACTATGAAACCATTTGGGTCATATAGCCATTTGTCTTTGATTAGTAAGAAACCCAGGAAGGCCAGCTTTCTAAGAAACACAATCTCAGCATCTCTGGCTTCTAATACCATGCTGTTTGTCATCCATGGGAGGTCATACATTTTCCTCTTCCTCTTCCCAAAGCTATATTCATTATCTACTATGGAAACCTACCTAGTGACCTCTAAGAATGCTAAATTAAGAGTCAAAATCTTAGGTAGCAACATTGGTTCCCCACAAAAACCATAGACCCTAATAATTGTATGGTGGGATCCAAAAAAGAAATCACAAAGAATTGGGCAATTGGCTAAAAGATTTGAAATAATTAGAAATAGTCTATTTATAACTGGTTTTGGGCTCAGGTGGCAAAAGGTAGGAGTAACAAATAGTTCCCAAAATTCATATGGGTTGCTAGTTTTTGACAAAATATGTGTCCATGCAGACACATGAATGGTCCTTTGTAAATAAAAACTTGGGTCATACATATCAAGGTGCATATGTTGGGAAAAGATATCAGAGTTCTAATACAGCATGAGGTGAAACAAATAAGAAGAGTACCTAAAAACCCATTTTTTTTTGAATTGGGCAAGTTGTTCCACCATGGAGTATGCAATCTATTCAGAAAAATTGAGATAATACTCTTGAGTCTTGTCAATGGTCTTCAACCTAAAAAGGATAGCCATTTATTCTCCATAGAATACCATACCATCTTTCATTCTGAGGATGAAAGCCATCATAGATAGTGCATCTTGGCTAGCTTGTGCGAATTGGGCTCTTGCTGCAGGGAGTGTCAGCATAGTAGTATCATCATCACCCATTTGTAATTCAGATCCTAAGAACCTCAATTGAGTATTAATGTTTTCCCATGTTCTTTGCATTTTAGCAATAGTGGGAAACATAACTGTCTTATCATGAGATAGGGCTAACATGTCTCTGATAGCTTGTAGTGTGATCTGCACTATGAATGGGCCTTATTGAATGGTGCTTGAGGGTGCATGAAACAAGTCTATGCATAGTTTGACCAAGTCAGGGCATGGATGCACACTTGGGACAATGATTTGTGCCAGTTGTGAAGTCCATATCCTCATTGTAAAAGTCTCATATTGTCCCACCTTGGCTCTCTAAAGACACCTTTGATGTGCCCCTTCTCTAAGAGTCTTTCTACTAGCTCTTTGAAGAATTGGGTCCATGACTCCATCTGCATAATCCCTTATCTTTGCTGGGTCACTTACTTGACTAACTTCAGGTATTCTGGTCTGTGGGTAGGTCTTCAATGGTTATGTGGGAGCTGAAGCATATGACTTGCTCATAAGAAACCTATCAAGGGATTCATAAATCCCAGATCCTTGTTGTGAAGACTATGCTCCTTCCATCTCTATTCCTATTCTGTGATAGCCAGTATGAACTTTTGCAAAATATAAAACACTTTTCCTTAAGCAGGTTTACAAAGAACTAAAAATGCAAGTAGCAAGATATTTTCTCACAGATGTAGGAATGTTTGAGAAACTTGTAGGCTTTAATTCTTGCTATGAGGCATTTATTGACCCATCAAGTCTTAAAATGGTATTAAACTTGGATAATTGTTAGCAAATCCTACTCAATCTTCATGGGACAATGAGATAGACACGTTATGCAAGTGGTAGTGTAAGGAGCCTTGGGGATTTCTAGATATTTGGGAGATATTCAATGTATTGAGAAATTTTGAAAAACTCTAAGCTATGGAAACATGTTCAAAGAACACTTATTTAAAAGAAAGCAGGAAAACAAAAATGGGAAAACAAAACAACATGAAAAGAGGAAACTATCTAACTATAATACATTAACCAAGTATCTTTGTCTCCCTCTTGGATCAAAAGAAAAATTTCTAAAGTCTCCTTCATGACAAGATGACTTATATTGTTGGACAAGTGGTCAAATTGGATATAGCTCTGGTGACTTTCTCTCTTTGTATGCCACATTGATTGGCTTGCATTTGAGTGAGTCTGAGTCAAACATGCTTTCAGCATATATATTCTCTTCTTGTTCTTGAAAGCTTGTCAAATGCCAGTTCTTGATACTGGCATGTCTTATCAAGAAATCAATGACTATTTGCTCATCAACAGAAGCCATTTGATAAATATCATTTATTGGCTTATCTCCTTCTGCCTCAAACTCAAGTTCTATTGCATGATCATCATCTTTAATGAATTAAAAATTACCAACCTCTTGAGAGGATAATTTTGAAAGTTTTCAATAATTTTGCATATGTAATTGAGTCTCAATGTTGTCTTGTTCATTTGTGACCAACTCACAGCCTCCTTGAAGAATAGTATAACCTGACCCAATGATTTCAAACAAGTCATTTAAATCATGATTAAGGAAATATCCATACTCCTCCACATCATCTTGAAAAGTAAGAAGAAAGTCAAAAATTATCTCTTCTTCATCAAAGATTAAGGCATACACTTGCGAATTCTCACTCAAAATATGGAATTCATGTTGAGAGACCCGAGGATTAATAGAAGAGGTATCTTTTGAATTTTCTTCCTTTAAAATGTTTGGGATTTTATGATCTTCATCAAATATGATGTAAGTGCCTAGACCAATGGAGTCATAATTTCCATATGGGTCACTTTGCATCATAGCTTATAAATGATCATTTTCCTCTTCTTGATCATGTCCAATCCATTCACCTAACTCCTCAACAAAAACCCTTTCTTCTTTATTCATCATAGCATGAGCTGCCTCTAACTTTGTGGTTGGTTCATTGGTGATGTGATCCTTATATAGTGGCTCAGATAATATCTTCATCTTTGAACCATATTTGGTTCTTAAGATGAGGTGAGACCAGTCAAGGGATATATATCCTCCTATCTTGGCTGTAAAGTCTCTGGATAAGCATAAGCTAAATATAGGAGGTATATCTATGAATACTACATCTTGATTTACAATTATATTGGGACAAGTATATAATTGTAATGGGAGTTGTTTAATTCTCCCTATTATTTGTACTACTTTGCCATCTAGCTGCATGACTCCTTTAAAGAGTGCTTCATACTTTATTATTAAAGAATCAGCTATCTGCTTAGGCATTACTATAGTACTAGCCCCTGAATCAATCATTACATTATGTAGTAATTTCTTGCCAACTATCAAAGTTAAATAGAAGGGATCTGGTTTGGATTTGCTTACCTCTGGTGCATTATTCACTAGGGCTGTTGTTTACAGATGAACTGTGTCTTTGATCTTTTCTTTTTCAGTAGGTATTTCTTTGATAATAGTACATTTGGGCACTACTTGGCCTTGTTGAGCTTCTTGTAGTAGTGTCTTCTATTTAGGAATAGCCAATATATCCCATATTGATACTTATGTTGGAGTCTTCTTTAATTGATCCACCACATTTATTGGTCCCAGGGTCTAATTTCTTTGAAAATAAGGATATCTTATTTTTTATTGAATTTGTGCAAGAATCACTTGATTTTGTACAAGCTGAGGCACTTCTTGTTTGACATCTGTGTTTCTCTAACCTTGATTTAGAGGATTCTCCATAACTTGATTGTTTACAACCTCAAGCTATTCCACCATTCTTCTCTTTGATCTAGTACAATAGTCTGATTGCACCACTAGTTTCTTAGAAGTGGAAGCTTTGTTCAAGAAAACTGATTCTTCATCTTTAACCCATGAGAACAAAGCATGTTCTAAGGCTATTTCTTCTTCTTGTTGCAAAGACATCCTTTGCATCTGAGCCATTAGGACTAGATTTTGCATACCATGAGATTGGTAGGCTTGATTATCACTAGTACTTGCAAATTGTCCATCCATTCTTCTTTGCTCTACCACCTTTTGTTGTAGAGTACCCATGGGACAATATCTAGGTGTATGAGAATTATTGTAAGGGAAACACCAAGCATTGGTGCCATCTACATAATTATTTTGCCCTGAAACAATCTCCTTATTTGAATTGGGAGGAATAGTCTATGAGGGTGTAGGGACTGCAACTAATTAGTTTGTTCGCTGAGGGTTATTTTGCCTTGGAGGACCCTGGTATTGGTTTGGCTATGATGAAAATCTATTTCCTTGATAGCCCTGATATTTGGGTTTTGTATAAGTATTCTACTATCTTTTTATATTAATTAGCTCATTAGAAAATGTCCTCAAGATGTTCTTGATATCATCTAGCTCAGATGACTAAGCAGGGACAATTTCTTTAGCAGGTGGTTGAGGATATTGATACATAGACACAAATGGGGCTATGAATTTAGGGGCTTCTTGAGGTAATGGCAAGGTAATTTTTGGGAACATAGGCATGAGAGGCCTTGGGGACAACTTTCTAGCATCTATAAAATTATTTTTAGCTCTAACTACATAGTCATAAGCCTCTGGTAGAGTCTGACCTCCAAGTGACTAAATCATAACAGATATGTCTAAATTTAAATCCTTAAGATAAAACACTATAGCCATACCTAGTAATGGTTTAGCTGTAACAGGGATTCTTTCCCAAGTCTTTTGAAATCTAGAATTGAAGTTAGTCATTACTTCTTGTGGTGCCCTTTGGATGGTAATAAATTGCTATAATAAAGAAGACTTATCACCCTTCTCTTCAAATCTTTCAAAGAAAATATCTCTAAGCTGATCCCATGTAGGTATGGTATTTAGGGTCAAAGACCGATACCATTCTAGAGCCTTCCCTCTAAAAGAAGCTGCTAATAACCTTATGGCCACATTTTGCTGTGTGACAACATGTATAACACAGACATCTGATACATCCTGTAGATGTTCTTTAGGTGTTTTGAAGTCTTTCCCATTGAATTTGGGTAGAACTTTTAGGGCATTCACTAGGATAGGGTCCCAAGTGGCTGGTGGTATTGGGAGAATCAAAGGACTACCAGTGTTCCAACATGCATAATTTCTTGGGGCTATAGGGGCTCCCATATTTGCTCTTAGTATTGGTATAAACTGATTGAATCTTCTTCTAGGACTAGTTACCAATGGTGGCAAAAGAATACATAGATTTATAGTAGACTAACATCTGGTTACTGGTCCATAGCTCTGACTCCTCGTAGCTCTTTGGTTTATACGATCTTGAAATAAACTTCAATATAGTATCCCACTGAGCATGCCAAAAATTATTGATGGTTAAAATTGTACTTGTTTCTAAAACAAATAATGGGTAGTTTCAAGAATGTGGGACTTGTAACTTGAAATAACCTCCAGATTTTTAAGAAGCTGGTCTCTTTTTTATATTGAGCATATACTAGGAAAAGGGATAGGAATTTTAACAGAAACACAAATGCAAAGAAAGAAAATTTAACTATGGAGATGCACCTGAATGTAATTCAACCCTTAATTCTAAGCATAGTGAAACTATATGTAAGATTCAATTACATTTAAGAGCAAACAAGACATGATCAATGTAAAAGATGAAAACAATAGAAATAGAGGCTCACAGCTTAGACTACTTTTGCAGTGACACAAAAAATATCAACAAAGGCACAGGACTCAATCTTCTTATTAATTCTCTATTCACATAAGAGGCACAAAAAAATGCACAGTTACATAAACTTTCCAACTTAAGAAAATAGAACAAAGGCAAATGATATTCCTAATCACAGCTCTAGAAAGTCTAAAACTCTTGACAATAATTCTCTTAGAAAATTTTCTCTGGATTCTCCTCAGATTTCTGATTTGGGTCTCTAATTATCTCCCCTATTTATAGCCTTGGATTCCTTCTAGATTAACTGCATGTTCTCAATCTAACAGCCCAACTGAACTCTAACTAAACTAGAAGTATCTAACACAAGATATTTCTTGTATTTGAAATGTTCTATTTCTCTACAAGTTCATTGGCTGAAGTAAATATTCAGGACACTTCCCACTTTTAAATAGGAGAGGACACTTATATGATTCCCCTTTTCCTCTTGAAAACCTTCTCTTTATTTAAGATGCACTAAAAAATGACACTTGGCATGTTTCGCAGCACTTACCGAAGACACACAGCACTTTCCATGTAACTTATATTCTTTTTGTGTCTTTGCTTAGGAGTGTTCCACCTTTGACACCTATCACAATCTACTTCTTCAAAAATTTAAAAACTTAACAAAAAATAAGACCCACAGCATCTCTCACCTAAGCAACTTTAAAAAAAGGCATAGGGACAGGTGGTGATTTCCACTTGCCTCAACAAAGGACACATGGTAATCTTTGCTTTACTTTACTAGGGATATGTAGCGATCTCCACTACTTTTATCCACCTTTTGAGAAGCTTGTAGAAGGTGACATGTGTTGGTCTCCATGTTGCTCTATTTATATTTATAGAAACAATCAGGTCTCATTTCATAGTTATATAGATAGTGACACTTGGCAGCTTCTGCTTGCTTTAAAAACAAAACATGAGACCACCACAGTCTTTACTATATCGATGAAACAAAATGAAAATAATTCAGAGGTTGACACATGATGACTTTTACTCTCTTTAATTGGGATACGTGGCATCTTTCGTTGCTTTTAGAAAAGCAAATTGAAACCTTCCATGATTACCACTTGGCACCCTCCACCTGATCCTGATACTTAGCTTGTTGGAAAGAAACCTTTGAAACATATATGAGATGCAGATGCTGATACTTGTTGCACTCTGTTGAGTTACTATGGGACACATGGCACGTTCTACAGCCTTATTGAAATTATGAAAAGTGCCTCAGAAAATGACACTTGGCAGCTTTTGCTTTACTTTGACACTTAGACAAAATCAAGCAAAAAGAAATTTGAGCCCACGCTCTTAGTCAAAACTTCATCGTCTTGAACCAAAGTGTGTAGGGACTAAATTTTGTAGTGCACAACTAAAAATTAGAATGGAGCGTAGAGTATTTTTTACTCTACATATATGAACTTTATAGATTTATATATATTTTTCCTAATTTTAGTTTCAAATATTTACAATGATACATCTTTTCAAATCAACTTGCTAATAAATAGGGCAATTGCATTGATACATAGGTGTACTCCTAAACCTTATAATTTTAATTTCAATCTTTTCAATGCTTTTAAATTTATTAGTAAAGCACTCAATTTTAATATAATGTTCACTAATTATATATTGTAACATGCTCTTAGTTATAGGTTATTCATCAGTAAAGCACTCAATTTGGGCTCACACAAAAGCAAGGTGTGTTATACACACCCAAGTACACATTTATTCTCATTTAAACCAATAATTTCATTACTAGATTAAAGGGGAAAAATGTAGATGATATTTATGAATTATATATCACCTCAATCTTGTACACTTGAAAAAATCAAACCTTGGTTGTTCCTCTCAATTTTGAACCTTTCTCAGTTTGAAATTCTTGCATCTACTCTATCTTGTTCCCCTTGGATTATCTCTTGCTATGACCAATCATATGTTGATAAACTAGACCTTATATCTTTCCTAGAATGCTTAAAATTTTCTTATCTTATGCCCTTACAAGTTTTGAGTTTGTACTTATTTTCTAACTGCCAAGACACAAACATCAGTCTCAAACCCTTGTGTTGACACTAGTGTCCTACCTTGATGTAGGTTTATAGTACCCTAAATTCATATAAGCATCAAACAAAACATATCCTAATGGTTGGATTAAGTTATTTAATGTGATATTTTTTTTGATATGAGTGGTATATATTCACAATCACTCCTCATTCATTATTCACCTGAAATTCATACCAAAGATAATTTAAAGAGCATAAAATTAAGCAAAGCTTCTGTATTTATTAATATTTATATATCCATCATAGGGACTACACATATATAGGTATGAAGTACTAAAAGAGCAATCCAAGATCCTGATTTTTCAAGTTACAAGCTAGGTCACTATTTTACTTATCTTCTATATATTGCACCTTTGTGCACACACAAGCCAACATATTAGGGGATAAATACATTATTTTAAGGACTTCTTAGAGTAGTGTATATTTAGGTAACACAAATTTATAATGGGTTCTTTTGGGTTAGCTCAACACCATGAGCCCACTAACTCATTTTTCCCAAGGTCACTATGAATTTGAATAATTAGGGTTTTGCCATTTCATGAGGAGTGATAATCTATGACCTAGATTTAAATACACTAGAGTGAAGGTGAATATAAAACTAGAAGAATCCAAGTGGTCACATCCTTTTCCAACATGTATTCTATACAATACCCTTACATTTAATTTAATTAATAACATTAATGCTAATGTCCAAGGCTGATGCTAGTCTCTGTGACTCTAGAAGTATTTAATCCAAAATTTGGTGACTATTCTAGAATCCTCTTCTAGTCTGCTTCCTAACTATTCCAAATCCAAAATTATATCATCATTAGAACCATCTAAATACATTATTTCTTTGTTATTTCCATATCTAGCATAGTTTTACTTTCTATTTTTATTTTATCTTAGTTTAATAAATTTAGTATGTGTTGTATCTAAGTTTATGATTTAATTAGCCCATTGTAGATCTAATTATCACCTTTGTGAATTATAAATTTTATATTCTTAACCCTATCTTCCAAAGTAATATCCACATATAAATTATGGTTAAACACTACTAGACAGTAAAGGTCATGTATGACTCTTTTTTCCCCTCCCCTTGATCTCATGATCATGCTAGCTACTAGATAGATCCCATTATAAGCCCTATGCTTATATTGGATTCCAAAATCCATGATATTATAAACAAAAGAGGTAGGGTCCATCACCATATGTGGTAGAACATGGTTAGGCAGAATGTCCCTCCTCATCCTCCTCCACATCCCATTATGATAACTAATTCAATTTAAGGGTATGCTATCATTGATTAAATTAAGAATATCCTAGCTCTTATTTCCATATTAGAGATATAATCATGAGGTCAATTATCTAAAATGATATATTATATACCACATTGTGTTCCAAAACTATACCAAATGATTTTGAACTGACCTATTTTTCATATATGGTTAGTATATCAAAGATTATTAAAGACATGATATATTTTGAAAAGAATGACTTGTCTACTCAACACAAGATAAATCAAAATCTACCATTTTTCATTCAAGGGTACATATCAAATATGGGAGTCAAACATATATTGATGAATAATGGATTGAGATTGAATATCTATAAATATAAATTGAGTATCAATAAGTACACTATTAAAAAATTATATAAAAACATGAGAGGATTTAACAATGTACCTTGTAAAGTGTTATAATTAATCACATTAGATATCATAATAGGACATACACCACTATCTAGTATGTTTCATATGGATAAAAATCACTTACATTATTACTTAATATTAGGTATATCATGGATACATGTAATGGAAGCTATACCATCTACTTTGCATCAATTTATAAAGTTTATTTGTAATAGATATTTGTAAAAACATATTACAATAATCAACATTTTAATTATTATTAAGTACCCATACCTAGTGATGGATACATTAAAAAATTTGGTGCTTTTCAGTCTACTATAATATGTCTATCATATATCATACCAGAAAAAAAACATGCATACATTTGAAATAGGGGAGTCAAGCAAAAATTATGAAAAAATATAACTATAAATAGATAAAGGAAACAAAAGATAGTCAATGACACATAAGAAGATAGGATGAAATATATTGCCTTATTTTTTAATTCAAAATTTCCAAATTAGCTACTTATGGAAGAATATGATAGTGATGATGAAGATAATTACATTCCATCAAACATGGATGAGTATTTTTGTTATCTTAGTTTTACACCCATTTGCCTAGGAAATATAAGGATGATTCAAAGCTAGTACGTAATGGAAAATTAGATATATGGAAGGAAACCCTTCCAAATGCCACTGTAGATAGTAAAATATGGTCTTTAGTACTTGAAAATGATAATCTCAACAAACATTTACCTTTTATGACTTATATAGTCAAACAAGGTCCTAATTATCCATCTTCTCACACCTATATGCTATCTTATGAATTAGTCCTTATGTTCTACTATTACATGACTATAGGAACTCATTGTCTATTTAAAACCTATTAAATGTCCTTCACATACATCTTTAGACACTTATTTTAGTATGATTGTACATAAGTCAGTTTCATTAGTTATAGTTGTTATCTCCAATTAATAACAACCTATTGGTCTTAACCAACTGATCCCAACAACAATTATTTTTTCTAAAATTAAACCCATACTTAGATTTAACCCATATTTCTAACATGTCAATGGCATAAATAATTATTTAATTATATCCATATATAAAAATATCAAGGTCCTATATAAAATAGACTAGGCACTTATTTGATATACATATATACTTTATTTCACACTAAAAATATTTACTTTATTCTTTAACATTTTCAAACATGTCACTAGGATTAGTCACAAGCCAAATATAAATAAATCCAAGTCAAATAAATAATTTTTAAGTATAAAAGCCACATAATTAGCTACATATACATAGTAAAGGAGCATAATTACATAATCACACAAGGTTGCACAACTATGTTTGGCTTACTTTACCTCAGATTATTAGATACATAGGTAATGGTAAATCATTATATGGAGGTGATTGGGGTCAAGTCAAACCATTAAAATTCCCAAAATTTTTAACGTTATAGCCCTCATAATCACATATATGATTTTAAGACAAAGGAGGAAAATTTCTAGATCTGTGCACATCATAAAGGTTCATGATTAGAAACACATAACAAGCAAATGAAATCATAAATGATGATAAATTCAATGTGCCCTACTTCTTCAGAGGTCAATACCAACCAACATGTCAATATTGACTGATGATATTAACCTAATCCTATGGAATATAGCCCACATAGATAGTGAATACATTCCATAATAGAATAAATGATAGATTTTCTTATATTTAATTTTAATTTCTAGAATATAGTCATAATCAGATAGTTAACCTAAAAATATAAGTATTTTCATGTGTATTTTTAATTATTGGTAAAAGAGGGTTTTCTACAAGGACCAAACCCTATTATAAGAGATGAATAAATAATCCTTGAAATCTAGAATAAAACAATAAATTCTGCAAAGCAAAAAACATCAAAAAAATAACCAAAAACAACTAAACAACCACTACATAACCAAAAAAGAAAAAAAATAAACAAAAAAATAAGTAACCAAACTATTTTTATATCCCAACAAAGGATTTATTTCAAGTGTCCACCATATTCTTTAACACCACTTCCATGTGATGCATGCCTTTCATTTTGATGTCCCCTTCCTTGTTCTTAACAATTCATTTGGTTTTTTCACATGGTTTTTTTGTATCCATATCATATTGCCTCCCATTGAGCATCTAATTAAGCCCATCCATAATAAAAATACAATTTTGAATAACCACATTAATAAACTAAACTAGATTACCTATATTCTTTTTGATCATAGTATTTTCCTTCTTTAGATTATCATATTTTCCTTCTAGAATCTTGATTTCCATCAAAGCTCTATTCAATTTCTCTTTGTGATAGAAATCCTCACACTGTAACTTAAGAATTTTAATGGATTATTCAATAATTTCTAGTCCTTCATAAACCACTTGAGGATTATTTGATGCAACTCTAAATTCCCTAAAATCAAACTCATCTTATAATGTCTAGTGTAATCCTCTACAAATTCATCAAAACCATCCCACACTTTCTCTTTTCCTTTTATGTTCCCTTCAAAAACTTCCTTATTTTTCACTTCAAAACACAAACCTCTCCATTTTATTAGTTTAATATGTAATATTGTGATATATTTATTACTTTCTAGATTTAACATATGCCCTTGTCTTATTAGAGGAATCAATCTCAATATTTTACATTTAGATGTAGAATTGAATGCCATATATATTGATCTTAATTACATTTCAAATTTATATCTTAATTAAATTAATCTCACGTATTAATCCAAATTAGTGTATTTTTTTACTAAGGATAAGAATGGAAATTATTTTAACTTAACAACAACATAATTCAATGATAAGTTCTCCATTAAATCAATTATTTGATAAAATACAGTATAACTAGGTAGTAAGAGGCACTATACATTAAAAGTGCACACCAAGCATTTTTAATAGATTTATCAAATAATATAGAGACATTAGATACACAAACTACTATTAGATTATAGATTATTAGAGCACAATGTAATCTTGGTACTATATTATAGAAGTTACTTGATAATAAATTTATTGGTTTGCCTATGATTTGACATACAACTATTAGTATATTATCAACTCAAGAAGAAAAATAATTTTATAGTTGTCACAAAAACAAAGAACATGAAATAGAATTTTTTGTGGCATTATGACAAATTATTAAATTTTTTTAAGGATGAAGGGATTATCGCAATAAATCAAATACAACAAAAACCACATGAAGAGGATTCTAAGACAAGAAATAGGACCATAAATAATGTGTGTAATGAGTTTAAGTATATATGATATGAAGTCTTGACTATTATGGTATTAATTAAGAGTAAATATTGCCGAAAGATTAATATCGCTAAGGAATAAGGGTTAAAAATGTGAAAAACTACATTCTTACAACATTTGGGTTAGAACACAAATTAGTTACAACACAATAGACATTTAAAGGATTAAATAGACATTACATTAGTAATCACTTATGGGCTAGAGGTTGTTGATACATTGATATTTTTAATGCATCCCAATGACAAATTTTGGGTTAAACTTGGATAAGAATAGTTACAACATATACAAGATATAGTCTTCATTCCAAATAGATACATATATTTTTCATATAGATGACATACAATCAAGATTTAACATGATGGAAATAATGAACACTGAAATATAAAGGACTCAAAGACAAGTTATATGTCATTATCTCATAATAAAATTTATAATCCCTTATATATGGTTGAATAAAATATAATGTGTGCATAATGTTTTATAAAGAGAAAAAGGAAAGGTAAAAATTGATTTAATAAGACAAGTACAATGATGATTATGTTAATAATATGTTTGCATTTGATGAGATCAAATACCTAGATTTTAATAATTTATCACTAAAATATCCATAAGAGTTAGCCCATTCATTTTATGCCATTTTAGGCATTTTCACGTCACATAATCATAAATAAGATACATTTTTTTAAATACACACAAAAAAAAAAAAAAAAAAAAAAAAAAAAAAACAAAAAAAACTTATACATGACATGTATTACTAGTTTACATGATTCATTTATTATTTTTTACATTTTAGAGACTATAAATTTATTTTATAAATACACATTTGATTCATGATATACATGAGTGGGATGTAGGATGTACATGTTATCTATGACATGGAAATTTAGATGTATGACATCCCTACACCCAGAGCCTACCTTTCCTACATTGGGGGCATGCTTACACTGGGGCATCTAGACTCATCTTACATAAGTTACATATTTATATCACCATTACATCAATCATATTTATCTACTTAAATTTATTACATGACTTGATCTTACATATACAATTTAGAGTTCCATGTGACATTATGTGTTAGCATGTGTGTGTCTATGATATATTGTGTATGTCATGGCTATTAAATTGCATGTGAGTTTATTTGGATACATATAGGATATAATGTGAGGTGTATATTATGATTACAAGAGTGGGTAGTTCATTTTTAAGTTCATTAAAAATAATAAATTGATGAGCAAGAGACCTCTGGCATAATCCATCAGATTGGGAAAGGCTCAAGAGAAATAAAAAAATAGAAAAACTTAACCAAATGCTATACCTTTCCCATGGATTTTATTTCCAAGTCTTATTTAGTTTTATTTGTGACTATATTATAGATCTAGGAGTCATTAATAATGTCACACGTGCATTCTAGAAACATCTTGCCTTGTCTATGAGTGGTTTTGCATGAGCAATGAGAGGAATGGTTGAATATTTTATAATATTTATGAATTATAAGCCTATGTAAAAAAGCTTATTTAAGGCATAATGTAATCCTTGTATTTATAGATTCTCTAAATTTATTTTGATCATTGGATGATGATCAAGATGAATGGATAAAATCAAAAATCCTGGATGACTTATGCCATTAATAATTATGGTTGAATTTGCATTGATTAGACATGGCTTACAAATTATGATATTTAAAAAATGATTGACAAATTTCATGATGATTTCATGATTCAAGATATTTTTATATGATGCCATCAACCACTTGGCCACTTGACATGATAATTAAGGAATAAATATAATTAATGAATTTAGAAAATAGGGCATTTTAAAAGCTTTGGAATTTACCATTAGAGGAAGATTAGGTTAATTAACAAATTTTAATTAATTTAATGAAAATTGATGTGACTTTTGAAATCCAAATAACCATTCAACCTAATTAATCCAAAACATCTCTTGCATAGTTGCAATTCAATTTAGGATGAACTAAGTAAAGTTGATGATTCCATATGGTGAATTCACCTAATCAAGGATGCCACAATATGTTTTAGAATGTGCACACAATATGTGTGAAATAATTTAGAAGTTTAAGTGATTTTGTGTGTTATTGTAAGAAATCTATTTTAATTACAATTTTTACATGAGAGTGATGAAAATGAAGTGTCTAAAATAATTTTATGATGGCATGTTCTATATCATGCATTATTATACTTATGAGTGATACCATGATACATATGATGCATCTTATATGTGGTTATTATTTAGTGTTTTTATGATTTATATTATGGTGATTATTTTTATGTGCCTCATTCGTATTTCTACTTTACATGACACATGAATGCATTAAGATAAATGTTTCATATATACTATAATGATATAATCTTTGCTATGATGAAATAATCTAATTATGTTAGCACATGATTTACATGAGTATATATTTTATATGTATGATGATGTGTATAATTATTTAATTTTGAGATGAGTAATTCATAAATTATATTATTCACCTCAAAAGAGGGGAATACACAATGGATTGTCTTAAAGAATTAATCCTTCATATATGAAAAACTCAAATTTTAGGAAAAAATTATTACAACAAAATTAGATTTTGGGCACAGATTAATTAAGATTGGCACATGTTTACACAAATTATTATAGATGATTATGAATTTGACAAAGATTAGGGGAATATGTAGGATATATGTTAGATATTATATAATATTATGAATGGAATTTCTAGATTCTATGATATTATTATATAAAATACATGACTCATATTATAAAGGTTATTATATTAGGGGCATATGTAGTGAATATGTGGATATTTCATAGATATTATGATATTTTGACATAACTTATTCAACATAGATTACAAAGGCTACCAAATTAGGGTAATATTTATGGTATATGCCATATATTATACAAGGTTATTTACTCATATTTAATCAGGTTTTACTTAGCTATACTTAGGCATACTAAGGCTTAATCATAGAATCCAACTGTAGTAGATGATTTGAAATTTACTTATAGTTACTTAGGTTATACTCAAGAATACTAAACTTTTACTAATGTTTATTAGAACCCATTTTGGGTCCCATTCTATGAAAATAATATTGAGTTGTGTGGTTGATGATTGACATGACTTATATTCTAATAATTTTTCCATCTCCAATGAGGGATGGTCCCAAACCATGGTTTTAACATTGACATCCATATGGGGCATAATCATACCATTCTCCATTGACTCCAAATGGTATATTGGTTTTCCTACTAAGTAATATATTATTTAAATTATTTTTCAATTTAAAATATGTTCAAATTATTATTAATATTTTATATCATAATTAGACACTATTTTATACAAGTTTAACTATAATTTTTACATGGAGTAAGCTTAATACTCATAAAATTACTGAAGACACCCACCATGGTTACACTTAGGTACCAAATTTATCACTTTATACTTTTAACCTAGTGCTTATTTATTATAATAAAAAGGGGGAAAATGTATAAACTTAAATTTTAATATTAGAAACTTCACAATGTTAGTTTTGACCAAGCCTTAGTATACATGAATTTTTCATACACAACAAAATATTACTCACATTCTCTCCTAGACTTTCACTTACCTATGGTTCCATCCTTCCTAATTTTTTATTATTGACACATTTGATTTATCTATTATATTCATAAATAGATAATAATAGTAAGAATAATGTAGAGTGATTTCAAGTCATTGTTTCATGTCTCTTGAATGGCTTTGGCCATAGTTAGTTAGATCGGGTTACTAGAGTTGTCTATCTTATCTACACATACTCACATGCTTTACAAAAAATATTTTACAAAACTAAAAATATTCCTTAGGTCATCTCACACATTTCACTTGTTAGTTTGGAATAAAATTTCCCAAATATTCAACTATATAAGTATGTTATCCCATTGGCACATTGAGGAATAAAAACACACACCCTTGTGGTACTTGTTTAAAGTATCCAAATATGAAAACCCTTAAAGTAACATCCATAAATCCAAGTTTGAATACTATTTTAGGTTCAAATAATGGGTTGTAAAGTGTTGAAATCCACACATAAAATTCCACTACATAGTATTATAGTACTGATTAATCACACACAAAGTTAGGCTAGAGAAATTTGTTTAGTTTGAGCCCTCTATAGAGTAATTTAATTTAGATAATGTTTTTCCACTCAATGAGGGATGCTTGAGGTTATCTCAAACAATATTCTATAATACATTTTTATATATGAAGTATCTAAAGTGGAATGAGGGTTTCAATGTGAAGGAAGATGAATCTAAACTTGTGCACATTCTAAGCCTCTGATATCACCTAAAATACATATCTACAAGTAGGTGTAGTGATATATGGTAGAAAATTTTGAAAATTATCAAAGGGAGATGCAACATAGAGTAGAAAAAATGGGATAACAAAGGAAACAAACATTACCAAATCTATCCCATTAGATTTAGATAGCTAGTTTTTACATTCTAGTGACTAAAGACCCATTTGAGATCACTACTGATGATTTTACACCTGTCACATACAAACTATAATTTAGATGATATGAGTACCCTATCTTCTTATTAATTTATATTTATAAAATGTAAAATTAATCTATCATATTAGTTACATTAAGATTTTATTAATTTAAACATAAATTATACAACATGAACTAGTCTTAATTTTTATTTCACTATACTAGTAAACCCAAAATAATATTAAAAAAATAAATAATTAGATGGTACAATTTTTGAGTCAAAAAATTCTACAATTTATCAATCATTGGTTAAGAAAAAACATTAAATTGGACATCTAATTAATTTTTTGGGTCTAATATAATAAAAAATAAACCCCCTTTTTATCTGTGAATTCTCTAGATAGGCATCAACCAAACATAAGAGGAAGATCTATCCCAAATATTATTAATATATTATGATATTGGGACAAGCATGGATGGTTATAGGGAGGTAATTTTTAAAACCTATAGTTAGAACCAAAATTACATATAGTTAGGTTACACCTATTTCTAGGGGATCATGGATAATTCCTAAATATTCTACCACTTTCTTGGGCATTACAATATTACTAATGCTAAAGTATATCATGCAATTATGGATGTAATGCTTCCAAATTATTAAAGATAAATATAAATGATGGGGTTTAAATTTACCACTAACATATGATATTTATGATTTAAGCACAACTTGGGACAAAGAATGAGTATTATCCTTTAGGATTGCATATTATTTTAATATTTGGACACTCTTGTATGTTGCTTCAATGCCTCTTGCAATAAGTCCATATAATATAGATTAGACAAAGATTCAAATAAGAAAACATTAGCAGTCACTTCACCTAGCCCAAAATATTGAATGGAATTGTAGGTTATCATCTTGTAACATTATAAGTGGTCCAATCCATTTTATTTTTTTTCCACAAAGAGTAATTGGGCCTAAACTACCAAGTTTTAGAGGTAGATAAATCTAACGACTATAATTCAAATATATATCCCTTTTATGTTAAGTTTTTTGAGTTCATTTTATATATTACATATGATATATTAACTATAATGTTCAATCCAACAAGTTGGTTCTAAAAATCTCTTTTCTTATACCTTGTCATATAGTCCAACTAGGCTCTGGGTCTTGCATCTGTTTGTGCATATTAATTCATGGAATAAATATCATTATTCCTTACAAAATACTAGTTACATTAAAAATCTATAGTGGCTTGACATACCACATCTTCTTTAGGTCATTGATAAAAATAAATTTGAACCATAATATATTTTTGTTTATTCCAAATAGGGCATCTATTTTATTCATGTGTCATGTCATAAGGATTACACAAAATATTTTTTATTAACCTAAACATTTTTGCACATGAAAAAGAGATAGACTTAGATTTGGCTTCCCTTGAATAGGTGGATTATCTTTAGGAGCAACCTAAAGATTGGGTGTTTGTAATTTTGGAGGCTAATAATCAGCTAGGGGGAAGTTAGGTTAGTATTTTGGTTATATACTTGATTATTTTGGTAATAGGATACATGAGAGGATTGAAATTGATGAATTTTAATAGCCACCAGATTATTACAAATGTTTTTAAGTATGTTTATTATTTCATCCATCTCTTTTTAGGTTTGAGATGTTTCTTAAAAAGGTTCAAGTAGGGGATTGATTATAGTGTTAGGAAAGTGAGCAAGAAGCTACATAGGCCTATAAATTTATATGCATAATGGCATAACAAGTATATGTGATGTATTCCCTAATTTTATTAGGGTTTTCTATGTTAGGACAATAACTTCATAAGTAGTAGGAAGTTTTTTTTAACCATGGATTGAATCATCATTATTATATTTGGATTAAACACTTATATTATATATAAATTCCATATTTTCCATGGGATGTTCCTAAGGTGGTATTCTATGTTAGGTTTTATTAAATCTCATATTGAATTCAAGGATTGTATCCATGGGTGAGATCTTGATGGTAGTTATTTACCCAACCAAAGATACATTTTTTATTTTTATTTGAAATTATTATATAATAGTGATCACAACTCCTTGAAACTATTTATAGATTAATGATATAAGATTATCTACCAATACATGACTTTACATTTGAAATAGGTACCATAAAATTGAAATGACACATGTTCATATCCTATATTATGGATTAAACATAGATTGCTACATCATGTATATGATATATGAGAGTAGTTTCTTGTTGAATTGAAAAGAGGGAAAATATTTAAATTCAAATGTATATTTTTTTCCAAGTCTATCATTATATTATGTATAAAATGGATGAATTATTGGTGGGGTATTATTTTTCCATAATTATTATGGGGGAATTACTTTGTGGGTGAAGGATATAAGATGCCATGAGTAGGAGATGTGGTTTTTGTAATAGACCATCGTCTTATTATTCTCATGTGATAGTGTTAAGAACGTCTATGATCAAATAGACAATGACACTCATATAATTGAAATACTATATATATTGATAAATAAATATTTTATTCTTTTTTGGTAGGAAGGAATAACTCCATAATCACTTTCCACTTTGAGGGGGCTACCTCCTTATTAGAGTAACACTCTAATTGAATTTATATTTTCATTGATGCATTACAATAACCTATGCCCCATTATTTATACTAAGTATAATCAACCCAACTCATTCTTATGCATGTGGTACTAAACTATTATTCCTTACTATTTATGCTACTATTCTACCCCTCCCTAGGTATATTACATTCCATCCCCATTACAAATTTTTCACCCTCAAAACATGGTAAAAAATAGGAGGATCAAATGAAGGATGAGCCATACATATTAAAATAGGTTTTAAAATAGATAGAGGCATGCCCATATGTCCTTTTCTACTTCCTCTTCTTTTGCTTGTGATCAGATATGAGCATGTACATCAATAAAGTGAATAGGTGCACTATAACTAAATGTTAAAGTGCAATTTGAAACATGATGTTTAACATATCAAAGCAGGAATAAGGGTGATCAAAATAGTCATCATCATAAGCTAGTGGAGGATACATTATATCCCATTTAGTATTATTCTTTAAGGGATTTGAAGCCATAGTTCCTTATATGGGCTTTGTGGTGGTTGGACTGGGTATATCAATTACTTGATTGGGCTTATTGGTGGATTATTAGGATAATGTTTTTACTTATGTAGGCTCTTCAAGTGATTGATTGGGTGCTTATATTACCTACTTGGGTACGCCAGGTGCTTTCTCTAGTGCTTTGTGTATTATCTTAGGTGTTGGTGTTATCAACTCAAGTTCTTTCAAAGTCTAAAGGGGTACTTTTAGGGCCTATTTGGGATCATCAAGTGTCTAAGGATGATAGTGCCAAGTTATTCAATCTTCTATAAGATAAACTAAACCCTATGATTCCATCAAGGATTGAGGTTGGAACATTATAACCTCTTCTCGAATCTCATCTTGAAGTCCATTGATGAAGTATCTTTGATAGAAATGATTAGATAATACATCAAGTAGATTGAAACATTTGTTAAACTCTATTTGATATTATCTAACTGTGGTATTTTGATAAAGTTAATCAATGATCTAGATTAAATGTGAAGGCCCATGATTATAATTTATTGGATATTGACTTCAATAAAAAATGCATCCTTACATAATTACTTCCATAAAAATTAACCTTTTTTTAATTATTAAAAATATTAGTTATTAAAACTATGATAAATTATACAATAATTGATAAAATTTAAAAATTAAAATTGTTCTAGAATGAGGAAAATGAGATGCACAAAACCCAATTTTTTTTGACTCAATTCACTACTGTTTGAGAGTAGTTTATAGAAGAATAGTCATTTTTTAACACACAAATATTGAATATATTAATATTTAAATATTTTATTCCTTTTTACCACTTTTAGGGGATACCTCCTTATTATAATAACACTCTAATTGAGTTTATATTTTCTTTTATGCATTACAATAAGCTATTCCCCTTTATTTGTACTAGTTCTAATCTACTCAACTCTCATTCTTATGCGTGTGGTACTAAACTACTATTCCATACTATTATTCACTATTCACTATTCTAATATTTATTCTACTATTATACCCCTCCATAGGTATATTCAATTAAATAGGTAGGTTTTATACCAAGATATTTCTTAAATATCCTTTGGATACAAAAAGTATACACCTATATTTTTGTCACTAACAATTCTTTTTAGGATTCATTAGTGCATCTTTCTCTTTGAGTACATGTCCTAAGGAGTGCACTGGGATCATGGTTGGTTTAAATCATGATGATTTACAATATATTATTTTTATATAATTTTATACTATACATGTTTACACCCATTATATTTTTATTTCTCATTCTAGTCTCTTTCAATACTATTTTCTCTATTTTACGCATCTTTTGCCTATTTTTTGAATTTCTCTTGACTAAATAGATCATGATTGAGTTAGTTATATTTTGGACCCTATGTTTACAATTATATAAGCCATGAAAAATGTAGTTTTCATTATGAAATGAGTTCATATTAAAAATATATCAATCCTACTTTATTTTATTTTTCTTCTTGTACTAACTCGACATGGCTGATATAATATTATTTTATTGTTTGGATTGGGTAAGTTCAAGGAGTTAGGAGACAATCCCATGGATATTTTAAGTAATGTGATTGAATTAATAAATAACATGATCATGTTATTTAGTTAATGTGATCACATTATTTAAATTATGGTTGGATAATAACTGAGGCATAACACAATCACGTTAATATATAACATGATTGTGTTAATAGATAACATGATCATATTATTGTAAAAACAATAACATGATCATGTTACTATTGTTTAAAACATAAAATAAATGAACATGTAGATGTAGATGTATAAAATGTTGGTTAATATATAATGAGACCGTGTTATAATAATGCAATTGCATTATTGATAACGTGATCACATTCCTATTATTTTGCACATAAAAGCATGTGAGAGTTGTACATGAAGGCAACTTTAGCTAGAGGATTATATTTACTAATCTAAAAGTAAATTATAAGTTTACATTTATTTTTTTATACTTTAAAATATAATAAAATAGGATCAATCTACATCTAATAGAGTTTGTCTCATAGTTGCATTCCTTACAATGTGGAAAATAGTTTTTCAAAATCTAATCTGGTTAGTACTGAGGCATTTTTAGGGTCTAAGTATTAAACCTAGGGATTTTAGGACATAATTTTTTCAATTGATATCCATTTTTGGTAAAAATATAATCATTTAAAAGTTTTTATGCCTTATATATTGATTCCTAGCATTTATAGGAGTCTTAGGTTTGTCAAATTTGAATTTTGAAAACCATTCACTTTGAAATTAATGCAAAGTGGTATGATTTGGGTATCATAGGTCACATTGATTACCAAAACACATCAAACAACCACTTTATGTTAATTTCACTTATTAATTGTCCCTACCTAATCACTAATCACTTCCTACTGATGCCTCATCAACCCTAATCACTATCTCATCATTATTCATTATCCATAATCACTACTTCATTAACCCTCACTATACCTAGTCATCTCTAATCATTCCTTCATTATCCTTGATTACTCCCCCATTAAACCTCACTATCCCTCATCATCCCTAATCATTCATGCATTTTCCTTCATCGTACCTCATCATTACCTCATTTATCATCACCATCCCTCATCATCTTTAATCATTCCCTCATCATCTCTAATCACTCCCTCATTGGTTCTCACCATCCCTCATCATTCGTAATTAATATTGTATGGGCTCTCACCATCCCTCATCATCCCTAATCACTCCCTCATTAGCTCTCACCATCTTTAATCACTACTTAATCATCCCTAATCATTCCCTCTTCATCCCTCATCACCCCTAATCACTCCCTTATTTACCCTCATCATTCCTCATCATTTATAATCACACCCTTATCATCCCTAATAACTCCCTCATTAACTCTTACCATCCATAATCACTTATTAGTCATACCTCATCATCTCTAATCACTCATTCCTCATCCCTCATCACCCCTAATGGCTCCCTAATTAATCCTCACCATCTCTCATCATCCCTAATCACTCTCTCATTATCCCTCACCATCCCTTATCATCCCTTTTAACTCCCTAATCATCTCTACTCAATTATTCCTAGTCCCTCCTCATCCTTAATAACTCCATCTGATACCTTGATGGTGGTATTTTCTTGGGGTTTAACAATGTTAGGAGATACAAGTGGAGAGTTGAATTATAAAATATAAGACATAATGATAGAAATGATGTGGAGTAAAATTTGAAAAATAAATATTTAACACGTATGAAAAATATGGGCCTATTAGAAATGATGTAATTCAAAATTAAAAATTTTCTAGAAAAAGAGAAGCAAGTAAAACCACCATAGCACCAAAAATGGGTATTAAATACATGAAGATCACCATGCTATGTGATTTCCTAAAACCAATCAATTGATTTGCATATGAAGACATTTTATGATCTAAATAATTACATTGAAGGTCTTATATTTGTATGTCTATTGATTGAGTCATCAGACCAGAGAGTGGAAAATATTTTTGAAATGATTAGAACAAGTAGTACAGATTGGAAAGTGATGCTTAATTCATAACTTAAATATTCAATCCAATGAAGGGTGTCACACCATGAGATATCTACTTGCACATCTCAAGAAGTGGGCACAAGTTATCTATAACTATAAAAAAGTAAGTAGATAATAGATTATGAACATAATGATATGGTTAGTACTAAAAATATCTCTACTTCCCCTAATAATAAATTATATGAATTAAAAATATTTTCTCATTAAAAATGTAGATCAATGATGAGCCAATACACTTCATCATTTCCAATAGAAGTCAGAAGAATTTAATTTCTCATAAAGCATATTTTTAAAAATTTAACTTGAAATTTATACATCCATAACCATACGCTAGTGTATGGTCTAGTGTAGGCCTTGAGAAATAAATCACCTAGTAGTTTCACTCGGTAGATAAAATCAAACTTTTAAAGATGCAATACTTTGTGACATCTTACCATTAGAGGTGTGTGATGGTTTAAATGCGGTCAACCATATATTTACCATTGAAATGTAGTCTATGAAGTAAATATTTGAAATGTTTTGATAGATTGTGATGATGTGAAACACCATATATCATAGTTAGTTCATAAGGTTTCAGTCATTAGTGCCTAGAAGTACAATAATCTTGTCAATTATAATAATAAGTATACTCTAAATGATAATAATTACATTTAATAACATCCTTATGTCACTATATCATAGTGTGGTTTATCCAACAAAAAAAAATAATTAAAACATAAACTAGATGAATACAATGATATCTTTTAGTCACCTAAATAAGTTCCTACATACTGTACACTAAATAATACTATTGATTTTATCCCTTAACTACCTCTACATAAAACCTCTTTATATAAAATATCATTTATAGAGAATGAATAGATCAAGAGGTATATCAATGAAATCATGGATAATAGACACATCATACCAAAATCATTGCCTTGTAACAACCCAATTGTGTTTGTGCCAAAGTTACGAATCAATTAAAAAAATATTAACATGATTAATGTGAATAAATATTATTCTCATTTAAATATTAAGTAATTATTATGCTATATCCATCGTATATAAGTCTTTTCCAAAATTTATCTTAAGTTTGTGTATCATCATATTCATGTTAAACCTATAGACATTTGGAATATAGTCTTAAAAACAAAGGAAGGATTGATTGACTAGTTGATTATGTCTTTTAGGTAAACTCATGTAATGAATTAATTCATTTCAAGATGTTGAAATACATCCTCATGACCTTTACCTATGCCAGTTTTTTAATCTACCTTGATGAGATATTAATCTTTAGAAAACATGGGATGAACATCTACACCACTCTAAACTAGTGTTTCACATATTACAGAAACATATTTTTATGATAACATGAGGAGATATTCATTTTTCATTTAAGAGATAAAATATTTGGGACACATTACACATAAAAGGATTACATGTGTGAACCTAACAATTACTTAAGTCATACAACAATGGGAAACCCTAAATAACTTTGCATCTGATTTAAATATTCTTAGAATTAGAAAATATACAATAGATTTATGTTTAATTTTTATATTTTGAACCAAACTACCAAAGATGGAACCAAATAAAGTTTCATCTAGTCAGATACAAAAAAAACATAATTTGATGAAAAAAATTTAGACTCTATTTTGTGTTAGTACTTATATTACTTTACTATAAATTTGGATGATCATCCAATTCATTTAGAAATAAAATTTACTATCACAAATGGGTGTTGGCAACACAAGTCATAAAAAAGAGTTAATTAATATTATAATGGATTAAAAAACATATGATTGGAATCAAAGATATCCTTAAAATATATACTTATGTCAAATAATGAGGGAGTAATTAAAGATGGTGAGGGATGGTGAGGGTCAATGATAGAGTGATGAGGGATGGTAAGGGCTAGTAAGGATCAATGAGGGAGTGCTTAGTGATGATGAGGGATGAATAAATATTGATTAGGGATTATGAGGGATGAGGAGGGAGTGATTTGGGATGATGAGGGATGGTGATAATCAATTGAGTGATGAGGGATGATAAGCCTGAGTGATTAGAGATGATGAGAGTTAGTGAAGGTTAATGAGGGAATGATTAGGGATGAGGAGAGATGAGGAGGGAGTAAATAAGGATAAATAAAGTGATTAGGGATGATGATTGATGAGTAAAGAGTGATTAGGGATGATGAAATATGGGGAATGAGTGATTAAGGATGATGAGGGATAGTGAGGGTCAATGGAGGAGTGATTATGGATGATAAGGTAGTGATTGGAGATGAATATAGATAGTGAGGGTTAATTAGGGATTGATTAGGGAAAATTAAGAATGATTAAGGAGTAACTATGGGTAATGAGGGATGAGTAGGAAGTGATCAAAGATGAGGGAGGTATATACACATAATATTTAATTTTTTTTATTGATTACTAACACTTTGTATCTTGTAGGAATTTATTGAGTCTCAATCTCTCTAAGTGTATGCCTTAAGGGGTACACTAAGAATGGGGTGGGAAGACCATCGGTGCTTTGTAAGATTATTCTCCCTTTTTACACTTACCATCTACACACTTGTCTCCTAAAATAATGTACCCTAATCTTATTCTTCTTAGTCTTACCTATTCCAATTTTTTCCTCCTTTCATCCCTCTTTTTCTTACCTTAACACCCTTTTGAATAGTAGGCTATACTAGGTTAGCTGGGTCAACCTAATATAGTTTAGGGGTATTCTCTACTTTATTATTTTGTTATCCCTTTGGTTGACCTAGCTTAGATATATTGAATTATCCTTGAAAACACACTGGGTTAACTGGGTCGACCCAGTATAACCAACATTCCAAGGAGGATTTAGGGAAAGATCTACATATATATACAAGTTCATTTCTCACCATTTAAAAAAATAAGAATTAAGAACAAATAAATGTGAATTAACATCAACTTATTGACCATTATAATTGAGGAATAAAGCATAGGGTTCTATAATTTCTTAGAGATATGGATCTTGTCTTATGGATAAGTCTTTTGGATGCTTATATAGGTTGTGTATCCTAGAGCTAATTTATTTTTGTTATCCTTACATACCAAAAAAATCTCTTGAAAACCACTTTATCTAAGTGAGAGATTAAGGCTCGATGGGTTCATCTTCAAAGGTAAGTATTCCTAACTTTATTTCTCCTTTGTAAGAGTAGATAGACAATGCATTTTTATTCTTCTCCCATGTATTAAGATTTTGTATACATTGACATGAGTATATGTCTTCTAATACATGTTTAGTTTAGTTTGTTTTATTGTTTCTAATCCATACTTTATGCCACAAGCTTTGGTGTGTACTAAATTAGATTTACTTTTTTTTATTAGAATAAAGCGAATGTTTTAAACCTTAGGAATCCATTAGAGTTGTTATGTGATTATGTTAAATTGTATACTTTGAAACCCCTCCTAGCATGATATGTTGTGATAAGTGATTCCCTAATCAGGTCTAGTAGATTCCCATATTGGTCATTAGCCCACTTAACAAGTGTATCCCCAATCAGAATTATAGGTATGCTCTATCTTCTCTAAACCAAGATTGATTTATAGACATGATACATTTTTGATTTCATACATTCTTGTGAACTTGATGTGAATCTTATCCCACCACTAGTTGGATTATCTTCACATTTTCATTTTTACTTATTTTATTGTTAGTATTAGCTTTCACTTTATCTCTACCTTTATATTACATTCTAGTGAAACTGACATGAAAGTAACCCTTGTAATATTTATTTTACTTATTTCATTCTTTTGATCATCATTTTAATCATATATTTTGACATATTAGATCAATTTTGTTGACCTAACTATTTTTATCTATGCACAAAATTTTAGGAAAAGGAAATTGGATCGACCTAGTCAACCTAATATAGGTTTCTATCCTTTCGAAAATCAAGTTCAATTTACTAGGTCAACCCAATTGATCCCTTCTAATTTTAACACTTTTCAGTAGGTTCCTACATAGCTTGATCAATCCTATCAACCTAATTTATAGTTTTCTCAATCATACTTCAAGGATTATAAATAATATTCCTTCATTTCATCTCTAATCCACCAAGTTTCCTTTAAATCTCTATATTTATTTAATTTATGTCTTTCCTTTCATAGTTTGTAGTCTTTAAAACTAGCATTGCACAGTTAACTAGATCGACCCTACTGACACAATTCTGTGTTTTGTGTGCTATATAAAATAACTAGATCAACCCTACCAACCTTATCAATTTTTAGAACTTACTTCCATAGTACAGGTTTGACCTTGTTGACCCTATTCTATATTTTTTTCATATAGTGTCAACACTATACCTTGTTTCAAGTTGGAATTAACTTCATTTCTATTAGTAATTAGTTCACACTTTCCTTTCCTATTGCTTTCATGCTTAGAATAGTTCACATAGTATAATTATGGGATTTTCAATTAATTTTTAGGTTTCACTATTTTTATTTTATGCATATACAACCAATCACAAAAACATGAACAAGCATTTTAACATTTTATCTACCCTAGGCGAACCTACTTGGATTTCATCACCAAGGGAGAAGCTAAATTGATGCTTAGATAAAGAATAAATCATGGTTAATGGTATATTATAGCTAATAACCTAACACCCTTATTGATAAAAATCTATGAAGTGAGGGTTAGGCCCCAATACCAATCCTATATCATTTCCACTACAGTCCCTTTCAACCTAAACTACCTGAAAATATCCTTAGATTGATATCTAGTACCTTGCTTATATGCAATTTATAATCACATTTAAAATCATTATTAATAATATAATAAACATTTAGGTTGACCAATTAGTTAGCTCTTTACTTTTAAATATTATTACTTTCTCCTTGCTCAATTATGTGTATAAAAACATGCATTAGCTAGTGTTAGTGCAAGATTTTATTTTGTGTGCTTCAATTGGATTGGCCAATGTTAATCCCATTGAATATATATTTAATTTAAGTATTTAATTCTTTTCATTACTTTCAAACTTATCTTGTTTCATTTTCAAAATCTATTTTAGGCTTTTTAAAATTCCCTGTTTGCTATACTAGATTAACCCAATCAACCCAATAGCTTTTATGCCTTTTGTACACTATACTGGATTGACCCAATTGACCTTATATAGTTTTGAAATCCTTGTTTCTCTATTAGGTTGAATTTGTACTATTTAAGTCACCTCTTTTCCTTTGCTTTCTCATCTCTCTTCTTTTCCTTTCATCATGGATTTTCAATTAGATAATGACATTGAGTTTTTGTCAATAGACATGATGAACTTTACCAATCCTAATAGGGTCTCCCATAGACAAAGTCGAGATCCTCTTTTGGATGGTAGTAATGTTCATATTTCCACTTGTAAAATGAACTATGGGACCCCTCCTCATACCTCTTCATAGAATAATCCTCTTTTCTCATTAGAATACTAACTTGAGTTATAGTATACTCCCAAGATGCTTTTCTTCATTTTCGTATTTCCTCAACATAGAGGAAAGGATGCTTCTACCATTTATAACCTCATGATTAGTGGTTAAACCAAAGATCGTCATTCACCTACTCCTACATTCTAAATGAGATTTAGAGGTACCACTTTCTTTCGTTCTCAAACTCTTCCTTCAATTTCAACACATTATGCGATGACATCTTCTTCTCTAACCTCTTCTACCTCCATGCCTAATATCTCAAATAACATGGTAGGTTCTACATCTAGTGGGCCTCTCATAAGGTCCACCATCCATAATTCTTCCACTAGTTCATTGTTTAATACCCAAATAAATCATTCTTCTAGTGATTCTTCCTCTTAACCATTCACTAGTCCATCTTTTGTTTCACAAGCAAATTTTGCCACTAGTGCCTCACATTCTCATAATTCTTCTCAAGCTCATATCAACAATAATAATGGTACCCAAGAACTAATACCAACATAAATACTAATTCTAATGATTCTAATATTAATCAAACACACTAAATTTTATTACAAACTCTTAATCAAATGAATACCTTCTAAGCTCATAACACAAATCAAATGATGATAATGAAAAACCACCTTCTTAATCTTCAATCTCATCTATAACCAATGATTTGGTGAAAAAATAACCATAATGTTTCCCCTCCTCCCTTTTGAGATTATCAAGGTAATCTCATTTCTCAACCTCCTTTAGTCAATAAAACCATCAAGCATCTACAAAATTAACCTATCACAACTCAAATTACCAACATTGATATAGGAGGTATAACACCTACAGTTTCTTATAATGGGTCAACCATTCTTACCCTTCACCTTAAAAAATATAGAAATATTTACAAGGATTGGGTCAAATTAAATGTTTTTTGATTACCAAGATCTTAGCCAAAACTCTCACAAGTAATGCCTTGGATTGGTACAATCAACTTAGAGCTCATTATATTTCTAGTTCAGAGGACTTAGTGAATGTCTTAGTTTAAGAATTCCAAATTAATGATCTTCTAAAAAACACTCTAGCCCATTTCATTAATTGTAAACAACCTAAGAATGAAACTGCTTAAGCCTTTGTTAATATATGGAAGACTTTGTCAAATTGTAGTCATATTAAATGCAAAATTTGATTACTTGAGCATGACTAATGACACCCAACCCATAGGTACCTCTTTCTTTCTCTCTTAACCATCTTAGCCTCTCTTTCATTGATTCCCAGACATATGTGGCCTTTCAAACTTAACCCCAGCTGACCTACACTACTTTCCCCATGATAAATCCATCCCCTTAGGTCCCATAACCATTGAAAAATAGTGTTCAACTTTGATTATAGCATTGAACTCTAGGGTGTCCCACTTTTAGCATTGTTTTTCAAGTGCATTTTGAGTCCCATCAGTTAGATTTTTCTGACCCTTATCCTTTTCCTTATCAGCCTAATGTGAATACATCTAATCTATGATCAATAGTTTCTTATATAAACCCATTTAAATCTCATTTAGATGGGTTGGTGCTCATTTACAAGAGAGAACCAAGAAAACAATCAAGTACAATCAAGTACTTTTCCCTATTATCTACATACAATCTTCCAATATTATTCTAAGCCTATTTAAACCCTTGCACTAGTCCCTATCCATCTAAAGTACACCTAATTTCACATTTAGTTACATTTTAATACATAATTACACCAAGAAATTTAATGGGAGAACTACATTATCTTTATCCCTCCTTAGAGTATTGGTATGTAGGTAGTGTGCCAACACACAAGGCGTAAAGTGTGTCTAGCATATCCTTTACACACTAACCCCTTTTTCCTATTTACCAATGTTTATTTCAATTTCATAGAATATATACGTACACAAAGAATCATCTCTAAAGGTATTTTTTTTATAGAGATGACTTGAAAATTGGTACATAGGCTTACCTTGAGAAGGCAAACAAAACCTAGAAATATTAAACCCTCAAGACAACAATGTTAGAAGAGTATAGTGTCAGAGCCTAGGACATAGTGTTGAAGCCTAGGGTGTCTAGTTCTAACACTCCTATCAAATTAGAAAACAAAGTCCAAGATCCTATTTGTGATAGTGTCTCAGTCTTGCATACAAATTTACAGACCCTATCTTAGACCAGATAGCTCAGAATAAGCTACGTTAAATTTCTCCTTGCTCTCTTACTATTTTTAGAAAGGTCAGATTACAATTAAATTTCACAAATTAGTATCCATAATTAGGAGTATTATTTATTGAGTTTCTATACTTAGACTTATTTATTAAATAGGAATAAAACTCCATTATTCCAAAAAATATCAAAACATAAACGAATGTGAACATAACATGGCAGATGACAATCTATTTCATCTCTTTACAAATTCCCTCTTTCCTAAACCACAATATTGAGTCCACACTCTCTCTCCATGTACCTTAGAGGAGGTTGTTGACCAAGCTAAAAGACAAGATTTCCTAATGCATCAATTTAAGCCACCCCAACATTCTGTGGGTCCTCATTTATTACTTAAAAATAAAAATCATAATATCACCAATGATGGTGTTATCAATTATTATGATACCATTTATAATGTTCAAGCTATCATTCCTAACCCTTCTTCAGAACTAGCTCCTTCCTAAAACTATACTAATCCTATTTTTTCTTCACATAATAACATCAATGTTCAAAAACCTCTTTCCTCAGTTGAATTGCTTAAGCATTAACGCAAGCCTCTTCCACAAGAGCTTGACCCCACTCATTATATGAAATCTTGGTATGATCCTAACAAGTTTTGTTGGTTTCATGCTAGTGGGGGTGATTCTCATGAGACCTATAGATAAATTCATAATTTAACTATGGATTTTCTTCTTGGACCTAATTTTTATCATGATTCCATTATCCATAAGCATCAATAAACTTATGAGATCACTTTTAAGGACTACAAATCAAATGACAAAAATCAAGCCTTGAATAAAGCTAATGCTTATTTAGCTATTTATAAATATCCTTTACCTAATCATAAACCTATCCAAGAAAATCAAAATCATCCCACCCCTTCCACTAATAACATAGAAAGTATTATTGAACTAACTTCCAAAAAAAATATGGCTAACATGACTAATATGTGAAGGGTGGTGGCTTTCATTGATTTCCAACTTATCTACACTCCTCATTCCCATAAGACATATCATGTTATCCAAGATTCTTCTCCAACTCATTTAAATGAGTTGGGGAAAGAAGATATTATCAATTTTGATAATCCAATTTTTTATCCCCCCTTGGATAACACTTCTCATTCTATTTATACCACTCTTCCATCATCTTTGAATGTTAATGATAATCAAGATTCTACTAATATTTATTCTTCTCCTTGTCAAAATCAAATTGAACCAACCAATTCTTCATCTCAACATGATTGACCACCTTTTTCTAAACCTCCTTCTTCTTACTAACAAAAATTCCAATGTACTTTGGCTCTTCCTTTTGAGGACCTCCTTAACCATTACACACCTATATATAATAAACTTATTATGGGCTATGATAAGTGGGATCCCATTATGGAGATCACTAATCTCCCATATCAAATTCCATTTCTTGAACTTATGAGGACTTATCCACATCATAAAAACCATCTCATACAACTCCTATTTGAGATGAATATCTCTTACCCTCCCCTTACAGGATGCGAGGCAAATTTATCTGGTTGTAAAGATAGTATTTTACAATAATGTGAAGATATGTCTATCATCATTGATGTAACTATAAACAATTCTCTTTTTATAAAGTTACCTATTGCATCTATGATTCTCAATGAGATTTTGATTCATACAAATGATCCTCCCTTATTTATTAGCATCTAAATAATGTTATCCAAGTCAAGCATGCATTTATTGATGAGGGTTATGACATGTGTGTCACTTCTCTTGATTTTATAAGACTCTTGGGTATTCAGAATGCAATCTCAAGTCTAGATGCAACACATGGATAGGAAACAATAGAAGGTAAATGCCTCTTCTAGGTTGCATGTGGCTTCCCATTACCATTCCACCTATCACCATCCATGTGAAGGTGATGATATTTAACTTCCAAATTTCTTATAACATCTTACTTGGTAGGTCATAGACTCACTACATGAGATATATCACTTCTTCCACCTACCAATGTGTTAAATTCCCTCACATTAGAGACATTTATAGGATTCAAGGTGACACTAACCCTTGGAATTTCAAACAATTCCATGATCATGTTGTCTTCAAGATTCCTACTCTTGAA
Organism: Torreya grandis; assembly: GCA_037957365.1. NCBI lineage: Eukaryota > Viridiplantae > Streptophyta > Pinopsida > Cupressales > Taxaceae > Torreya > Torreya grandis. The sequence goes on from JARHVA010002629.1 coordinate 1,492,637, forward strand.
ACTTTGACAAGTGTTCCATTTTATGAGTCTCAATGTCTCAAATTTCCTATTAACTCAACCTATAGTTATAATGGGCATACCAAACTCATTGGTAACATTCCTCCCAACCTCTTAGACTCTGATGATGATGAGCCCAATATTAACTTAAAGATCAAAACTTTTGATCTCTCACCTCATCTCATCTCGTAGCTTCCTTCTTCCTTGTAGCCTCATTCTTTCAAACCTCCTTGTGATGAAATTCCTATAGTCTTGATTAAGACTAGGCATTCTATTTACCATGCTTCATCAGATGACAAGGTTATCCCTACCCATGTTATTGATCTTCATACCTTGGATTATGATTATGGTTATTCCTTAGATGATCCATTGTTAGGTGGTCTTGTACAAGCCCATGATGCCAATATTGTTCATTATTGTTCTTCTTTACTTGAGTCTTTTCATTCATCTCATCATTTTCCTTCACTTATAATTCTTGATTTTTTCATTTCCCCCCTTTATCACAAGGTAGAGATGGCACCAACACCTCTGTTTTATGAGGAGAAACATAGGACTATACTCATGGATCATGATATGATCGAGCCTTACCATTTTTATAGGTACCTTGACCTTCATAGCTGGTTCACCCCTAAGGTTAGTGTAACTCTCCTTAGACCCTCTATAGATCCTTCTCCTCCTTTAGTACAAATAGCTATAGTTGAGCATCTTCCCACTCTTTTTATGGTTAATCCTATTTCTTCTCTTACTATTTCTAAGCCTACCCCTATTTCCAATGATATCACTCTTTCTATTGAGCTTACTTCCATTTTTTCCTCATCATCACCCTCCCTTAGTGATGGTTTAATTTTTTACCTAAGATGGTCCCTCTATCTACCAAATGGGCTGATGAGTGTTCTATAGATTCTTCCACTCCTATTATACCTCCTTCCATGAGTGCTTCTACTAAAACCACTCACAAGTGTATTTATAACTTCAATGAGATAGATAATCATTCTTCCACCTATTATCACAAGTTATAAAAATATCTTGATACCTTACATTCTTCCCCATCATCAGGTAAAGCCATACCTCTCTCAAAGGTGCTTCCTAAATATTTGCCCAAATATGGTGAGGTATATTGTCTATGGCATCTATTTGGCACCCATCACACTGATCATTATCACATCCTATAAAAACATCTCAAAGATCACCATATAGCCATTACTAGACCTTCTTCTACTCCTCCCACAAGTCATTCCCTTAAGAAGGCTTCTCCTTATTCTCCTATGGCTCCAATTCCAATGGTTTTATTTCCTCCTATGGTCCCTTCACCACATTTTATGCCTCCACTTATGATTCCTTTACTTGTGGACCTTCCCTCACATGTGGATCCTTCTCCACTCATGATTGATTCACTTGTGGATCATTGTCTACTAGTGATTACTTCTCCTCCCATAGATCTTTCTCCCATGATCTACTTACCAGCCTTTACCTAATTTTCCTCCTCAACATGATCCTTTGAGCATTCCTACTTTTTCTATTAAGGACATCAGGAAAAGAATTATGTGCCCTGTATTCATTGAAGATTGATGGAACTTTATTAGTAGTTTGAATACAACTTCATAGAGACTTATTCGATGTATTGAATAATGTGTGGATAGGTTCACCAATATTTATGAGCATATGCATGGTGATTTCACATTTATATTGGATTGGACATGACCTCCAATATTATTTTTATCTATTATATCATTTGACACTATGTCAAATTTTTACTTATCTTCTATCATGATTTCTTACTTGTACTATATCTTGTTTATATTATCATTTATATTGGGCATATGATTATCTTTTATTTATCATTTCTTTCCTTGGAGTTTTTCTCAAAACTCTCTTTCTTATATCTTTATGATTATTTTGCTTTCTTATCCTTATTTTTCACATATAATTTATCATGGTGATTCAGTTATACATACCCTATTCCCCTTGGTTATTATCTCCCTATACCATGTGATTAGTTAACAAATAATATATCTCATTACTATCTCCTTTCACCTATCCATTTTGGATCTCCTTTTTCCCATCTTCATTTTTCAACAAACTAAGTGAACATGTTTCCTTTGTACATAGACAACCACTAGTCACTTAGTGTCTTATCATGTTCTTAGTATGCCTCTTGCCTCCTAAGGTATTCTCATAAGATGCCTAAGTATCAATTTTTCAATTCCATTTTCACTCTATATCCCTGTTATATTTGCTCTTGAGAAATATTGTTTTGTATACTGATCACTCCCATCAAGATCTCATTTTTGAGTTACATTATAAGATAATGGATAGGACCTGACAATCATCACAAATTGCCATCTTTTCCTTCCTATTACCCACATCCTTGATTACCTAATTATTCATGTTTATTCCACCCCAATGGTGTTCTTTTTTTTGAGTTACAGTGTAACACCATGGATAGGACCTGACCCTCAATTTTTTTTCCAATACCCAAGTCACCATCCAAGTTACATGCATCACATTTGAGATAATATTTAATTAATTATGAAGTTACACATCATTTTACATGCTTCCCATCTTGATTTGGTATGTTTTATGCTTATTTCATTTTTATTTTGCCTTTTTATCTTCTTATTTTCTGATTGTGTGTAAGATTTCAACCATTTCGTGAATTTTTCATACTTCCTAGTTTGAATTAGTATGACCAATTTAAGACCAATCTTTTACAATTTTGTTTTTCTTTCATACTTCCCAGCATGATTTAGTATGAATGATTGACTTAATTAAAATTGTTATACCATGTGTTCCCTTTTACATACCTTCCATTTTATTTACTTTGTTTGTCATACTTTTCAATGTGATATTAATATAAATTTAATTTTTTTAATTTTGTGCAAAAATCTTTCACATTGGTTTAAAAACAAATTCCTTTTTACCATCTTGTCTTCCCATTTCTTGGTTATTTATAGTTAGTCATTTCTTGTTATTACATATTTCCTAGCTTGAAATAGTGTGTAGTACATTTTCTTGATTGATTATATTTTTCCAAGTCCTTTTTTACCTATTTATTTTCAAGCATGCATGTGTATTTGATAATTCTATAAAATAAACCACATCTCATATATTACCTATAGCATATACAACAAATATAAAATACATATGCTAGAAAAAAAAATCCTAAGCATCCATATCCTCAACCATAATGACCAACCAAAATACACCATAATGATAACATACACAACCAATAATAATATGCCAAAATGATCTATATGTATCTCATGAATTTGATATTTTTAAGTGCAACCACATATAATGCTCTAGCTCTATGGATGGATCCCATACTATCTATCTCAGGGCCTATCCAAGTTTTTTGCTAAGGCCTCAGCCTAAATCCTTCAAATAATAGACAGTAAGGAGGTCATCTAAGATCTCAATCCCTCTACCTATGCCTATAAGTGTACTGCTCACATATGTGACTCTACCAACTAGGTTTATATCTCTACAATCTATGCTACTATAGCAAAATGCACAACTCTCTCATCTGCTAGGGCCTACCATGCCTTTAGTTCCCATACACCCATCATTGTTGGTGACTGCATCCTCTCTCGACACCTGTATCTACCTCATTGCCTCTCTAGCTATTTTGAACCAACTCACCTAAGCTAGGGTAGATGGTACACTTAGATCCTCTAGTGTCATGGGGTTTTACGGTTGTAGAATTTCATCTAGGATGTCATGGAGTAATCCCCTCACTAGGGACCCCCATCTCTCTTCCTTATTCTCACCTACACCTACAAAATTGCACATGGATATTATAACACTATTATATATCAAGATATCTATCTATTTATATATATAAACAAAATATAAGCAATAATTTAACCATGTCTTTTTACTTATTTGTGTCTTAGTTACTATTGTCTCACCATCTGCATGACTACCTAGCATAATCTCCCCATCTGTGTGGCCTTTTAGCACCTCCTCTATAGGTCACTTCCTCATCTCAAAATTGGCTATCATGACTCATGTCAATCTTAGCCTATGTTTGAGTGGTCTCTCTATCATCTCCTTTGGCTCACTTATGGGGTCATTTGGGATGGTAATAGTCTCCACTCTCTCCTTTCCCTCTTGAATCCATCGATGCCATATCCCTAGTGGCCACTTCTCATCTCACTATGGAGATAGTAGTGGTACATCTAGTATCTGTGCCTCCACATCCCTATCTTCCTACTCATCTCCTCATCATGCTGGACCAATCCATGGTCACTCTTCATGTGGCCTTAGTGTTTTCCTTACTACTAGGGGCCCTAGTCCTATCCTCCCCTATGGCTCCCTTACATGTTGAGCCTACTACTTAGGCATCAATATCAATGTTGTTTGATGAGGTAGGTCCATTTTCCCTAGCACCCATGTTACTAGATGTGGCTCTCTCCACTAGAAATAGTGTTTAATAACATCTATCCTTTTTATTACTAATGAAACTATGTCTTAGATTACCCATATAGCTTCTACATTCTCGTATAGATATTGCCTGATGTTTGTATGTCTCACTAACTCTAGCATTGGCATGTGGGACATTACCCACACTACTTGGTCCTCTTTCCATATTCATACTTAAGGTAACCTATCATCAACTACATGGGGTAACCTAGTTGATTGGTACATAGGAAACCTCTCATATATCCAAGCTATCAACAATATAATTGGTCCCATAATCCTCTTCCCTCTAACTAGCATTTCATACATATCATGTACTAGATATACCCAGATTATAGAGCGTAGGTTATATATAATGCACTCCTCTAAGATCATGATGTTCAAGGCTACTATGAATAGTGGTACCTTGTTATATGACTTGTGACATAACACCCATTATGTCACAAGGCCTATCACAACCTTTTGAATATCTAAAATATATCATGTATAGACATTAACCATACTCACTCTCTTGCCTAGTAATATCATTTTTGAGATTATATCCCACATGGATAAGGCTCTCTTCTCCTCTAGGCTATCTGGTATCCCTAAGATCACTTACATTCCTACTATATTTATCCCTAGGATGGCATGAACATCTTCTAGTGTGATACTCACCTCTACTATATCCCCATCCACCTCCTATCTAAAGGTGTTAGTCAATCATTCCCAACAACTGATGAACATGACTAACAGATCAACACTAAGGGGGATCCAACACATCTTTTCTATCTCACCTAGACCTATGGATCCTAGTCTAACCCTATCTCCATCTAAAAACCTATCTAACAAGTCAAATAACCATGCTGCATCCACAAGTCTCCAAAATCTCCATCATCCTTGTACCCAAGAAACAACAAAGGATGTATCAGTTCCTCCATGTCATGTATAGTCATAATACATTATTTTTACATTGTAAAGTAAAAATAAGCCTAAAATCACTTCATTTTATTCTCTTTAGCTTACTTTTAGCCTTATCAATCCTTCTTGACCTTACTTGGTCATTTTGGGCCATTCTAGCCCTCTTTCAGCCTTTTGCATGCTTTTTTGTATCATTTTAGCTTTTTGGTCAAACTAGTTTAACCAAAAATTTCCTATCTTTTTACCTAGTTGACTTAGAAATTTGAGTTAATCCTCTTATCTTCCCCTCCCTAGTGCTAAGTTTCCATTTTAGACCTTTCAGACCACTTGGCAACTCCAAACTAGGCCTTTAACTTATAGAATATATAGGGTCAACCCATACCTATTGGGTCAGCACCATGGATTCTACCCATTTCTAGCTTATTAGGTCAAATAGATCAACCTCATGCTTTTTGCCTACTGACCCCTTGCATTTTCCTTAAAAAATGTAATTTTCTTACATTTTGCCTAAATTCTATAAACCCATTTCCCATCTTCCTATTTTCTATTCCTAAAATCTAATTTTTCCTCATTTTGACATATATATATATATACTTAAAAACATAATTACTAAAAATTCACTTAATTCAATACAAATTTCAAAAAATGGTTTGAGATTCTTAACTACTTACCCATAGTGCACTTGTTGCTACCTCTAGAGCCTCTCCCTATCTATCATGTCATCTCCTTGCCATCCTATCTTGTTTTCTCTCTAGAGCTCTCTTTTCTCTCCTTTACAAGTCAAAATAATAAATGACTTGTCTTTTCCCCTATTTTAAAACACTTTTAAAAATACAAATCTTTCAATTATTATCCTGCATATTCCTTTTTTTGCTTCTAGCTTTGTTTCTACTCATCCATTTTCCAAATCATAAAATGTGTTAGATTCATGATGACGTATAGATTATTTTCCACTACTATATGCCTACTTTACAAAAGAATTGATTTTTGGATATTTTTTGCACTAACTTCTACAAGCTCATCTAGTGTTCTTTCCATTGGACACATTCACATCTCTTACAATCTACTTATTTATCTACGACACTAAGGTATGTGTTTTTCAAATCTATCCTTTTCTTTATCTTATTTGATACTTATTTCACTTTACTTATCATCAATATTATGTGTTATCATGTTTTATCTCAAAGCACCATCCCATCTTTCACTTACATGACACATGATGAGATTTGAGTGGGGAATATGTATACACATTATATTTTCAAACTTTTATTGATTACTAACACTTTGTATCTTCTAGGAATCTATCGAGTCTCAATCTCTTTGAGTGCATGCCTTAAAGGGTGCATTAGGAAAGGGGTGAGTAGACCATCGATGCTTCTTAAGATTGTTATCCCTTTTGCCACTTGCCCTCTACACACTTGTCTCTTAAAACCATTTACATTAAACTTATTCTTCTCAATCTTACCTATTCCAATATTTTCCTCTTTCCATCCCTCTTTTTATTTCCTTAACACCTTTTTGGATATTCAGATGTACTAGGTTGATTAGGTCAACCCATTATAGTTTAGGGGTATTCTTTACTTTCTTAGCTTGTTATTCCTTTGGCTGACCTAACTTAGATCTATTGAATTATCCCTAAAAACACACTAGGTTGACTAGGTTGACCCTGTATAACCAACATTATTTGGAAAATTTAGGGCAAGATTTACTTATATATACAAGTTCATTTACCACCATTTCATAATAGAATAATTATGAGTGAAGAAGTGAAAATGAACATATGCTTATTGACCATTCTACTTGAGGAATAAATCTTAAGGTTCCATACTTTATTTGGAGATACGGATCTTATCTTATGGAGAAGTCTTTTGGATGGTTAGATAGGTTGTGTAGCCTAGAGATAATTTATCTTTGTTATCCTTACATACCACAACAATATCTAACGAATCACCTTGGCCAAGGGAGATATTGAGGCTTGATGGGTTTGTATTCAAAGGTAAGTATTTCTATCTTTATTTCTCCTTTGTAAGCATAGATAGATAATGCATTTTTATTCTTCTCCCATATATTAGGATTTTTTATACATTGGCATGAGTACATGTCTTCTAATACATGTTTAGTTTAGTTTGTTTTATTGTTTCTAACCCCCACTTTAAGCCATAAGCTTTTGTGTGCACTAGATTATATTTACTTTATTGTTATTAAAATAGAGTGAATGTTTTAAACATTAGGATTCCATTAGGTTTTTTGTGTGATTATGTTAGATTGTAGGCTTTAGAACCCTTCCTAGCATGATATTTTATGACAAGTGATCCCCCAATCAGGTTTAACATATACCCATATTGGTCATACTCCTACTTACCAAGTTTATCCCCAATCATAAGTGTAGGTATGCTCTATCTTCTCTAAGATAAGATTGATTTATAGATATGATGTATTTATGATCACATATAGAAGAAATGATAAATAAGTGAAATTAATACAAATTAGCTGTTTGATGCATCAAGGTCATCAATATAACCTACACTACCCCAATCACACCAATTTAGATCAAATTCAAATTGCTTACTTTTTAAACTTTAATTTTGAAAAACTTAGGACTCCTATAAATTCTAAAAATCAATCTGAAAGGCATAAAAACCTAAAAAATGACTATATATTTACCAAAAATGGATATTAATTACAAAATTTATGTACTAAAATCCCTAGGTTTAATACCTAGACCCTAAAAACTCCTAAGTACTACCCAGATTAGATTTTGAAAAACTATTTTTCATGTCATAAGGCATGTAGCTATGAGACCAAATCTATCAAATGTAGAGTGAACCAATTTTATTATATTTATTACAATAAATTTAAAGTATAATAAAATAATAGTAACAATATAAATGTAAAACTTAACATTTAGAGTAGTAAATATAAGCCTCTGGCCAAATTTGCCTTCATGTGCAACTCCCTCATAATTTTATTTGTAAAATAATAGAAACATGATCATGATATCAATAACATGATTGTGTTATTAATACTATGATCATGCTACTTATTAAACAACATTCACTCCATCTACATGTTCATTGCTTAGATGTGCAAAACAACTATAACATGATCACATTATTAATTTTACAATAATGTTATCATATTTTCTATTAATGCAATCACATTATATGTTAACATGATCACACTATTTGAGTTTGTATTCAATTTTCATGCCTTATGGCTTGGGAATGGCTTGGATTCTTGAGCCGAAGGCTTGGATTATCAATGTATAATTGATTTTTGAGAGTGATGATAAAAATAACAAAATTCAACTTTGATTACAAAATACACTAATAATTTCAATGTGAAAATTAAAAAACTTAATACCATTAAGATGAACACACTCTCCTCTTTCCAAAAATATGATTTTTATAAATTTTGGACTAATTTAAGGTTTCAAACTATGTTGATTTCTAACTATAGCTTTTTTAGGCCACTACATGCCACAAACATATATGTATATACATTTTTATGTAATTTTTGTTTCACTGATCCAAGTGAAAAATAAGTTATGTGGTCACAAATTAGGCCTAATTATACACATTAAAAAAAATTTGATTTTCATTTTTTTGGAGGTAGTTAGGTGCGTCGCATGGACAACTATCCATTTTTTGTCAGTTTTTAGGATCTATTTACTTGAAAATTTCATAAAAAAGTATTTATTAAAAAAATAAAAAAAATGCCAAAAAATATAATATATTATCTAAATTTTCTCCAAAGAGTTTGAAATAATATTAAACACTGCTAAAAAAATGGTGCACCACACTACTGTCTATCTATTTTGTTTTCTAAAAAAATAAGAGTTACTCTTCAAATTTTAGTTGTTTGACCTAGTCATACTTAACCATTTTTTTAAATATTTAGTGTTTTGGAAACTAGACCCAAAATTATACATTTCATGTTCTTACACCATCTTCAAATTTTGAGTTTAGTTATCTCAAATTATATATAAGTTCAAATTTATGAAATTTTAAGAAAATCATGTCGATGAACAAGCCACTTTTTTGTCCCCTAACTTTGTGCACTTACTCAATTATTATATAGTATCAATCTAGATTGAATTTGTTGACATATTTATTAGGCCAAATTTAGTATTTGTATTGACATATATATGGTTCATATATCTAATTTTCAAAATAAACACACAACATTCTTCTCTCCTTACACATGAAAAACTACCTTTAATAGAAGAAGAGGAATTGGAGTTTAGGAGCTTATTATTGTTAAAATATAGTCTTGATTAAGGTATTTCAAGTTAAATATAATGAATTAAAATAATATTGGTAAACTTTAGTCTTTGGATTCCCAATTAAGGATACATAGGTATTCATCCTTGCCATTTTACCAAGACTAAAGTTTACCAATATTATTTTAATATATTTCACCTAAAAAATATATCATAAAGTGTCATTTGAGCCAAGGGGCACACTGATGCATTAACAAGTCAACCAACAGTACATATCCCTATCTATAAACTCTTCATTTTATTTGGTTTATATTTATACTATAGTAGTATGTTGTTTTATTCTTATCCATAATTATATTATCTTATCTTATGTTTTCATGTTAGTATATCCCTATCTAGATACCTCTTGGTTATTGCTTAGTGGAATTTATTTATCTTTAGTTTACCTATTTTACATATTATATATAGGTTATACTTGTTCATAAATTCATTTCATATGATTACTAATTATATACTTGATCCATAATTTTAAAAAAAATGTCTTTCTTTCAACCTCCACCCTGCTTTAGGGGATGACTAATTGTATGTATGTTGGATTTAGTATGGTCTTATCCCTTTTCCCATATTAGAGGATATTAATATTTTTTATCATAATTTAAATCATACACATACCTTGTGGTCATCTTTATCATTAGACATTTATGTCTCTAATAAGTTGAGTTCCAAGTGATAAATTTTTATACTCTTTATAGTGTGACTATCTAAGAACTCACCAAATCCTTGATCATACAACTAGTAAATTAGACACACTATTAGTTCATAGGCAATTGGGCATGCAAAAAAATGTTTATTATATTATATTATTGAATATATAACCTACCATAAATAATAACAATGGGAAATATTTCTACATGGGACCTATTCTCAATATAACCTTCAGGGTTGAAAAGTTAGCTCCTTATCTATCCTAATGATAAACTAATTATTTAGAAGGGAAAAGGGGGATAATATAAATAAATTATTTTTTTAAAATTAAAGGTATTTATAGCTTAATTAAACCTTTAATAAAAGTTCTAATATGTACATTAGTAAGAGTTTTATACCTTTAGAGTATAACCCAATATAAATATATTGCAAAAGGCATAAATTAAACATCACAATAGGTTGAATCCCATCAATTAAATTTAAAAAGGAGATAACATAAACCATAATATACATTATTATATTATTTGAGGATGACATAGATATTATATACATTGAAATGTGTTTCTTGACCCAAAATTAAAAACTATGGAGAATATTGTACAATTCATAGAAACACAAAGTTTGATCGCGATGGAATTTTTTTTGACATTTTTCACAATAAATTTGATTATATTTATAGAAGATAAGATTGTGTGAAGGAATGATTTAAATGGATTATATGCCACTTTTCTCTCTCTGATACAATTTTGAAAATCCTAAATTTTATTGGCTTTATAATTATGCAGTGTTTTTAGGAAAGAATAAATGCCATTTATAGGGAATCACCCTATTGGGATCATCAAATCTACCATCACCTAGGTTATCATTATGTACTTTAATAGATACTATGGTGGTTAACTAAACCTTTAAAAAAAATCATGGATCATGATTTCATAAATAATTTAATTTTTTGATAAATTAAAGTATTTAATGGCATTCTCAATAAGTTGTGCACTATGATGGTTTTAAATTAGTCTCAAATATAAAATTTAAATGTATCACTATGAAATCACCTTGGATCACCATATATAATGGAATATTTGAGTCATTCATGAGTGGATGCTTCATTGAGGTGTGTCCTCTATATGTTCTCTTCCACTTAGTATTTTATCCTTAAGGTTTTACACATTGATGAATGGATGTTGGAGTTATGCCATTGGTTATATGTATACATTTAGTGGGATATGATGATGTTTCCTTATAATTATGTGGTTGTGGGTTACACCTCCTCCTTATTGACCAAGGTTATTTTATGGTTTTATCCATTACTTTCAATCAAAATGAGATCAATGGTTAACAATATATTTTAAACCAATCATCAAGTGGTAGGGTACTTATGGTTGTGCCATTAGTTGACACTGTACTATGTAATGGACTTTATTTTCAAGGTATACTTTGGTTAAGGTAATTAAAAAATTATTTAAGGTTATATCTCATATTTTGGCAAATGTGACTAATACACATAACCTTAGTGTGTATTATTTTCCAAACTACATTTTTTTGGCTCTTAAGGTATCTTTTTTTAAATAAATACTCAGGAAAAAATGGGTCCCTATCCCATAAAAAAATAACTCAAAAAAACCAAATTATCCTAGCTTCATGGAATAACCATCAAGGCATATGGCTAACTGAAAACAAAAGTGACAAACATCTGAAAGTTTTTTTTAAAATTAGTTTCAGGTCACATTAACATAAAAACAAACCAACTTACAATTATTACTCCACCATCATTTATCAACCATGATAACTCAACATCCTTACTAGAGACTTTGGAAAGATGTAACCTTTCTTTATATTTTTAACAACTTTCCATTGTTATTGATTACTTAATTTATCTGAGACACAACTTTAAATACCACCCAATTTTTTGGCTCTACTTGTATATATTAAATTTTGATTATTTAATACCCTCTCTCTTTTTATGTAATTTTTTGTAATTTTAAAATTTAGAGAATAAGATGCAATAGGTTTTTGATAAGAATCTAAAACATTATCTAAAGAAGACTTTACTATCTTACCTAAAGACAATCCAAAATTGCTATTCAGACTTACTGTTAGAAGCTCCTCTTTATTCTCCTTTCCCCAAGAAGAAACTATTTTTCTCTTAGATTTGAGGTGTGAAGATAAAACATGACCCAACTAAAATTAATTTCTACACCTGAAACATATTACTTCAAAATCTATATGTTGAGACCAACATCTTTCTTTCACTTTTAATTCAATATTCTCAGGTAAACCTTGAGAGATATCTAAACAAACCAACAATTTAGCAAAAGTAGTCCATGAAAAATTAAGTGAAATGACATCAATTTTGATTAATTCTCTCAATGCTTCACCAATTATTACAACCCTAGATTTATTCTAGAATTGAAGAGGAAGATATGATAACCTTACCCAAATTGGGTGAATGGAAAGATTTTTAGTTAAAGGATTGAACTCAGGAAACCAATGTTTCATCAACAAAAGGTGATTATTAAAAATCCAAGATTAAGCTTGAAAAATATTAATTCGATTAATCAAGTAATCACAAGCCACAATGAAAAATCCCTTTGCACAAGGGTAAATTTCCATATCACCCTTAAAAAATGGCTTCCAAGTGAGTGAAAGATTCTTATGAAGATCTGAAAGAGATGGCTAAAACCTGTCAAAGTGTTAGATCAAACCCTTTTCCATAAACCAAGTTTTACTATCAATGATCTCCTTTAGATATTTATCTTTGAAGTCAACCACTATGGGATTCAAAACCCTCAATTGATTATTAACATCTGTAGAAATTATAGCCACTAAATTCAACCTAATAAGAATCAATGCATTTAACTCAATGGATTTTAAATAATAAAACTAAGAGCTCAGTGATTTCCCTAAAGGTTTGAAACCCTCACTCTCAATTGATGGCTCTATACCTTGTTCTTTGTCTATCTAAAATCCTCTATCTTGCATAGAATTCATAGTATCTTGTATTATAGTCATGATCTAGTTGGCTCAAAAATCCACCCAACATAAGAGGAGGAGGCTATAGATGAGCCTTGGCTCACCTAGGAAGGGCAAGGAGCATCATAGGGCTATGCCCTAAACTTATGCATAGGCAAGCACTGGTGGAGATTTTCATCGCCAAAAAAAATTTGCTACTTAAAATGAACCCTCCCCCCATCTCTTAAGGCATCCTTAATTATAAGGATTGATAATTTTTTTCTTTATTCATTTAGAAATGAATTCCTTATATGTAAGGTGAATATGATCTCAAATATAAATATCCTATAATGTATAAAAATGGATAAGACCATACTATATCAAACATAAATACAATTTTTCATGCCATAAAGTAGGACATGGTTATAAATAAGAGTTATTTTTAATAAGTATATAAATTATTTAATTATGAATTCTATGAAAGGAACTAGAGAACAAAGACTCAATCAGATTCAAGATATAAACATGGAAAGATAAAGAGATAAATTTTGTCAAGCAATAATTAAAACGTATCTAAACTAATAATTATAATCAAGAGGTGTAAATAAATTAACATCACATGAAAATATAACATTTACTAACAAGAATAGACTAATATAAGTATGAAATTTAAAAACATAGCAACATAACACATGCACACACATATATCCACCGATGTAAATAAATGAAGAGTATAGGGATATGGATACCTACCTTGGGTTGAATTGTTAGCGCATCAATCTCCCTATTGGCTCAAATGGAATTTTGTGAGATATGTTGCATTTTAAGTTTAATATGTTAATAATATGACATAAGTATCTTTATTTGGGTACCTTAAAGACTTGGTGTACCTTTATAATTCGAATTCTCTCATTAAGACTTTAAAATACCTTTTGAAAACTAGCCTTCCACAAGTGTATGCCCCTAAGGCCTAATTCCTTTTATTAATGATAATATGGATTTTTGTGCACAAGTAGAAAATATTGAATGTCATTATTATGAAAAATGGAAATAAATAAGCCTATATATATAGATCCAAATCTTAAAAGTCACTTATCAAATTTGGTTGACAATATCAACATGACTGAAGTAGTATTAAAAACACCAATAGGAATAATATTACATAAATAGTCAATATATTAATGTCTAGATGGTTGATGTAGGATATAATCATCATATTATTGAATAAGTAAATCATAAATGGCCAATAGGTAAAAAAAGCCAAATAGTTGATGTAATGATGTCTAAATGGTTGATGTAGTATAAAACCATCAGATCATCGAAATAATAATGTATAAATGACTGATATAGTATAGAAGAATTAGATACCATGGCAATGCTATATAAATAGATGATACATTTGGTTAAGGGAGAGCACTAAAATATGCCTTTGTATAGGTTGAATGTATTATAAATAAACATTAAGATAATAAGAATAGGAGGGAAGAGGGAGATAAGGAACATAGATAAAATTATAGTAACCCCTTTTACTTTTTTTTTCTATTTTCACATGTGACGACTTGAGTTATGAAGCTTAAAACTAATGGTGGGGGCCAAATTGTTTGGATTCATTTAGAAATTATTTTATATGAGTATGATTAAATATGAGATTATGATTCATTGATTGATTTGAAAATTCATATCATTATAAGAGAATTGTGCATAACATAGGTTTTATCAAATTACCATGAAATGATATCTCTCATGCATTCATAATTACAATGTTGCATTGGTGGTTCCCATATAATTATGAATTTGTATGAAATATATAGCTATAAATCAGTGATGTTTGGTTTCAATATCATTGTTATATATTGCTTGCAAAATGGTTTCTTGTAACATTTCTTTTAGATGTGTTGCATCTTCATGCTTAATTTAAATTTTGTGATAAAAAAATTCATGTTGAAACTCAAATTTTGTGTGATCAAATGGTTAGATTTGACACTAACCTAAACAAAAATTCATAATATAGATAATATCTTATTATTGTGTACTATTTCTTATTGGTTTTATTTCCAATAACATTGAGCTATTGGTCATTCATTGTGGATGCTATTGTTGCATGAATTGGTAACATGGTTATATAGGTTTATGTGGTTTTGACAAAAACTTAAATCTTAAAAAACTTTATTTTAATTAGTGTTTACCATTAGTCATTGATATTTGAATTCATTTATTTGGCATTTCAATGTTGACAACTTGAGAATTAAGGTGGTTTTTTTATTTTTTATCAGATCTATTGAATTACGCTCATTGGTATATTTGGATGTCTCAAGGCACTTTGAAATATTTTTTAAATTTATAGCCTAGGGTGTTTGAAGATGGCTTGTGGACATTATGTTATTTGGTATTAATTCTTAATGTGACCTCAATTTAGTGGCCTTGTTTGATAAAAGGTGGTAAGAATTTTATTAAGGTTTCTATATTGATTTGATATTTTTGTTTGGAAGTGATTATTTCCACCAACTTATTGGACACATCATTCTAACTACATTGAATGAGGTTGAGAAACCATAAGGTAGTTAGTTTAATCTCTAGAGATCAGTATTGTTAAGTTCTAAATATATGGAAATCTATATAATTTATTATTCTTGGTTTTAAGAGGTTATGCAAGTTTAGTTCAAACCCTATAAAATCATGCAAATAAGTTATTAATAAGTAAGAGGGCAGTTTTGGATATGACATTTAATAAACAATTTATTTCATTTCATGAAAATATCATGGGTTTTTATCTTTGAGGTATTATTTATTTTCATGTTTTTTGATTAAATTCATGCCAAAATAAGGAAATAAAACTAGTTAAGGCAACATTATATGTTTTCTATAAAATGTAGTGTTTATTTTAGTTGAGTTTGTTTCATGGAAAGACTTTCCATCTACAAGAATATTGGAGTTAGTTTTGTCATGATAAAGGATTTTTTTGTACTCAGTGATTATTATTTCAATGAATATTCCTTCTCTAACATGTTTTAAATTATTAAATGTCATGGTTCTTTCTTAAGATTAATAGTTTTTATGCATTTGGGCTTAATTAGTTCTACATTATTTTATGGAGGTTGTGCATGTTTGATAGTTAGTTTATAGGTCATTATGTTGTGGAGTTGTGAAAGTTGAGTTATTTTTGTGACGAAATATAAGTTAGAGCATGCATTTTTTTGGTTGATACTATAATTTATGTAGCTTATTTTTGCTTGGTGTTGAACATTTTTGGTCTTGTAGGGAAAAAAATTAGTCTCATTCCCCTGTTGTTCTAAGCCATTAGTCATGAATTTGGTTTACACAAGCCTTTCAAAAAAGAGATGGACCAGTTCAAAGAATGCAAGGATTTTACAAAGCTTCTTTAGACATTTTTTTTGAAGAAATTCACAAGGAAAGAGACCAAAAGTTGAAGGCAAATTTCTTAAAAATTGGAAAAAGTGGTTCAACATCAGGGTTCAATGATATGAAATGAACTACATAGACTGACCAATCATTGCATGATCTTTCCAAGGGATTTGAACTTTGAACTTAGAAATATTAAACCTTTGAACCATTGACCCATTGTCAATTCAAGTGGTTGGTTCAAATAGTAGGCTCAACAATACATTTATTTCCCAAGGGAATTGAATGAACGCAACTCCTTGCATAACATAGAGTGTTGAACCATTGAACCATTAAAATCTAAAAAAGGGTTTAGGTTCAATCAAAAGGTTCAAAGGGGCATTTCAAGACCTAAAGGGCCCTCACAGAAGGTAGTGAGTAGATTCATCAAAGAGCAAAGGGCAAGTGCCCTTGCGAAGGGCTCTCAATGACCAAAAGGGGGGACCTTTTCTAAGGCTGAAGGGACACCTTCCCTTCAGGAAGGATCAAATGCAAAAGTCTGAAGGAATTGGAAAGCTAAAGAAATGACCAAGGTAATGATGGGCCTAAGCACATCAAATTTAGGACAATGGAATAGCCATTGGTTATTCAAATGGCACAGGCTCAATAAAATTCAAAGAGGCATAAAGACCTGAGGACAAATTTAGTGATCTACCAAGAAAAGAGCCCAAAGAGCCAAGCATAGACATAGATAGAACAACCCAAGTGGTAAAAGAGAGATGTTAGCAGAGGAGTTATGCCAGTGGTTGAAATAGTCCTTATGAAATGGTCATCAAGGAGCACAAACAACAAATGGTGTAACCTATTTTTCTTCATTTTGCATTAATGAGTAAGTAGTCATGTGAATTTCATGGAGAAGCGCCTTGGTCATTCAAATAAATAAAGTAACCCATGCAATTGTAGTGATATTTAATATGATTTAAATGCCAAAGTCAAGACTGGTGACTGGCATATCATGGCTTCCTTCACCAGACTTCCTCTTCCTAATGAATTCAATGTAGCATGGGCCACTTGTGGAAAAGGGTGCTTTCTCTTTCTCTATATATTGTAAATTATCATTTGATAAATGGATCTCTCAACTTGTAAGGTAGAGCTCTACTAGATTTTTACCTTGAATCAAGACATAGCATTTTTACCTCCATTTTAAAAATACACTTTTGCATGTCTATGGCTTTGTCCTGTGTTAAGTCATTTTCCTTCATGATTTCATAGAATGATTCCAGCATGTCTAGTGTATTGTGAGTTCTTCTTTTGTAGGTTAGCTAGAAGTGTCCATAGTAAAGTATAGGTGCATGTGAATGGGCTGCCATAGTGTGTCTTAGAACACCTCTAGTACTTCTTCCTCCCTATATCTCCATGGATCCCTAACTCACTGATGCAAAATAATTTCTTGTATCAAATGAAGTGTATATCAGCATGTTCTTAGTGGAAAGTGTATGTTCAAGCTAAGTAGATCAATCATTTTTGGTGCATCACCATTTAATTTAGTTTCTATTATCAATATCTTTCTCTCTTTTCATCCCCCCTTTTTATATATTAGCAATAGTAGCAAAATAACTTAGAGATGTGTCAAAGGGAGCTAGCCCTTATCTAGATATTCTCCCCTCAACTTTTCTTGACCCATAGCAAGAGGGGAGCCTCCATTGTGTCACATGGAAGATAGGAGCTTAGCCTCCTATTGAGGGTGCAATCCATATTGTCAATAGTTTTTGGCATACTCGGTGGGACACCAATTTTTTTTTAACACTCAGAAAAGTTCCAAGATTGATGCTAGTCCTATTACAAGAAAAAAATCAATCCTTAATCTAGCATCTGGTGACTACATTATCAAGAGCATTAGTCTCTAGTTATAGATCACCCTAACATCTTATGCCTAAGGTCACCACATGATCTACTTCCAAGGGTGTCCTTTTTGAATTTGTTGAACTACCATTAAACTCAGCAAGGTGACTGGGGTTTGTAAGAAATCATCCTTATACAACAAGTCATTTTTCCAGACTTGTTATAAGATACACTCATGCAAGAAGGCCCCAATTGAATCCTATCATAGCTATGGCTTTACCTTTTGTGGCCTTTCATGGTTAGAGTCCTTTAAACCTTCTACATTATGACACAATCCCAGGGATAACCCTTAAGAGTGTTCCTAATTTTAATGGGGAGGGGCTTATTATTACTATTGAGCACATCAAAATTATTGCCAAGCTCTATAATATTCACAATGTTACTAAAGAGAAAATTGCTATTAGGTTGCTAGCATTGTCTTTTAAGGCTAAGGTTCTAGATTGGTATGGGACTTTGCCAATGAATTTAGTCAGTACATGGAATGAATTAGGCACCCTCTTAACAAATAGATTTGGGGAGAAAAGTGATCACCTCTCACTTGCTGAGTAGCTAACCACCATGAAAAGAGCTCTACATGAATTTATGCAAGATTTCAATACTCGATTTCAAAAGAACTGGGATGAAATCCTCATTTTGGTAAAGATGAACCCAACCTATGCTTTCCTCTATTATTTGAAAGCATTTAACAATGACATTTCTATCATGATATAGTCCATGGGAGGACATGTGCTTCCAGCTACCTATGAAATAGCCACAGCCATTAAAAATTGCCTAGTGCAAGTAGGAAAGATAGCCCTTAGACCTCATATGCTGCTCTTCCTTGAATTGCCACCTCCAGTCTAGACTGTTGCACCCACCTTAGCTCTTCTACCTAACATAAAAAAGCTAATTGCTACTTCACCCAATGACCTTCATGAAGTTAAAATCTTATTTCAGAGCGTGACCAATGAACTAGTGGCTCTAAAAAGGTAGCAAGCTCAAAACTATCATCTAAATCAAGGATATCAGTAGTTTGGGTAAGAAAATAGACCTCCTTTCTAGAATTATAATTAAGGATAGGGTCAGTTTGTATAAGCCAAATCTTATCAGGGCTATAATCTAGGTGCTCCTTCATCATCTAGGGCTCTAGTGCCCACTCAAAATAATCTTGTATAAGAGCAACCAAATTGCTCACCCATGAGATATGATCAAGATCAGGCTATTTATACAAATGAGATACTGAGTTAATACATGAATGCACATGAGAATCAGCCAACCACCTAATTCCCAAGCTTTGAGGCATCAGTGCAACCTAGCATGGACAACAGGCTGGCCCAAGATGATTTCACTCTCATGAATCACCTGGAAGGTGAATTCTATGTAGTCAACTACATGGGTAGTGCAAAAAACCAAGGTAATTATGTTGTAGCCAACACAAGGTCCATAAGGAAAGCTCTAGAGGAAGCTTAGGAAGCTACCCAAACATTTGATGCATCTTCTTCATCACATGAAAACCAAAAATTTCCAAATTTTAGGCCACCAATTACACCGTCTGTTGAGGTGTGGAGCTAAAAGCTTCACCAAGTGAGTGGATTGCAGAAGTTGTAGGATTAGATAGTCACCAAAATTGGTCAAGAGCGACCGACGTCGGTCAGGAGTAGTCCAAGAGATGCCGGTATCGATAATGGATCAGTCAACGTCGGTCACAGGCAAACAGGCAAGAACCGACGTCGGTTATCTGTGCATCCAAAAAGCTATTTCCATAGATAGAACAAAATGTTTGCATGTTAGGATTAAGTGTTAGTCTTAAGTCTGCATCTCTATTATTAGTAAGACTATTTAGAGCCCTTGATTAGGAGGTGCATCTAATGGCTGTAGTTGTATGCTCATGTTTCCTAATTATTATATAATAGGATAGATCTTCTTAAACTTATTAGATGAGTGTGTTGAATAGTACAGAATTGTATATGTGAATCATTCCAGGTTGTTGGATTTGATTGTAATTGAGAGAGAGAGCTCTTGAGGGAAAGAGATCTAGAGAGAGATCTGTACATCTGAGAGAGGTGTGGAAGAAAAGAAGTTTCTTCAATTGTATTCCTTCTGTAAAGAGTTTAATACAAGTTTTCAGGGTGGTTTCTTGTATCTCTTGTTCTTTGCTATTTTTGATTCTAGTTACTTATCTTTCTAGTTTAATTTCACATTTATTGCTTTCATATTGTAATCAACATTGTTGGTTGATCCCCAACACCCTCAACTCCTCAACCTGCACCTCAGGCTACAAGTAACCCCAAAGAGAATTTGAAAGGGGCTAACCCTCAGATTAATGTGGTGGACTAGATGAAGAAGCTACACATGAATATCTCCTTATGGGATTCATTATCAATACTAGGACAAAAGGACATGCTGTAAAAAGAATTACACAAGCCAAATGAACAAGTTGTCCCAAAAAAAGCCAATAATGTTTTGATCATGAATGGATCCCCTTCCACATCAGGCCAAGTAAAGATAGAAGAAAAGGTTCCCCCTTTCTATCTATCCTTAGTCATAGGAGATTTCTTGGTGCATAATTGTATTATTGATAGTGGGGCAAGCACCTCAGTAATGCCCAAATACATAGTGAATAAACTGGGGCTCAAATATGAAAAAATAACTAAGGGAGTCTTGCAGCAAGATGGATCACCAACAAAGATACTAGGAGTAGTGTGAGCCTTGAATATGATGCTACACACCTATCCTACTTTCTTAATTCCCCATGATGTGGTAGTGGCAGATGTTCCTCCCTACTTTGCTATCTGCTTATCCAAGGATTTTACATCCAAGATAGGTGGGTACCTAGCAACAAACTAGTCTTACATGGTTTTTAGAACCAAATATGGGACTAAGGTCAAGATGGAGTTGAAGCCACTCCATAGAGATCATCTGGAGCCATACTCACTCAAAGTAGTGAATGTTAGATATGCCATTATTGATGAAAAATAATTTCAAGTGGATCAATCTCTGCCCTCATCCCTTGAAAGAGTTGCTAACCTACTCTTAGACAAATGGGGAAGTGATAACTTTGAACATGACCCATACAAGTTCATAAAAGAGGATAGTCTTGGAATTTATTATATGAATGAGGAGGGTACTCTCATGAGAAATTTGATGAAGACAAGCCAAGAGAGCTCAGGTTTATGGAAACTCTTCTTCGATGGTTTAAGAGGCAAACTGGGAGCTAGTGGAGAGTGGTGTTAATTTCCCCCTCAAAGGAGAAATACTTCTCAAATTTTAGGTTCCAATTTTCTTGCACATGAAATGTTGCAGAGTATGAATCTCTCATCCATGGTTTGGAGTGGGAAAGGAAATGAGGAATAAGGGAGCTACAAGTTTTTGGGGATGACAAGTTGATCCTAAATCATGTGAGAGGCTAAAATATGACAAAAAAATCCTTACTTAAGGATTACAAGCACAAGGTATGGGACTTAGTAGAGAGTTTCCTTACTTTCAATGTTACTTCTATTCCAAGAGAGCAGAATAAGCAAGTTGAAAGACTAGCATCAATTGGTGCTTAGTTTGATGTCCCCAAGGAGATAGGCTCAGACAATAATCAACACCATTTAAAAGTGGTAATTAGACCCTCCATGCTTAATAACATCATCAACTGGTAGGTGTTTGATAGTGATAAGTAGATAACACTCTTCTTGCAAGAGGAGATTGAGTTTGCCTCTAGAAATTAGGCCAAAATATAGCAGCAGTATGGCAACCAGATTATTCAGCTGAAGAATAATAAATTTCCAAAAGTCTTGGTCACTCTCAAAAGTATCTTTAACGAGGATGACCAATTGAAAAAAGACAAGGCAAGCATCATAATGAAGAAGGAGAACTATGAAAAAGTTGAGATATTCAAGAATAGGCTACTTTCACTTAGGAAGGTATGTATAGATTATGAAAGGTAGGCTTTCATCTTGTTGTGCCAAGATTTTATTGATATCTTTGCATGGGAGTATAGGGAGCTGAAGGGTTATTACCTAGGTTTGGCCTAACATACCATTAAGCTAGAGGAAGGTGCCAAGCCCATCAAATAGAAATAAAGGCCTATCAACTTGAAGATTGAGCCTCTCATGCGAAAGGAACTCACCAAGATGATTGAGTCCAAAATCATATTTCTAATCAAACACTCTTCTTGGCTGGCCAACCTTGTCCCTATCCAAAAAAATAATGGGGAGATCAAACTATGTGTGGACTTCAAAGACCTCAATAGAGCCTCGTTGAAAGACCAATATCCTCTCCCAAGTATGGAGTAGATCCTCTATATGGTAATAAGTAGCAAACACTTTTCCCTCCTAGATGGGTATTTAGGGTACAATCAAATCTTAGTGCAAGACTATGACCAATACAAGATAGCCTTCACTACCAAGTGGGTAATGTTTGCTTACCAAAAAATTCCATTTGGACTATCCAATGCTAGTGCCACTTTTCAATGAGCCATACACATGGCTTTTCAAGTCCTGATAAATAATATTGTACTGGTATATCTTGATGATGTGACAATATTTTCTAAGGAAGCAGGGGAACATATAAGACACCTTAGGCAAATCTTTGAAAGGTGTAGAGAGTTTGGTATCTCTCTCAACCCAAAGAAATGTGTGTTCACTATCCATGAAGGTAAAATCTTTAGCCATGTTATTTTGAAAGAGGGCTTGACCATTGATCCAAAAAGAGTTCACTCCATCCTAGAGCTGTCCATGCCTAAGCATAAGAAAGGTCTACAAATCTTCTTTGGCAAAATAAATTTTATCAAGAGATTTTCCCAAATTTTATTGAGATAGTCAAGCCACTGACCTCCATGCTGAAGAAAGATGAGGAGTTCACATGGACAACATAAAGGCAGGATAGTTTTGAAGGGATCAAGTAGGCTATCACCCAAGATCCTACCTTGATCAGTCTTGACTTCACTAAGAATTTCAACCTTTACACCTTTAGAAATGAAGAGGTAATCTCTACCATCCTTACCCAAGAAAATCATGAGAACCTTGAATAACTACTTACATTTTATAGCTAGGGTCTAGAGGGCTTTGAGATCAAGTATACATATATGGAAAAGTAAGTCTTTGCAGTTATATGGAGCCTAAAGAAATTTAGACATATGTTATCTAATAATAGGGTTCATCTCATGGTGCCACATCCTAGTGTCAAAGATTTTTTGATCAACTATGATCTAAATGAAAAGAGAGCAGGATGGATCACCAAAGTAATGGAATATGACATGGACATCAAAACCACCAAGCTGGTAAGGGGAAAAGGTCTATGTGAATACCTTGTTACAGACCTTAAAAAACAAAAAGAGGATATTTTCTAATCCATGATGAAGTCATAGTAAAAGAACCAATAGTCATGAAGGATTGGGTGTTAGACATGGAATGTTTCTTTCTCACTAGTGAGTGCCTGTAGGGCCTTGATAGGACCAAGAGGAGATATTTTAGACTCTAAACTCTCCCTTATGTCATGATTGATGGCATATTATTCAAAAGAGATTTTTTGGGAGTACTTTTTAGGTGCATAGACCTAGGTCAGATCGATAGGGTGTTGTCCAAGTTCTATGATGGGCCAACTGGTGGTCACCTTTCTCCTAAGCCTATAGTTGCAAGAATTATGAGAGATGGTTACTTTTGGCCCACTCTATTTAGAGACACCCATGCCTAGGTATGGAAGTGCTAGAAGTGTCCTCTTTTTGATGGGAAATAATGGCTGGCTGAAATGCCTCTATAACTTATTCAGGTAGAACAACCATTCATGCAATGGGGCCTTGACTTCATAGGGATGATTAACCCTCCCTCTAGTGTTGGTCACAAATGGGTCTTGACTGCTACAGACTACTTCATGAGATGGGTAGAAGATATTACTTTGAAGGAGGCCAATGAGAGTGTAGTCCTAGATTTTTATGAAGGCTTGGTGACAAGTTTTAGAGTCCCAGCCACCATCATCTCAGACAATGCATTGGATTTCTTGGGAACCAAAATAAGCGAGTGGGCATTGGGATAAGACATCTACCTCAACACTTCTTCCAATTACTAACCATAAGGGAATGGGCTGGCTGAGTCCACCAACAAGAATCTAATCAAAATTATTAGGACAATGGAGGATAATTAGAAAACTTGACATGCCAAGTTGAAAATAGCCTTGTGGCCAGATAGGGCCACTCCAAAGAGGGCAGTTAACAATTCACCATACATGCTCATGTATGGAAAAGAAGCTAGACTTCTTGTTTCACTTGAATTTCTAGCTTTGGATCTTACTTACTAGCTACAATTAGAAGAAAGCAATAGTATGGAGGTCAGGCTATGTGAATTGATGGAACTTTAGGAGACAAGGGACCAAGCCATGGTTTCTATGACCAACCATCAATAGCAAATGAAGAAGCACTTTGACAATAAATCCTCATCAAAAGGGTTCTCTGAAGGTGACATCATCTTAAAATGGGATGAGGATTGAGCTAAGCTTGGAAAGCACACAAAGTTTGACACCCTATGGAGTGGTCCATATGTCATCACTCAATACAAGTAGCACAATGCATTCTAACTCTCTAGGTTGGATGCTGAAGAACTACATATCCTAATTAATGGGATATATCTTAAACATTCTCATTGAGCCTTCTCTCATTATGTACATATTTTCCTTATTTTTTCCTAAGTGCTTTTCCACATGTTCATAGTTTTTTAACCTTGTGTGTGTTTTGTTTCCCTTTTGGGGTAAAAGCTTCATGATTGATTCTTGGATATCTCAAGGCCATTGTCAAACTTTTGGGCTATGTTTTGACTCTGTGCCCAGTGGACTTTGAGGCTATTGGTATTCTAAGCATAGTAGGCATGCTTCCCCTAGGAATCACCAATTTGTTGACCCTTTTTGGTCTTGTAGGGAAAAAATTGATCTCTTTCTTCCCCTGCTATTCTGAGACATTAGTCATGAATTTGGTTTTCATAAGCCTTTTGGAAAAGAGATGGACTAGTTCAAAGAAATGCAAGGATTTTACAAAGCTTCTTTGGACATTTTGTTTAAATAAATTCATAAGGAAAGAGACCAAAAGTTGAAGGCACATTTCCTAAAAAATGGAAAAAGTGGTTCAATGTTGGGGTTCAATGATATAAAATGAACTACATAGATTGACCAATAGTCACATGATCTTTCCAAGGGATTTGAACTTTGAACTTAGAAATATTGAATCATTGAACCATTATTAGTTTAAGTGGTTGGTTCAAGTAGTCGGTTCAAGTAGTCCGTTCAAACAGTAGGTTCAATGATACATTTAATTCACAAGGGAAGTGAATGAATGTGACTCCTTATAGAACACATAGTGTTGAACCATTGAACAATTAAACTCTAAAAAAGGGTTCAAGTTCAATCGAAAGGTTTAAAGGGGCATTTCAAGACCCAAAAGGCCCTCATAGAGGTAGTGATTAGATTCATCAAAGAGCGAAGGACAAGTGCCCTTGTGGAGGGCTCTCGGCGACCAAAAGGGGGGACCTTTTCTAAGGCCAAAGGGACACCTTCCCTTTAAGAAGGATCAAATGCAAAAGTCCAAAGGAATTAGAAAGCCAAAGAAATGACCAAGGTAATGATGAGCCTGAGTACATCAAATTTAGGACAATAGAATAGCCATTGGTTTTTCAAATGGCATAGGTTTGACATAATTCAAAGAGGCATAAAGACCCAAGGACAAATTTAGTGATCTATCAAGAAAGGAGCCTGAAGAGCCAAACATAGACATGGATAGAATAGCCTAGGTGGCAAAAGAGAGATGTTGGCAGAGGAGTTATGTAGTGGTTGGAATAGTCCTTATGAAATGGCCATCAAGGAGCACAAATAGTGAATGGTGTGGCCTATTTTTCTTCATTCTGCATTAATGAGCAAGCAGTCACGTGAATTTCATGGAGAAGTGGGCTGGTCATTCAAATAGACAAATAAAATAGATAAAGCAACCCATGCTCTTGTAGTGACATTTAATATGATTTAAACACCAAATTTAAGATTGGTGACTATCACAACATGGCTTCCTTCACTGGACTTCCTCTTCCCAATGAATTGAATGCAACATGGGCCACTTGTGGAAAAGGGCACCATTGCTTTCTCTTTTTCTATATATTATAAATTCTCATTTGAAAAATGTATCTCTCAGCTTGTAAGGTAGAGCTCTGCCAGATTTTTACCTTGAATCAAGACATAGCATTTTACCTCCATTTTGAGTTTACACTTTTGCATATGTCTATGGCTTTATCCTGTGTTAAGTCATTTTCCTTCATGATTTCATAGAATGATTCTAGCATGTCTAGTGTATTGTGAGTTCTTCTTTTGTAGGTTAGCCAAAAGTGTCCACAACAGAGTATAGGTGCATGTGAATAGGCTACCACAGTGTGTCTTAGAACACCTCTAGTAGTTCTTCCTCCCTATATCTCCATGGACCCCTATCTCACTAATGCAGAAGAATTTCTCCTATCAAATGAAGTGTATATCATCTTGTTCTTGGTGGATAGTGTATGTTCAAGCTAAGTAGATCAATAATTTTTGGTGTATCACCATTTAATTTAGTTTCTATTTTTAGTATATTTCCCTCTTTTCACCCCCCCTTTTTTATACATTAGCAGTAGTAGTGAAATGACTCATAGATGCATCAAAGGGAGCTAGCCCTTATCTAGAGATTCTCCCCTCAACTTTACCTAACCCATAGCAAGAGGGGAATATCCATTGTGTCACATGGGAGACAAGAGCTTAGCCTCCTATCGAGGGTGAAATCCACAATGTCAACACTTGGATAATGGGTTTTCTTAGTTTTTTGAAACCCTCTATTATATGATTAATTGTGTATGCATGTTTTTTTTATCACCATGATTTGTTTTGTACTAATTTAATATTAAAGGTGGTGACTATAATTTTTTTGGAATATATTAAATATATGTGAGGGAAACAACTGTAGTTGTTTTCATTCAAGTTTTGTTACTATTCATTTTTATTAAAATGATGCCTTGTCATTTTGCTATCATCATTTTCATTATAGTAATGATGTGATTTGTGTCTACATACATAATCTTTGAAGCTGAAGTTGGTTTCATATATAAGTAATGCTTGGTTTTTTCACCTATAAGATCCATTTTAAGAATATTTATGACATTAAGGTGAAAATTGATTATTATTGAGCTCGTGCTTATGAAAACCCTTTGTTGTTTGTAATATTTCATAAGTGCATAAGAGATTTTTAAGTTTGAGACACAATTTATTTTAAAGTATGACATGAAAATTGGAAAGGATAAGCATGGTATTTTGTATACAAAATTTTAAATCATTTAAAGGGGATTTCAAGGTTCTTTCATGATATTATGGTTCATCTCCCTAAATATGGTTTAATTAGAATCTAATAGACTTAGTCATGGAGGTCATTATTATTGCTTGCATTTGATACAGAACCTAGTTGGAAAGTAAAGATAAATATTTTATATTAATTTTGGAAATTATACAAGTCATTTGATATAATTATGAAATAACTATATCTACGTTGGTGATTTATGCATATTTAGATGGAATTTTGAACTTGCTGGTTTTGAAAAGTCTATTGCATTTGCTTTTAGTTGACTGAATAGTCATTGGTGATGAGCACTCACGATTTTATTGGATTTGATATCTTGTTTTGATTTTTGGAAGCATAATGATTGAGAGGTAGGTGTGAATCATTCTCTTAAAAATTTATTTCACATTTACTTTAACATTCCTTGAACCATCAAAGCAATACAAAAATATAACAATGCATAAAGAGTCATTCACATGAGCATAACACAAGAAACACACATATGAGTGGGAAAACCTCAAGGGGAATAAAAATCACTGATATATTAAAATGAATACAATAATATAATTTAAAATATCACATTTAATGAATCACCAACTTCACATGGAGCACCAATCCCAACTAGATAAGCACCAACCCATCTAGGCTTTAATAAGGACCCACTTGCAAGGAAGCCCCAACCCCCTATATGATTCAAAAATAAATCATACACTTGATTTATTTGATCACCTTCATATCAAATTATTGATAAACCAACTGATGATGACCACTTTTTCATCTCTTCACACTATTATCCCTCTCAAACTGCCTTCTAGGCCTCTTTGCTCAACTAACCCTCTTTGTGACTTGATTAGGTCATCTAAACTTGATTTTCATACACAATAGCCCTATTAAATATTCATGATAGTTTTTATGCACCAATATTATGGTTTATAAAACCTCCTTCAGCTATTCAAATTTCTATATCCTTCATTTCAACTTATTCATTCTCTAACTAGTCAATTAACCCTATTAGGCCTTGTTCTTATACTAAGATCTTAATCATACACCTCTTGGTTTGACATACAAACTTTATCACTTGGATTTTACACAAAATATACCTTATTAAATTCCAAAAACATTAATAAAAAATTACATTATGTTAGTCATATCCCAAATTGACCAAATCCTTAGGCCTTAAGGAGATCTATTTCAATTAGGCCTTCATTAGTACACATTACCCTTTGATCTTCTTAGAACACTTTAAAACATAAAAAATAACTTCATATTACACTCAAATATATGCATAATAATATAATATTATGTCCATGACACATTTTAGCTCCAACCACCACTTGAAGCATGTCATTAACACTATTCACAATTAGGCCTGTGAACCTACAAAAAGTCTATCTTGAATTAATAAAGATTAAGCATAAATTAGCTAATAAATCATGTAAAAAAAATAATAAACATAATATATATTACCTTAGAAACATCAACTATGCTTTAGACTTCAAAACTCAGGGCAAAAGGACTCAGATGCTTCTCTACAAATAACCCACTTAGAACTGTCAAAATACCTTCAAGCACAATCATGGTGATAATGACCTTCAACACCTATGTAGATATATTAAATGAATTTTTATGTATGTAGATGATCTTATTAGATCATTATACCATTATAATATAGATAGATAATATTATGAAATTTCAATATTAGTCTTGTAGACTAATCTCATAACCTCACCATACACAGACCTCACTGAGCTAGAAGAGTCAACTTGTGAGTAACTTTTTCACTATACCCACTAACCTCAAAAAATTATAATAAACATTATCATTTCTTAAAAACAACTCCATTCACTTGTATTCATCCTTATCACATGATAACACATTCCTAAACATCTTCTCACTATTGCCTAGATTTTTTACTGCTTCCACCATTAGGCCTGTTAGCGACTGACTAACTTGGATGACCAATTTATCAAAAATAAATAATATAAATTGTCTATAAACCTTCATGGATAAAAAATTAAAGTATAAAACTTTGTCCTCCATCCATTTGTCAACTTTGACTTGGTCAATTCTGACTACTACAATGAATCTTTGAGAAATAAGGCCTTTCCTATAGGGTCCACTCACTCACGTAAAGAGTCAATAACGCTTAGATATTATTGGGAGAGTTTAATACAACATGAGATCACTAAAATATCCATTACAATCCATTATGAGCACTTTGGAACAACTTCTTTCATATCAAGTCACTATTAGGTTTCTTTGAGGGTTTAAACCATCTTCTATTGTTATCAATATTTCATAAATATTAGCCCCTCATTACAAAAAATAATGCATATAAATTTGATCTAGGACCCTTCCCCATATACCATGAATATCTCAATTTACCATGCATAGGTTGCATTTGCTAATGAATACTTTAAAAACCTCCTTGAGTAGATAACTCTTCAAACTATGCACTAAAGAGACCTTAAAACACTTTTTTAAGTCTAAACCTTTAAACTTTGACTTCATACTTGGTATATCATACCATTGGAAATGATCACATTCTCATTATTATCATGAAATATTAATCTTATACCTCATTTAGTCACCATCTCTCTCTTTGCTCTCTAAACCTTGACCAATAAACCACATTAGTCCTTGAAATTGACCTTTTAACCAATGTCTAAGATATAAAAACCTCATATACACTCCATAAAACATCTTACCATGCTCAAACACTACCATACATATTTCATGTTTGTTGAAAAAAATCATGATGCTTCATTATGTTAGGCAGGGTCTAGATGTGGTCTAGGTGCATACTAGGTCTTGAGGTCCTACCCCTAAAGGCTCACCCCATGACTAAAATGATGATATGATTCATAATATTCATGATAAATCAACCTCACACAACATTTCATGACTATGTTCTTTCATCTAACCAATCCATCATGACCCTTCATTTACAATACAAGGCATCATATGCACATACCTTCTCAAGTCACTTACTAGGTTCAAGCACTTGACAACTTTGACAACAAGGATTTCCATGATGACATTCAAATCACTCATGTAGTCATAATAACATATACAAAACATGTATTACACTCTTATAATCACTATAACACTAATTAATTTCTTCTCTCATAGCTACATTATTCAATGACCTCATGAAGATCTCTCTTAAGAACCTTTGACATCAATGATAACATTAATGCCAAACCTCAACAACATGAACAGTGCTAAAAAATCTCCCCAATTATATTTGATGGAAAAATACCCTACAAACTAATCATTCTTATCTACCCATCCTATTCATTTTCTCCCTTTGACATAAATGATAAAGCAATGTGTGCAACTACTTGGATCACACTCACAACAAAAATACTCAACACACAGAACTATGATTTTATGAAACATAACATAACATGAACCCCTTATCTCCATGCATAAATTATTTTAAAAACTAACATTTTATTTGAGCTAATGAGCATGATTATATCCCACTAAGTACTGGGCTTCCTCAATGATTGTTAGGGGTAGGAATTATACCCAATTCCTATCTTAGGTGTTCAAATATTACCTGTGGAAGTGGTTTGGTCAAAATGTCTACAATTTGATTCTGTGTAAAAAAATATTCAAGTCTGACACTTTATTCACTTACCCTCTCTCTTAAGAAAAGATACTTGATTGGAATGTGCTTAGTCCTTTAGTGCATGTTAGTGTTATTTAAGATGCTTATATAACTTATATTGTCACAATAAATAAGACTAAGACCATCATACTCCACCTTGTAGTCTTTTAGGGTTTGTCTCATCCATAAGATCTGAGTACAACATGAAGATTATGTAATGTACTCAGCCCCATAAGTGGATAATGATACTAATGGTTACTTCTTGTTTATCCATGAAACTAGGCACACACCTTAGAAGAAAGCTCTTCCAATGGTACATTTCCTATCATCTAGAAGTACTACCTAGTCTGCATCTATATAGGATATCAAATTGAAATCTTTTCTTCTTAGATACCAAAAAACATACTCCATAGTCCCCTTAAGATACCTAAGTATCCTTTTGACTAATCGTAGATGATTCTCCTTTGAAACTACTTGAAACCTTCCCACAAGACCTATTGTTTGCATGATGTCAGGTCTAAAGGTAGTGGTGTATAACAAACTTCCAATCATTGACATATATGATGTCTGATTGAACTTTGAAGACTCATATTACTTGAAAATCTTACCCCCTATGATCATGGGTATACTAACTAGCTTAAAATATTCCATCTCAAACTTCTTGAACATCTCTCTTATGTATTTGGCTTGTGATATGAATATACCTTTTTTAGATTGAGTGATTTATAGCCCATGTAAGATTGATAGTTCTCCTAACATGGACATCTCAAACTCTTTCTTCATCACCTCTACAAAGGCCTTGGTCATATTCTCATTATTTCCACCAAATATGATGTCATCCACATAGATAAATACTATCAAATAATGGTCATCTTATATCTTTATGTATATATTACTATCTTCAACTCCTCTTTTGAATCCTTGATCCAACAGATACCTGCGCAACCTAGCATACCAAGCTTTAGGAGCTTGGTTTAGACCATATAAAGATTTTTTCAATTTGAATACATAGTCTTTGTTATCTAATAATCATATTCCATTAGGTTTCTTAATTTA
The DNA here is from genome assembly GCA_037957365.1 of Torreya grandis. Classification (NCBI taxonomy): domain Eukaryota; kingdom Viridiplantae; phylum Streptophyta; class Pinopsida; order Cupressales; family Taxaceae; genus Torreya; species Torreya grandis. The sequence continues at coordinate 1,525,037 of JARHVA010002629.1, forward strand.
CACTTCTTCCAAATTCACATTCAAAAAGGCAGCTTTGACATCCATATGGTATACCTTGAACCCTTTGAATCCTACACATTCTAGAAACAATATGATGGCATCCAATATTTTTATTGGTGCAAAGGTATCCTAAAATTCTACCCCTTAAACTTGTGTATATCTGTTGTATACCAATCTAGCCTTGTTCATGGTGACTTCTCCATCTTCATTTAGCTTGTTTCTAAACACCCATTTTGTGTCAATGACATTTTTATCTTTAGGCCTAGTAAATATCTCTCAAGTATCATTATTGTCTATTTGATACAAATACTCATTCATAAAATCTATCCAAAATTTGTCTTTTCTTACTTCTATAAGATTATTAGGTTCAATCTTGTATAATAGAGCAATATTCTCTTGATTTAGATTACTTACCAATCTTCTCCTTGTTTTCATACCTGCATTCTTATTGCCAATGATTTGAGATTTAAGATGATCTCTTTGAATCTATTTTGAGGATCATTTTGATTCCTATATCTTTTTGGCATATTCTTATTCCTCATCAACCTCTATAACCTCCTCTTCATTCTTGAAGTCCAACTTCTCTAGGGTGTCCTTTGACTATGAGTGTGATTTCCTTATCTCATCAATCTTCACATTGGTGCTTTTCACTGAAAAATTATAGCCTTTTGTTATAAAATATATAAGATGAGCTCATTGATGAGTATCTTAAGAATATGCCTTCATTAGATATATAATCAAACTTTCCCAAGTCTTATCATTTATTTTGATGAAAAATTTGCTCCCAAACAATCTAAAGTGTTCCACATTGGCAAGTCTTCCCTTCCATAGTTCATAAAGAGTCTTGTTTCCATCAATCCTTATCTATCATCTATTCAAAATGTAGATTTTAGTGCTTACCACCTCTTTTCAATATCCATTAGATAATATAGACTCATTTGGCATAGTTATAGCCATCTCTTGAACTATCATATTCTTCCTTTCCACTACCCCATTCTATTGAGGTGTCCTAGTTGCTAAGAATTGTCTCCTTATTCCATGAACCTCAGATAATTCATAAGAATCATTAGACCAAAACTCTCCTCCTCTATCAGATCTTAGGCACTTGTTGTTCCCATTCTTCCCATTCTCAACAAGAGCCTTAAATGCCTTGACCTTGTCAAGAGCTTCTAACTTTTCTTTCAAGAATGCAACCCAAGTCATTCTTATGTAATAATATATGAGTAACATAAATTAGTTATCTAATTTAATGATTTAAACTCTTGTAGGCCCACAAATATTAGTGTGTATTAAATCCAAGGGTATTGTAATAGATTACTCTTTGGACTTGAAATTTCTTCTATCCTACTTACTATGTTAACAATCCTTACAAAGTATGTTTGTAGGTTTGGTGATCTTAGGAACGTTCTTCATAGATTTATTAGTTATAATATTGAATAGATTATCAAATTTTATGTGAACTAACCTTTTATTCCATAGAAAAATTTCATATATATTACTCATAAAGTATCTCTCCTTCTTGATATCATTCAATACATATAGATTGTTCTCAGTCCTCTAAGCATTGATAATTAGCCTTCCTGATTTGGCTCTCCTTATCTCACACCCTATGTCATGAAATTATAGTGTGTGTCTTTCATTTTAAATTTGACTAAGAGTAAGCAGGTTATGTTTCAAGCCTTCCACATGCAACACATTATGTGTCTTAGTCTTCCCATTGTCCAAACTCAAGACATGTTTTCCAATTATATTGGCAGTTGTGTTATCTCCAAACCTAATAGTTCTTATAACATTATTTTTTAATGAGATGAACTTATTTCTATCTCCTATAATGTGGCTTGAACAAACACTATATATATACCATTTCATGCCTTCATATTGAATGTTAAAGTCATTCTGAACTAGCATAGAATCATCTTTGGTCATTTGTTCCTCCTTGGCAAACAGTCCATCTTAATTCTTGAGCTCAATATGATCAGTCCTAAATTAATTTGGCTTCCATACCACTGTTTAATTCTTATCATGCATTCTAGGAGACTCATATGTCTAGTTGAATATTGAGGTCCTTGTAACTGTATTGGATTATAATCTTGTAATGTTTCCTATATCATGATAGATGTAGCAAATAATATTTTTATACTTACCTCTTGACTGATTACTTCTTTTCCCATGGTCCCATGATGACTTATCCTTTAATGCATTAGGATGTCTGATTGGTATTTTCATTTTGGTATTCTTGACTTGTTTTTAATTCTCACTCTCTCTCTCAAACTTGCTCATCTTATCTATGAGTTGCTCATGATCAAACTTCAAGGAATCTAGATCTATCTTTGATTTTTCATACTCAACTTCCTTTGACCTAAACCTTATGTTGATACCTTCTAACTAACTCCTTGATCTGTAAATTAAAAATACAAGTGTAGTACATCCAAAAAACAATTTTTCATGTTTAAGAGATCCTTCAATTTCTTGATTTTTTTGTTTAATTTTGTATAAAGAAATTAAAATGAGAATTAAAATGAAGATCAAAATATAATAATAATCAGAGAAAATCATAAGAAATCACCAGCAATTGATAACGGAGTTTGGCTTCAATAGCCTACATCTCTGGGTCCATTCAAAGTGAGGACCATTATCATTAATTTTTTGTAACAAATGGCTTCCAAAATCAATACAAGTCTTTAATTCACCTTCTTTGATGTTTGCTTTCCTATAATAATATCTCTCAGACCTGAAAATAATGGACCAAGGCTTTACAAAGCAATAATGAGACTCTAACCTTCTTAAATCTCTTTACATAGTTAGCTTCTTATTCTTCTTCAAGTAGAATTTCATCTCTTTTATAGCACTTTGACCCCCTCAGCACAAGTGGTCAAAGCTTATCCCTTTTGGGTGACAAGTCAAGGGTTCAAACCATTGACCTTTCTTTTAGGCACTTTGGCATGAGTTGAATAGTCATCCTCCTTTTTTTGGCACGATTTAACTTCTCTTTATCCCACATTTTTTAGGAATAATGGTTTACATGCTTTAAATAGGTAAGTTGATCCCTTTTCCAATGCCTAGACTTAGGTGCCAGCCGTTGGGTTTGGTCATTGCTTTGAATTTGTGTTGACATGGCAGCTTGTGTAAGTTGGCCTTTGGTGCCTTGTTTCTAAGTGATAAATGTTTGAAAATTTCTCAAATAACATGTGAAATAAAAACACCAAACCAAATTTTTTTACATCAAATTATTTTGCCATGTGTCAAACGGATATTGGTCCACTTGGCATATTTCAACAGTGCCATGTCACTTTCGACACCCCTTTTTTTTGCCTATCACAAGATGTCTTCAACTAGCCATATCTTGAGCATCCTGACTCAATTTTTTGTTCTAGAAGAAACACTAGAAATATCTCGAAGAATTATACAATGTGAAAATGATTCAAATGGAATTTGAAGAATTTTAAAAATGGAATGGTACATGGATCCACCTAGATCATTCCTCCCCACTGTAAACTTTTGGACCTCCAAAAGTTGAAATTAATTGGTAATGAGGTGAGGGTATTTTAACCTCACCTTTTTTACTTCCATCCATCTGGCCTTACTTGGGTGCATCCCTTTGAGACTAACACAAAGATATTCAACATTACTTCTTCGCAAGGTCCTCATATTCTTGCCAAGTATAGTATCTTCTTGCAATTCTATTAGATATTTAGGAGAAAAATCATCAATGAAAGGAATGGATACACTTTCATCATGATCAATTATCATTGGAGGCTTATACAATTTTAGATTTTCCACATTTACAACTGAATAAAACTACATGTAAGATGGTAAATCTAATCAAAAAGCATTTGTGCCAATTTTTTCTATTATCCAAAAAGGACCATACCAGATTAGTTTCAACTTTTTACTGTCACCTGTCAGTCTTTCCTTACTAATGTAAAGCCATACCATATCACCTACAACAAATTGGTGATCAATACAATGTTTGTCATGCCTAGCTTTGTACTTGACTTGACTTTTCTCCAATTGAGTACAAATAGTCTAATGTATGATCTATATTTGTTCAATGAACTTCTTAGCTCGATTGGCTTCTTTTGGTTCACCAATAGTTGTATCCTGTCCATAGAAAACATCTAGAGATTTAGGCAAGTATCTATAACAAACTTCAAATGGAGATTTCATAGTAGAAAAATGAAGTGCTTGGATATATGCATGCTATATCTAACACAATTGTTCATCCCATAACTTTGGATGTTTATTGCTATAACCCCTAAGCAAATGTACCACAATGTGGTTCATAACCTCTATTTATCTATCAGTTTGTGGATGAAATGCAACGCTCTTTTTTAATTTAGTGTCCATTAGTCCCCACAAAGTTGACCAAAACTCCCCAATAAATCAAGAATCTTGATAAAAAATAATTGAAGTAGGCAAACCAAAATGAACCCATACATGTTTAAAGAACAAATGTGCAGTGCTTTCGCCAATAATTTGCTTAGTGTAAGGAATCAAAACACACATTTTGCTAAATCTATCCACAATCACATATAAATAGTCATGTTTTCTTTATGTCATAGGCAACCCCCCAACAAAATCTATGGAGATACTTTCCCAAGGGTGAGTAGGAATAGGTAGAGGAGTATAAAGTCATAATTTCCTATTACTAGGTTTACTTATGGCACAAAGAGTACATCCCTTTATATATTTAGCAACATTTTCCAACATACGAGGCCAATAACAATACATTTTCAAATGTTCTTCCATTTTAGCAACTCCAAAATGACTAGAAATAAGAGAATTATGTGCTTCTCTAATCATGTGCACCCTCTCATTTTGAGGAATACATAGTTTACCCAAATGATACAAATGATCATTGTGTACATGATAGTCCAATTCTTCTACTTGTCTACTACTCATCAAGTCTTTATAAACATCTTGAAAATCAAGATCATTAACATACTATTCTTTATAACTTTCATGAGACAAAGAACCATGTTGTAAAAGAATAGATGCAACAACCATAGGAGGCCTAGATAGCATATCTGCAACCTTATTCTAAATTCCTTTTTTATACTTGATCACAAGATGAAATTGTTGTAAGAAACCCATCCAATGAAAATGTCTAGACTATTGTAGTTTGGTTTGTGATTGGAGATACTGTAAGGGCTAATGATCTATATGTATTATTGTTTCTTTGCCCATTAAGTAATGTTTCCATTTTTTAACACTTTGAGCTAATGCATACAATTCCTTATCATAAGTTGGATATTTTCTTACTACACTTGTAAAGGTTTCAGCATGATAACAAATTGGTTTCTTACATTGCTTTAAAATAGCTCTCATAGCATACTCACTTGCATCTGTCTTGATCTCAAATGGTTATTGTATATCAGGAAGTGTCAAGACTGGAGTAGTACTTATCTTTTCTTTCAAAGTGTCAAAGGCTTTTTGATGTTTGCCTCCCCACTAAAAGTCCTGTTTCACACTTGTCAAAGAATGCAAAGGTGATGCAATTTATGAAAATTTAGAAATAAACTTTTGCCAAAATAGTACTACACTAGGAAAACTTCTAACCTCAGTTGTGTTAGTGGGTGTAGGCTAATTAACAATGACTACCACTTTTGCAAGATCAATTTTTAATTTACCACATCCTACAATGTAACCCAAGTATATCAAAGAGGTCTTGCCAAATTCACATTTTGACATTTTTAGGTAAAGTTTTTCCCTTCGTAATGCATCCATGACTTTATTAATGTGGATCATATGCTCTTCCCAAGACTTGATGAAAATCAATATATCATCTAAGTAGACTATAAAAAAATAATCAAGTAACTATCTAAAAACATCATTCATCAATCTCATGAATGTAGCCGGGGCATTACACAACCTGAAAGGCATAACAAGCCATTCAAACAATTCCTATTTTGTTTTGAAGGTGGTTTTCCACACATCACCTTCATTAATTCTTACTTGATGATATCCACTTCTCAAATCCAGCTTAGTGAAATAATTAGCATGTTTTAATTGATCCAACAAATCATCAATATGAGGAAGAGGGTAATGATTCTTAATAGTAATTTTGTTTAAAGCACAAAAATCAACACACATTTTCCAAGTGCCATCTTTCTTTGGCACCAAAATAATTGGCAAACCAATAGGAGATGAACTTGGATGAATAACACCTTTATCTAATAGATCCATTGCCTATTTTTTGATTTCCTCATTTTCCACCACTGATAACATGTACATGCCAATGTTAAGGAGAGGAGAATCCTGTAATAGCTAAATTTCATGTTGAACTCCCCTTTTAGGGGGCAAGCCCTTAGGATCTTGAAATACATCATCATAAGTAGAAATGATTTCAACCAATTCATTCTTGTGTCTTGGATCACACTTTTCCAAAGCCTAAGAATATTCTTTTTCCTTAGACTTAATCAACATGAGACAAAAAGTCTTGCTTGAATTAACTAGTCTTTTCATTTGCCTTACTGTAACCAAGGAAAGACTTGTTCTAATGTGATGTGCTCTAACTATATATTCAATGCCATCCTTAACAAGCAAGTACTTATTCTCCTCTCTATAGAAGATTGATTTTCTATCATAAAGATATGGGCTTCCCAAAACAATCCCACATATGTCCAATGGAATAACATCCAACTCAACCTCATCTACGAACTTAGATGTGATGGAAAACCTTAGTCTACAAGTTTGTGAGACTTGTAGCTTCACATAGTCACACACCTAACCTAGTGGATAAGGCTTCAGATGGGGATTAGTTTGTAATCTTAGCTTCTTAACAACCTCTTCAAAAATTAAATTTGCTTGTGAGCCACTATCAAATAGAGTGTCAATCTTAGTATGTTTTGAAACAACTTTAATGTGGAAAAATTCATTTCTTTTCTTATCAACATGCATAGAATTCTATTTAGAAGAAGATGCATCATTTGATGACTTAGTGCTAGAAACTGAAAGAGAAAAATCATTATGTAATCCTATAGCTATGATCTTAGTTTCATCACCTAAATCTGAACCTAAGTCCTAAACACATAGCATTATCCTTCTTTTCTTTCTTTGTAAACCTCTTAGGCCTTAACTTAGAATGTAGTTTCCAACACTTAGACTCATCATGATTTTTCTTGCAATGATTACAAAATGGTTTTCCTTATTTTTTAACAATATAAGTGGATTTCTATTTACCCTTTCCTGATGAACTTTCCCCTTTGGATTGCTTAACATCAGATTGCTTATTTTTTAATTTAGGAAAAGATTCTTTTGATTGTTTTCCTTTAGCCTTTAAATGAGTGGCTTGAACACATACTACATCTAAATTAGTTGTATTGAACATAAGAATCATATGTCTTAAGTAACAATGCAACCCACCTATATATTTTAGAAGTGTTTCTTATGTGTATAGAGGAACATTCAAAAGTGAATCTTTTTTCCTAAATTCTTGTGTATAATCTTGAACATTTTGGCCTTTTCCTTGTTTTAAACTTTGCCAATCCATCATGGCTTGTTGCATATAGCCTAAAGGATATAATTGCTTTCTAAGTTCTTCAATAAATTGATTCCAAGTAGAAATTGAGTTGTCTTTTTGAAGCTCGGCTTCCTTCAACTTACTCTCCCACCAAATGAGAGTTGTGCCTCCCATATGAAGAGTAGCCAAATAAATTTTTGACTCATCCCCTACAATCTTTTGGACCCTGCAATAAACTTCAATCTACTTGACCCAATTATCCAACTTTTTGACATTAATTTCACCATGAAACATTGGTAATTTAAACTTAATATCCAATTTTAGTGAAGGGAGAGATTCCATAGTTTTTTTACCATCATCTGATGAAGAAGATTTTTCGATTTCTTTACCTTTTGATTCTCGTGAATCACCTTCTTTTTCATTCTTAGATTTCCTTTGTTTATCATAGTATAGTTCCTCAACCATGCTTCTGATGTCCATGAAAGCTCGACGAAAAGCTTGTTCAGATTCCATCTCTTTTTTGGCCATCTTTGAAGCACACCTTGAACCAATCTTTGGATTATATTCAATGAGTTTTCCTTCACCCTTTTGGGATTTAGACCTTGTCAACATACACTAGCAATCATTGTTATATAACAATGGCTATGATACCAAAAATCTGATCTGTAAACTAAAAATACAAGTGTAGTACATCTGAAAAACACTTTTTCACATTTAAGAGATCCTTTAATTTCTCACTTTTTTTTGTTCAATTTTGTATAAATAAATTAAAACCATAATTAAAATGAATATCAAAATATAATAATAATTAGAGAAAATCATAAGATATCACTAGCAATTGATAATGGAGTTTAGCTTCAATAGCCTATGTCTCCAGGTCCATTTGAAGTGAGGACCATTCTCATTAATTTTGTGCAACAAATGGATTCCAAAATCAATAAAAGTCTTCAATTCACCTTCTTTGATCTCTGCTTGCCTATAATAATATCTCTCAGACTTGCAAATAATGGCCCAAGGTCGTACAAAGCAATAATAAGACTGTAACCTTCTTAAATCTCTTTACATAGTCAGCTTCTTGTTCTTCTTCAAGTAGAATTTCATCCCTTTTATAGAACTTTGACCCTTGTAACACAAGCGGTCAAAGCTTATCCCTTTTGGGTGGTAGGTCAAGGGTTCAAAATGTTGGCCTTTCTTTTAGGCACTTTGGCATGAGTTGAATAGTCATCCTCCTCCTTTTTTTGGCACACTTTAACTTCTCTTTATCCCAAATTTGCTGGGAATAATGGTTTACATGCTTTAAATAGTTAAGTTGATCCCTTTTCTAATGCCTAGACTTAGGTGCCAACTGTTGGGTTTGGTCATTGCTTTGAATTTGTGGTGATGTGGTAGCTTGTGCAAGTTGGCCTTTGGTGTCTTATTTCTAAGTGAAAACATTTGAAAATTTCTCAAATAACATGTGAAATAAAAACACCAAACCAAATTTTTTTTGCACCAAATTATTTTTCCATGTGTCAAATGGCTATTGGTCCACTTGGCATATTTCAATAGTGCCACGTCACTTTCGACACCCTTTTTTTTACCTATCGTAAGATGTCTTCAACTAGCCATATCTTGAGCATACAGACTCCATTTTTCATTCCAAAAGAAGTGCTAGAAAGCTCTCAATGAATTCTATGATGTGCAAATGTTTCAAACAAAATTTGAAGACTTTTAAAAATGGAACGATACATGGATCCACTTGGATCACTCCTAAGATCAATGATAATATTATTTTGATGATTTAAATCATCAAAATCACTTATGAGCTTAGCTTCAAGGTCTACTTCAACGTTTCCTTCTTCATTGTCATAGCAGACTTCTTCATCATACATGTTATCTTCTTCTTTTTGATCATAAGACATTTTGTGCTTTTTAGGATCACCTTCAAAATGTTAGAATTATTTCAAAATAATAGGCTCTGGTACCAATTGTTTGAAACACAATGAATAAGAGGGGGGTGAATCAATCTCTTAAAACTTTCTTTCACATGTACTTTAACATTCCTTGAACCATCAAAGCAATACAAAGATATAGTAATGCATAAAGAGTCATTCACATGAGCATAACATAAGAAACACACATATGAGTGGGAAACCTTCAAGTGGAAGAAAACTCATCAATATCTAAAAATTGACTATATTACTATAAGTCAAAATATAAAATTTAGTGAAGCACCAACTTCACATGCAACACCAACCCCAACTAGCTAAGCACTACAACCTAGCTATGCTTTAGCAAGTACCCGATTGGAAGGAGGTACCAACCCCATAGATGACTCAGTACCAACTCAACAACCTAATTTATTTGATCACCCTCAAATAACCTTATTTTTCAACCAAATGATGATGACCACACCATCTCTTCACACTCTTGTCCCTCTCAAATTGTCTTCTAGGCCTCTTCACTCAACTAGCCCTCTTATTGACTTGATTGTAATATGAACTTGATTTTCATACATAATAACCATATTATATCTTCATTATAGTTTCTATACACCCTTTTTATGTTCTAAAAAACCTCTTTTAACTATTGAAATTACTATATCCTTTGCTTCAACTTACTCATTCTTTAACTAGTTAATTAGCCCTATTAGGCCTTGTTATTATACTAGGCTCTTGATCATACACCTTTTGGTCAGCCATACACACTTGATCACTTGGATTTTACAAAAAAATAAGCCTAATTACATGTTAAAAACATTAATAAAATATTACTTTAGGTCATCCATAGCCCAAATCGACTAAATCCTTCCTTAGGCCTTAAGGAGATCTAATTCAATTAGGCCTTCATTAGTACATGTTACCCTTTGATTTTATTAGAATAATTCAAAACACCACACACATAAATAAAAATTAATAATACACTCAAATATAACCATAAAAATATCATATTAGGTCCATGACACATTTTAGCTCTAACCACCACTTGAAATACACCATTAGCATTGTTCACAATTAGGTCTCTGAACCTACAAAAAGTCTATCTTGAACTACTAAAGATTAAGCGTAAATTATATAATAAATCATGGAAATTAAAAATGTATAAAAATTGATATGACTTTATGTACATCACCATATAAATTAAACATCACAACTCAGGGTAAAAGGACTCAAACCCTTCTCTACAAATAGCCCACTCAGAACTGCCAAAATACCTTCAACCACAGTTATGGTGATAATGCCCTTCAACACTTATGTAGATAGCTTTAATGACTTATGATGCATGTAGATGATCATATTATATAATTAGATCATTATTAGATATTCAATACGGATAAATGGTAATATTGGTCTTGTAGACTAATATCATAACCTCACTATACACAAACCTCACTAAGCTAGACAAATCAACTTGTGTGAAATTTTTTCACTATAAACAATGACATAATTTTTTTAATAAAAATTAGAATGTCTTGAAATTATTTAAAAACACCTTCATAAACCTGGATTCATCCTTATCCCATGGTAACACATTCCTAAACATCTTCTCACTGCTCCCTAGATTTCTCACTATTTCCACCATTAGGCTTGTTAGTGACTAGATAACTTGGATGAATGGTTTAAAAAATATAAGGGATATAAATTTTCTATATAAATTCATGGATACGAAATAAAATTCTCAAACTTTTTCCTCCATCCATTTTACAACTTTGACTTGGTCAACTCTAATTATTACAACAAATCTCCAAGAAATAAGGCCTTTCCTATAGGGTCCACTCACTCACTTAAATATTCAATCACACCTATAAATTATTTGGAGAGTTTTATACAACCTATAATCAATAAAATATCCACACCAATCCATTTTGAGTGGTTTGGAATAACTTATTTCATATTAGGTCACTATTAGGGTTCTTTGAGGGTTTAAACCATCTTCCATTGTTAGCAATCATTCATAAATCTTAGCCCCTCATTAAAAAAAATAATGACTAAAAATTTGAGATAATACCCTTACCCATATACCATGAAAATATCAATTTACCATTGAGAGGTTACACATGCCAATGAACACTTGAAAAACCTTCTCAAGTAGACAACTCTTCAACCTATGCACTCAAGAGACCTTAAAACATGTTTTCAAGCCTAAACCTTCAAAATTTGATCTCATACTTGGTAAAAACACCTAGGAAAATATATCACACCACTAAAAATTCTTACATTCTCATTATTATCTTCAAATATTAATCTTGTACCTCATTTGTTCACCATTCTTTGCTCTCTAGACCATAACTTGTAAACCACATTAGTCCTTAAAACTGACCTTATAACCACTGTCCAAGATCTCAAAACCTCATATAAATTCCATATAACCCCTTACCATGATTAAACACCACCATACATATTTCACATGTCTTGATAATAGGTCATAATGCCTCATTAGGTTAGGCAGGGTCTAGAAGTGGTCTAGGTGCAAACTAAGTCTGAAGGTCTTGTCCTTGTAAGCTCACCCTAAGCCTCACATAAGTGATATAATGCCTAATATACATTCTCAATAAATATCATACAACCATTCATGCCTATGTGCATTCATCTCACCAAGCCATCATGACCCTTCATGCACAAGACTAGGCATCCTATACACATACCTTCTCAAGTCACTTACTAGGTTTAAGCACTTGAAAAATTTGACAACAAAGACCTTATATGTTGACCTTCACATCACTCATGACATCATAATAACATATACCAAACATGTCTTACACTCTCAAAATCAACTGATCAATATGCTCTCTCATAGATACATTATTTAATGACCTCATGAAGACCTTTCTCAAGAACCTTTGACATCAATGATAACATCAATGTTAAACCTAAAAAACATGAAAAATTCTCAACATTGATATCAAGGTGTGCTTTACTCAATTAAAATCGTGTGTGTGTGTGTGTGTGTGTGTGTGTGTGTGTGTGTGTGTGTGTGTGTGTGTGTGTGTGTGTGTGTGTGTGTGTGTGTGTGTGTGTGTGTGTGTGTGTGTGTGTGTGTGTGTGTGTGTGTGTGTGCGTGCGTGTGCACGCGTGTGTGTGTGCATGTGTGTGCATGCGCGTGATTGCGTGTGTGTGGAATTTTAAGAGGAATTATTCAATAAATTAATTTTTAGGAAGTAGAATTAATATTATAATTAATTTTTATTTCCAAGAATGATTTTTAAAAAATGGTATTTTATGATTTAAAGAAGTTATAACAAGAAATTATTATTTCAATTTATTTCAAATTTATAAATGTCAAGGTGGACACTATATTCTAAAGATTCTGATAGAAGTTTTTAGGGGAAGACATAGTTTATAGTAGTTTAGTGGAGCTCATTGATAAGTTAGTCACCATGAAAGATCATTTAGTGATTTTAGGGTTACCAATGATTTATTTAGAACATTTCATCATGTACTTATGTTTCAATCCACTTTGATTCAAATGACCCAAATTTATGTACCATTCTCAATAATATTCCATCTTCATCTTTGAATTTACATGGACATATTTTTCATATAGGTCAAATATGAGCTAGCCGGCAATCTCCTCCATATGGATGAGGTCCATTAAATGACTCTTTTTTACACAAAAAAAAGGCATTGACTGATATCCCTCTTATTTTAAAGCATAACTAATTATTCCTAAACTCAACCCTAATCTAGCTAATCAAAACCCACCTCTAGAAATTGTACCTATACCTGCTATACTTTTACCTAATGACCATTCATCCTCTAGCAAGAAATAATGTTGACAGCTCTATCTCCCAACCCTTGTTGGCCTATGTGATGAATAAAGTGAAACATGAGATTGAAAATGATGGTGGAGGTACAAATAGAATTGATTTTCCTATTGTTCCATTGGAATACATTGAGTACTAAACACGTAAGGGATATTCTCTTATTGACTTAGTTTCTAGGAGTGATTTAAATTCATGAGTTGGTTTAGTTTGATGATGTTCTCTTTTATTGATTCATTGGTTAATGTTTGTTGAGAAACTTACTATGTGTTTCATAATTTTAGTTTTAAATATTTTAGTGGATTTGTACTCTAGACAATTACAACTTTCAGAGTATTTTTGGTTTGATAACAAGATAGATGCTCATTTTTGTTTAGTGACTTCATGACCATGTTCAACATGCTAGTAATTTCAATTATTTATGTAGTGATACTTACTCAGATAGTTAACTTGACAGACATTTTATCATATGATTATTAATTCAACTATGTTATGTTATTATGGATTTATGATATTATTTAATGTTTAAAAGAGTATTTGTTAATTATTTATTCATATGTGTATGTAAATAGTTATCTAGTAATGTTGACAAGTCAAAGGGTCTACACTTCTTAGATAATATTAATTTGGTATATATTATTTAATTAGATCTCATGAAATTTATTTTAAATTTATAAACATAAAGTCAAGTTATAAATTTTATAACTTACAAAACAACTAATTATAAAATAATTGACTTTTAAAATTTAATTGAGTTTATAACTGTTGTGAGATATGAATCCAAGAGGGAAGTTAGTTAAGTGTTAATATGATAAACCTTAATAAAAACACATAAATAAATATAAAACCTCAAGTATAGACACTCAAGGAGAAAGAGAAAAATGCAAGTAACAAATAAAATAAGATAAAACAAGTATTCTTCACCTTCTTTGTGAGAAAGATTTGCATGTTGGTCTTTAAAGAATGTTCTTAGTCATGTACTCAAAGAGTATTTGACAATGGTGCTCCTTGAATCATTTCTTCTTGTCACTTTGGTAGTGTTTGGCTTAGCTTTGGCAAGAAGTATAAATCTATCAATAATTTTACATTATAACATTACAATAAATCATTGTCTCTCAATAATTCAACATTATAACATTGTCTTTGAGAGTTTATTTTATAATGTCCTTGGCACTTCTATTTATAGGTTCTCTAACTAACTCTAAACTAAATGTAATTACGTTATATTTAACTATGGTTAGGTTTAGTTTAACCTTGTTTTTAAAGTAGGGGACATGTAATTAATATTTGGGATAGATATCCCATTTATTAAGCATGGTTCACCATTTTTGATTTTAAGGGTTTAAAGGAGATAGTTTTAATTCCTTGACTTTGAGGATGATGACATCATCATGACATAAATCTTATTGGAATTTAATTTTTTTAAAATTAGTATTCACTAATTTCACATGGAAATTTTACTTAAGCATTTAATTTTATTTGATTATTTAATTCATTATGCTTAGCATTTTTATGTTTTAAGAATTGTTTAAGTGCCCCGCTTAATGGGTCTAAAGGCCAATCTATTAATTTTCTAGGTCGTAACCTGACTAGAGATAAATATATGAGATATTACTATTGTGTAAAAGATAATAACCCAAATAGGGATGCATCAACATGATTATGGGTACTAAATTTTGATGTGCAGGTGAAATTGGGACACTTAGTGATTCCTAGGCTTAATTTACATTGTTTGGTAAAAGTCAATCTAAATTCTAGTTGGAACATGGTTGTGGCTAAAATGGGGTGTCCATAGTTTGCCCTTGTTTGGGAAGGCATTGCAAGACATAGGCACATTAATGACTTCTCAAAGAGGGAGAAAGTTATTAATGCCTTGGATAATCCCCTAGAAGGTGATGAATGAGCCTTGGATGCATCCTTGAGGTATTGGGGAAATAAATAAATTCAGAAAATGTTCCCTCAAAAATAAGGAATTGATGCAACCTATAGGTAATAGGGGTGTAAATACTAATTTTCCCAAATGAAGTTATAATTAGTGGCACAAAAAGGTGACCCAATAGGGAAGATGAGTGAAAATAATGATTTTTCTAAAGGCATTTATAATCATTATCACATTGAGGTACCTTAGTAGGGCAGATGGAAGACATTAATGATTTGTGCAAAGGTAGTTATAATCATCAAGATAGTCAGGATGCCCCAATAGGGTATATGGAAGCGTGATGTAATTAATATTTTCCCTAGTAGGGTGGGTATGATTAGGAAAGGTCTACGTAATTCACCTCAGTATGACAAATCAAAAAAGGGGGATTACGTATTGAATTCATACTTATAGAGTAATAATAAGACAACACAGAGGATGGGATTGGATTTGAGCTACCTGCTATTATGGACATACAAATCCTAACTAGAAGTGATTATTATTCAGTTATGATTTAATTGCTTTGTATTTGGGTAGTGTTTATGCAGGTCAATGATTTTCTAGTTGTGAATAAGGAGAAGTATTGCCCACTACATTATCTGATAGATCTTTTAGCCTAGTTTTTAATTTATCTTGTGATATTATGTGTCATAGTTATAGAAAAATATAATAGCAATGTGTATCTAAAGCATGGAAAACTTAATTTAAATACAAGTACAAATCACTTAGGCATAGTATATGAATAAATAAATCCTAAGTGAATATAATGCAAGAAACTAAGCATATGAACATACATAAATTCACAATTCAATTACAATATATGGGTAATCAATACTCAAGTGTAACTAAAGTGTAAGATTATTATCAAAACTAAGGAAGAAAAAGGGGAAAAAGGCAAATAAAAACAAAAAAAAAAAACAAAAAAAAACACTAATAAATAAAAATAAACAAACAAGGCAAGAGAAAAATACTCAAACAACACAAAAATAAATAAACAAACAAAATATACAAAACAATCAAAACAAACAAAAATAAATAAAATAAATGGATAAATAAACAAAAAAGGGTGTAAATAAATTAAAAAAACAATTAAAACAAATAAAAAATCCAAAGTAAATAATAGTGCAATAAACAAAGTATTATAACACACAAAGGTAAACAAACAAACTAAGATAAACAAATAGTAATATACAAATAATGGTTAACTATAATGTTAATACAAACATAATACAAATTATTCATGCATGTGTAATATATGTGTTACTATTGGCAATAGGTTGACCCCTAAGATAGGTCATAATGACAAAGGTAAAATAACACAAGAATAAATGACATGTTGTTTCCCCTAGGCTATAAGGAAAAATGACAAACAATATGGTAAATATTTCCCCTAGGCTATAAGAGACAACATCACAAAAAACAAATGGGGAGAAATATAAGAAAAGGAAGGGGTAGTTGAGATAACTCCAGATGCACTAGACAAGTCGACAGTGCCTACACAATTACATGGGTATAAGGTCCAACATGAATTTTAGAAGAAATTTAGTTCTCCCAAGATATGAGATAGAAGAAACCTAATGATAAGAAAACATGATTGATGTGTAGATAAAAATGGGAATGGTCTCCTAAAATGATGAGTGCATAGGAAAAGAGAGGGTATGATGTTCATAGTTATGAAAGTGTCAACATAGAAAAATTATGTTATCATGAGATTGTGATTTAGGATAAAATTGAAATAAAATATAATAGACAATCACTCACACATGAACTTGGTTCATAATGATTAGTATATCTAAGGATAAGAATGACAATAATCTCAAAAAATGGTGAGAGCATAAAAGGTATATTACTCATAAAATGATGAGAGTGTAAATAACTTACAAACATGGCAAGATCATTTTGGAGACAAACCTAGATGAAGGAATGATCCAAGAGAATAGTGAATAAAATCAATCATTAAAACTGGTCAAGTTAACTCTAAATACACTAAAAAATTAGATGTTGCCTACATAGTCCCATTGACTCAAGGTCCAACATGCTCTTAAATCTAAAAGTAATTTTTCTAGGAATGGGATGAAATACTATTATAAAATGGAGCAAGCAAATGGAAATGGTCATGACAAAAGCCAGGTGAATATTTTAGTGATATTGTCAACTAGGAGATGTACTTCCTAAGTGGTGAGGATACAATAGGAATGGCCCAATGTTGAAGGAGGGAATGCTTTTATGTGTTTTTAAGAATCTCAAATCAATAGAGAATTATGAGACACAGAATGGGTTACTCAAAAAATGGCTAAAGTGTGGCTTAAAGCTACTCAAAAAAAAGTGAGAGCCTTCAAACTTAAAGTTCTCATAAAAATAGAAAGAACATGGAAAAGAGGTGACTAATCTAACCTTAATTTGAATTAATCACTACCTATATGGTACCGTAGGACCTCAAGTCATTATAGTTACACGTATAGTGAAAGATCTAACTAGGTAGCAACAAGCTCATGAATAGGCAAATGAAAAAGTATAGAACAGTGACATGGTAATATGGATAAAAAAAGGGTTGTTATTAATTTTCCTAAAGGAGGTTATAATGAGGAAATAATAGAATTGTTTAGTGATACTAATTTACCCAAAGGTGGTTATAATTAGTAGTACCAATAATGAGATAGAGCTTGACAAAAATGAAGAATGCAATTTCCAAACCACTATCATACTTACCCAAGATACTACCTTGTAAAAATATGCATTTAATGAACCACCATTTTGAATCATCCAATAAACCTTCATTTGAATATAATATATGAATGTGTTATAAGTACTAATGGATTGGAACCAAGGTCAAAAAGAGTGGGTAAGGGAGGGTAAACAAATTTAGCTAGTAGGAAAGGTATGGAAGGAATGGTATACTATACAGTACAAAGAAGGTGATATTATGTTATGACATAAACAATCTATTATAGGTACAATCACTGAGAGGGGGGGTGAATTAGTGAATCAAAATATTTCAAAACTTTAGTCTAAATCCTTCAAACCCTTAGTCATACACCATAATCAATCAAGAAGGAAATAACCCACTCATAACAATGAACATGAAAGATAAGCAAGAAAACATAAGATCTATGTGGGAAACCCTATTGGGGGAGCAAAAATAATCTTATTCTTATAAACACATGAAATAATTATCTTATAAGATGATAAAAAACATGAGACTTTAGTAAAGCTCCCACTTCACAAGGATCACCAACCGCTAAAGATGACAAGCACCAACTTGCCTAAGATGTTGAGCACCAATACAACATCTATGAAATAAACAAGTCCAAAACTCTAATTAATTATTAATCTGATGGAGAAACCCTAAAAAATATCCTCCTTCAATCCTCTTCAATCATTCAAACCTTCACACACAAGCAAGGCATCTAAACCCACATTTTGGATTAATTTACACACCTTCAATTATTCTCATGCATTAAACCTATAAATTAAGCATTTATAATTATGACCACAATGTCATATATGCAATCCACACTCTAATTTTCCTTTTAAGACATCCAAATGGTTCTTACAACCTTTACAAATCTTTTGCTCATCTACACACTTGCTCAACCTATCTCTTCTAAGCTTATTATGTCTAATGACATTGTGTGTCCTCCTATATTAGCTTAATAAGATAAGCATGATTGATCCTTTTTGATCATTGATGGTCCCTACTGACTTGTACCTTTTGTTTCAAACTTTCTCTCCTTTTTCTTGAATCCACACTTTGCACCTTTCCCAATTAGTCCAATTAGACCTTGCACTTATACCATTCTCTTCCTTTAACCCATCTTGGACAACCAAGATGTTTTACATATTTAAATAAAAATTAATATAGGTCCATACACTTGTTACATGTGAGAACCAAACTCTTCATAGGTTAATCATTACCTCATTATCCCCAAACCACCATTAGGTTATAGTGAGACTTAAAACAATTAGGCCTTCATACTCACATGTTACATGTGAGAACACTTGGACCACCTTCATCCTTTAAAAATGATTTAAACACATCAAAACTATCTAAAATATCCCATTAATCACTCTCATATAGGTCTATGTCACCTATAACACCAACTCAACACTTAAACCTACCAATTAGGTATCTTAGTTCTTTAAGTCTCCATACACAGAAAACATAGTCTCGAAAGTATGAAGTAAACACTCAAGTATTTCAAATAGACATATGATTAGATCATATGATTTAACCATTAAAGAACTTTGAAACACATCCATGTGATTTATACACTTCAACACAAGATTTAATAATTAAAAACAAGTCTATCAAAATGACCACTCAAGCTGGTCATACACAATCAAAATATAGTTATACTATTTTGACTCTCCATATCTGATCAGGAGCATATCATGACATCCAATAATTTTTCATAAGCCTTAAAGACATATATAACATCTACATACTCATTTTATTCTTAAATTATGCTCAAAACACCTTCAAATCACTCTTATAACATAGTCACTCAATCTACCAGTACATTCAACAAGCACAGTCAACTTCTAAGCCTTTGTTCATACTGAATATGGTTTGGTCAAACCCCTATAATCTACATATATGGTATTAATATATTATAAAACACTCTTCAATAGTTATCTCATCTTGAAACATTGAAATACCATCAATAACTCTTCAATTATCCTTCTCATCTCACTTGCATAACATGGTCAAACCTTTAGTCAACTTTAGAGATCAATAACTTATACTGTATAGATAATCAAACATTATAACTAGATTATTTTGATGTGTCTTGAAGTCCTCTTCAATGTTTCCTTATACACCATCAAGAAATTCATCCTAGATCAAAATATATAAGCAAAATACTCAATATTAGTTTTGCCTTTATTAAATTCAAATTCCAATGGTCAATGATAAATACAAAATAATTTGACACTTGTATTTATCTCGTTCTCCCTAAAATCTTGATTAATTATGCTCTATCGATATCCTCAAGAGTCTCCTAGCTTTAACTCTCATCACTCTCTATTGATCTTTGATCCCCACTTTTTATATCATGCCACTTGTTAGCGTTGCACACCTTCTATGTAACCTATAATCAATATTTAATGAACTTTCACCACTTGGTATCCTTGCATTCCTTTTGAGCATTCTATTAACTTATTGACTTAATACACACCATTAATCATTCTCGACATAGTTAAATGTATTCCATCTATATTTCATTTTTTGGATCAAACACGTACCATTAATCTACTTTCTAGATTTATATGATTGTGACACATGTATTCATCATATTCATTCTTAGGATCTTTGACTTATTGACTTTGTTCTCACCATTGATCACTATCTGACAAGTTCAATTCTCACTATTAGATCCTTATCTAGTTGTATTAATCACTCATAGTAGATATTTATCTACTTGATCACTCACTCGTTATTTAATCTTAATGTTAATTTAGATGCTCATCATATATATTTATCACTCAATTAAATGCTCACTATAGATATTCAATAATGCAAATTTGGCTAAGTATGGGAACCACTGCAATCTACCTAGAAGGCTAGCTTTTCACCTTAATAAAATTTTATACGCTCAACCTCATGACCTAAAATTTTAACCACATGATCAACTTTCATAGGATAATCTAGCCATGTATCAAATTTCTCTCGAAACCTTCACACATGTGAAATATGATGTCATCAAATTGCTTACTTAGCCTTGTCTACCAAGATGACTACTTGAACCTAGACACCCATATGACTACTTTGATGAATTCCTTTCATTTCCATAAGAACTATAAGAACTCATAACACACCATAGGGTATTTTTAACATGTCCATACCATAAATAACATCCATAAACTGCCTATCTAAGTCAAACACTAAATTACTATGAAACAATACTAAAACACACATTGCTATTATCATTCTAGCACACATGATATCTCATGAACATCCTTGGTCACCTTGGAGACATCATTGACAAACCTACAATAATCTCCCCCCATATCATTGATGTCAACACCAATACAAAGTTTATGCTCAAAATCTATCTCTCTCTTCAATCACTTTCTCCCCCTTTGACATAATGATAAAGTGGGCTCAACTTCTGATCCTATGGACCTAAAAAGACTTCAAAGACCAATTAAAGGAAAGGACCACCTCTAAGAGATGATAGAGACTCCTCCTAACATTTTACATACCTCTTTTTACCTTTAGCTTCTCAAACATGCTTCATGACTACACTTTAATTTGATCATATAAAGTTTTTATGAAGACAATACATGAAATTAATTTAAAAAAAATAAGAGGGACTCCCCTAAGTCACCTAAGTTTAGGCACCCTTTTGAGCATATTTAGACCATTTCCAACAATGTTGAGTCAACATAATTGCCTTTCTACCTTCTCTCTTAGATTCTACTACACAGTCCTCTAATCCTAGGACCTGACCATTACAATGCTCCCAGATTTAATACATTAACAAAACACTTACCTTGGTTTGATCAAATCATCAAATCAACATACTTGAGTTCATATCTATAGTAGATTTCTTCATATCTCCATCATGACTAGAACATCTCACATATGCTCCCCCTCACATCAAGCATAGCTGTACAAGCCTTTCAAATTATCTAAGTTAGCTCCCCCTAACTCCATGCTTCACCTAAATCATGATATCTTAAAAAATACTTCTCAATGAACAAGGTCTACCAGAAACTCTTCAACACTATCCACACTTAGTCAAAACTCTTATGTAAACATCTTATCTTCATAACACTGTGACCTCCATGGCATACATAACTTGACATCTATAAAACTCTGAGACCTTCTGTATGATATCAAAAATGTGATAACACATTCTCCTCATACTTCATATCAAAATTGTCCTCAGTCTTTCAATATTTGATCAATCAATTTAAGCAACATAAATTGACAAGTACTTATCTTCAAGACCAAAAACCTTGAACACATATTGAGCACACTAGAATAGGATCAACATACCTTTCTATGAAATATAAGATTTTGATAACTTACCATCCTTGATTAGACACCTAGATATCATTAATTCCTACCTACTGATCTTACACACATAGATTTATTCTTCACCACTTTAACCAACTAGACCATCCTTTAAAGATTTGACCAAAATTTTGAATTTAGGATCACTGCCCCCGAATATATCTTCTAAATCATTCTATCACACCACTTTAGAGTAGATTCATAAAACTCATTGCTCCCCCTTAGCTAAGCACACTTTCAAAATATCTTTCTTATATTGCAACATCAACCAAATCTCAACTAGAATTCACTATGCTTCTTTTTACTAAAAAATATCTCCTTAAACTTGAGAGAGAGAAAACCCTAACCCATAATGTCCTAGAAAAATGTGAAACTAGGAGTTTCCCATAACTCCTCATATTCTCTCTCCTTGAACAACTTGAGCTGATGATTCTTCTTCTTCTTTTACTTGACTGAATAAACTTATTTATATTCTTTATCACTTTACTCTTCTTCTAGATGGTATTGAAAATACATGGAGAAAATAAATATTCTTGGCATAATTTTTTAGTTAAAGTATCAGTCTCACATTTCAAAGTATCAACACTTGACATTGTCAACTGATATTCTTTATAGGAAAATTACTCAAAAACATTAGTTTGTTTAATTAAGTTTACAAATGACTCAGGATAAGTTTCAACTACCTTTGTCTCTTTAGTGATCTTTGTCCCTTTATTCTTAATATGATTAGATAATGATTACCCTTGGCATTCTTCAACCTGCATAGCATCTTTTACCATGGCACACAGTCCACTTGGACATGCAAACTGATCATGGCACATACTTTACACTTTTGGTTTACATATTTTAACCTTCCTTCTAAATTTCACTCTATAAGATTGAAATTACTTATTGTAACTTGATGTACTTTGTTTACAAAAATTAGCAATGTGATCAATTCCTAGACAATTGTAGCAAACCACTCTTCTTGATGGAAACTTAGCTTATATTACTTTGTTAGGACAAAATATTTCAATGTGTCATATGTCATGACAACAATAGCACTCACTTTGACTGACAACACTTTATTGATTATTACATTCATAGTTCCAAGCAAATTCATTCTTAGAAGGTATTCTACACTCTCTAGCTTTATGATCACATTGATTACAAGTGTAGTAGTAACTATTAATGTTTGTGTACCTCATTATATTTGGTTGTCTAGTTTGATTTATCTTCCTTCTATTAAAAAATTCATTTATTTATTGATTTTTGATCTTTAAATTCTAATTGTTCTTGTTCAGAAAAGTATTCAAGTCATCATGATTGGTATTCTTTTGTTCTTCTATGTATCCAAGACTAGTTTTATTACTTGTATATTTTTGACTACTTAAAATGTTATCTAGATCAGTTGATCACTTTTCAAACTTCAAAATTGACTTCACTTGACCTGAAGTATTTTTAAACTCATCTCTTAAATAATCAATCTCAATTACATACCTTAAACATTCAACTTCTTTGGCCTTCAAGTTTGCATTCATAGTCTCTAACTGATCATTAAGCAGATTGACTAAATTTTTATACTCTTTGAAGTATTCATCTATTCTTGCCTCAAACACACTGAATTACACTTCATAGTTATTTATTTGAGACTTCAAATTTTTGGTTTTCTTATTCTTAATATTTAGATCTTTAAGGTAGTTCATCAATTCACTCTCACAGTTTACCTTTTTTTATTCATCTATATCACCTAAACCACCTCCAAAACATGTAGATTATTCTTGATATGAGAAGTTACCTTATTTATCCATGAAGAGAGCTTCATTTTTAGTAAGAAAATCATCTTCATGATCATTCTCAAAATCACAACCATCATTCTCATCAGATGAAATATAGTATCCCTTGGTGTAGAGACTCCTCTTGTCCTTGTAAAACTTCTTTTGGCCATTATATTTTTTGAAACTGTTCTTGCTCTTATCAAAGCTAAATTTATTAGTATCATTATCATGATCTTCTTCATGTTCTTCATTATCATTTACCTTTTTCTTATGAGGACACTTTTTAGCAAAGTGACCTATCTATCCACAATTGAACATTTGAAGGGAAGTTTACCATTAAACTTGCCTAAACCTATTTTCAATTTTCTTATTAATAGATTTATTAGTTCATCATCATCAATATCAAAAATATCATCATCCTTGACCTTCTTACCTTGGAACTTATTTTTTATCTTATTTTTTGCATTGAAAGCTACTTATTTCTTTTGTGGTTTGTCCTTATTAACTCTCATCTCATAGGTAAAAGGAATGCCACGCAATTCATCCATATTCATTTTGGTGAGATCATGAATTTCTTCTATAGCAGAAACATTTAAATCAAATTTGAAAGTGAGAGACCTTAATTCATTTTTCACTATAGTTTCTTCTTCAATGACCTCTCCCATGCTTTTGATCATTTTCACTACCTCATCTAGGAAGCCATAGTATCCTCTTCCTTAAGTTTGAGACTTTGAAATTACCTTCAATAAGTTTGTAGTTTTTTCAACTTGACTTTTGAATCTCCTTCATAGATGAGTTGTAATTTGTCCCAAATATCGTTGGTAGACTTAAAATGGATTACTTTGGTGAACTTATCCTCTAAAATACCACACATGATAGAATTCATAGCTTTGGAATTGTTCTCACTCAATTTCTTATTCACATCACTATTTGGAGGAATAGGTGGCATGGAATGACCACCCAAAATAGATTTCAAAGGGTCAAATCCCAAGGACATGATGTAGGTATTCATTCTTTCACTTTAGAAAGCATAACTAGATCCACTAAACAATAGAGCTTGCTCAATAGAGAAACCTTGAGAACTTGTCATTGTACCTAAGATTACCTTCAAGTGGTCAAAATTGTATAGAAGGTCCATGCTATGATACCAATTATTAGAGGTAAAATCACTGAGAAGTGGGGGATGAATTAGTGAATCAAGATATTTCAAAGCTTCAATCTAAATCCTTCAAACACTTAGTCACACACCATAAACAATCAAGAATCAAATAACCCACTCATAATAATGAACATGAAAGATAAGAAAGATAAAACAAGATCTATGTGGGAAACCCAATTGGGAGAGAAAACCCACTCTCAATCCTACAAACACATGGACTACTTGTCTTATAATATGATTACAAACATGAGACTTTAGTGAATCACCGACTTCACAAGGAGCACCAACCTTTAAATATGACAAGTAACAACTTGCATAAGATGTTGAGCACTAACACAACATCTATGAAATAAAAAACTCAAAATTTTATCGCTTCTCAATCAGATGGATAAATCCTACAAAATAACCTCTTTCAATACTCTTCACTCATTTAAACCTTCACACACAAGCAAAGCATCCAAAACCACCTTTTAGATCAATCTACACACCTTCACTTATTCTCATGCATCAAACCTATAAATTCAAAATTTATAATTATGAACAAAAGGTCATACATGAAATCCACACTCTGATCTAGCTCTCAATACATCCACATGAATCTCACAACCTTCACAAACATTTTGCTCATTTACACACTTGCACAACTTACCTCTTCTAGGCTGATTAGGTCCAATGACCTATGTGTCCTCTTATATCAAATTGATTAGAAAAACATGACTGATCCTATTTAATCTCTTATGCTAATTAATAACCTATACCTTCTCTTTCAAAGTTTCTCTTCATCACTTGGATCCACACTTCACACCTTGCCTAATTAGTCCAATTTTACCTTGTACTTATACCACTCTCTTACTTTAATCCATCTTGGTCAGATAAGATGATTTACATATTTGAATAACACTTAAAATATGTCCATAAAAATGTTACATGTGAGAACCACACTCTTAATAGGTTGGTAATTATCTCATTATCCCTAAACCACCATTAGGTCTTGGTGAGACCTAAAACAATTAGGCCTTCATACTCATGCATTACATGTGAGAACACTTGGATCACCTTCATCTATTACCAATGTTTTAAATGCATCAAAAATATCTCTAATATCCCATTTATCACTCTCATGTGCTTCCATTCCACTTGGACCACCAACTCAACACTTGAACCTAACAATTAGATCTCCTTTCTCTTCAGATCTTCATACATAGAAAACATAGTCTCAAACTTTTGAACAAAACACTTAAGTATTTAACATAACCATATGATTAGATCATATAGGTGAACCATTTATGACATATTAAAAAACTTCATGTTATTTATCCACATCAACATAAGTTCTAAGAATTAAAAATAACTCTCTCAAAATGACCACTTAGGTTGGTTAGACATAGTCAAAATATAGTTATACTATTTTGACTCTTAATATATGATCAAGGGCATATAAAGGCATAAAATAATTTATAATAACCATAAGAGACTTATATAACATATAAATATTCATTTTATTCTTCAATTTTTCTCAAAGCACCTTTAACTCACTCCTACGATATGGTCACTCAATCTGCTAGTGTATTCAACAAACATAATCAATTTCTAAGCCTTTGTTCATACTAAATATGGATTTTTCAAACCTCCATAATCCACATATATGGTCATCATATAGTATATAATACTCCTAAATAGTTATATCATCTTGAAACATTGAAATACCATTAATAACTCTTCAATTATCCTTCTCAACTCACTTGCAAAACATGGTCAAACCTTTAGTCAACTTTGGAGCTTAATAACTTATAACTTATAGATAGTCAAACATTATGAGTAGATTTTATAGATGTTACTTGAATTCATCTTTAAATTTTAAATTTACACCATCAAGAAATTCATTATAGATTAAAATATATAAGAAAAATACTTAGTTTTAGTTTTTACTTTGTTGAATTCAAATTCCAACGATCACTGATAAATGCAAAACCATCCAACACTTGTATATATCTCATACTCCATAAAATATTGATCAAATACCCTCTATCAATATACTCAATATTTTCTTATGTTTAAATCTCATTTATCACTATTGATCTTTGATCCTTACTTTTGAGATCATGCCACTTGGTAGCCCTGCATGCCTTCTATGCACCCTATAGTTAGTCTTCAATAAATTTTTTTCGCTTGGTAGCTTCACATGCATTTTGAGTATTTTGTTGACTTATAGACTTAATACACACTATTTATCTTTCTCTTCATGGTTGAACATGCTCCATCGATATTTGATCTACTTGATCAAACATGTACTATTGATCTGCTTTCTAGATCTCTATGATTATGACACATGTATTCATTGCATTCATTCTTAGGATCTTTGACTTATCTCATTATTGATCATTATCTGATAAGTTTAATTCTCATCATTAGAACCTTACCTATACATATTAATCTCTCATCATATATCTTTATCTTCTTGATCACTTTCTCATTATTGGATTTTCATCTATCAATTTAGATGCTCACCATATATCTTCATCTTTTGATTAAATGCTCACCATACATATTTGATAATGCAAATTTGGCTATGGGAACCACTAAAATCTACCTAGAAGGCTAAATTTTCACCTCAATAAATTTTTATACACTCATCCTCATGACCTAAAATTTGAACCACATGATCACCTTTCATAGTGTAATCCATCCATGTATCAAACTACTCTTGAAACCTTCACACATGTGAAATATCACATCATCAAACTACTTACTCAGCCTTGTCTACTAAGATTACTACTTAAACCTAAACACTCATATGACTACTCTAATGAATTAATTTCACTTCCATAAGCAGTATAAACACCCATAATACCCCATAGGGTCTTTAAAACATCTAGATACTATCAATATCATACATCAATTGCCTATCTAAGTCAAACATTGAAGGATGATGCAATAACACTAAAGCACACTTTGTCATTGTCATTACAACATGCATGACATTTCATCAACATCCTTGGTCACATTAGAGACATCATTGACAAAACCCCAACATAATCCCTATAGATAATATCTTGGGTATCTTAAGTGAAATTATGCTTGAGATGTATTATGTTTAGGGGTTCACTAAGTTCATATCCTTTCAGTGTAGCTAACCTATATGCTCTAGAGCCATAGTTAGAAATAATGATATAAGGTCCTATCTAATTAGATTTAAACTTCCCTTTCTTATTTTTCTTAGTCATGGTATTTTTTTGGTTTTATTTGAGAACAATATCACCAAGCTCAAATTTTATATGCTTGGCATGCTAGGTATGCTAACCACATAACCAATTTTGATATGATTGAATGTTGTTTATAATGGCCATGCATTTTTCATCTAGTAACTCCAACTCTTGTAGATGAGCTACCCTATAATACTCATCATCAAAGATGTGATTCAATGAGATACACAAAGAGGATAACTCAAATTTTATGGAAAAAATGGCCTCCATGTCATAAAAAAGGGAATATGGTTTGGATCCTTTTGGAGTACAATAAATAGTACAATAAGCCTAAAGGGCATAAAATATTTTCAAGTGCTAATCATGGCAAACATCATTGACAATATTATTAAGAATACTATCAATGGTCTTGTTAGATACCTTTACTTAGCCATTACCTTATGGATAATATGTAGTACACAAATGTTGGGTAATGTTAAACTTGACATAGAGTGCCTTGACATCATTTTTATTAAATGATTTACCATTATCAGATATAATGTCAGATGATATACTATAGTGGCAAATGAGATGGTTAAGAATGAATTTGGAAATTTGTTTTCTTAGCATATGAGTGAGGGGTATAGATTCAATCCACTTAGTGAAGTGATCAGTGGTGGTAAAGATATGATTATGGTCATCTAAGGATGTAGGGTTAATCTTACCTACAATATTGAGTCCCCATATTGAAAATGGCCATGGTGTAGTCATTAGTTTGAGTGTTATTGCTAGAGTATGGATCAAATTTGCATGTCTCTAACATTGTTTACATCTTTTCACATAAGCAGTTTCATCTGTTTCCATTGTTAACCAATAATAACCACTACATAGGAAATTTTTGGAAAATATGGACCCATTAGTGTGAGCCCCACAAACTCCTTCATGAACTTCCCTCAATGCTAGTCTAGATTATAATGAATTTAAATTAAAAAGTAGAGTTCCATCAAAGCTTTTGTGATAAAGGGTTGCGCCAAGTAAGGTATATCGAGAGGCTTAGTGTGTCAAATATTTTTGTTACTTATTTGAAAGGTCTAATGGAAGGACATGGTCATGGCAGTAATTATATAAGTCAAAATACCAAATAGAACTATGACCAACACCATCATAGATCATTTCAATGGTCGAGGGTTGATGAGCAAGGACTAGAAGATATTTAATGAGGAACTGATAGTCTCTTGCCTTGTTTGTGTTATAAATCAAATAACCAATGGTATCCATGGCATATGTTGTATTTTTATTAGCCCACGGTATATGCTCAAACTAAATGTGAGCAATCTACTACTTGAGAATGTCCACCATGGCTTAATAGATTACCAACCTATCAACTTTGGTTTGGAATTAGTTTGTAACCTAATTAATAATAAGTTAGGAATCTCCATGAACCAATGAATGTTGAATGGTCCATTATAATACTAGATGAAACCCTTCAATAAGTTATTCATATTTAGCCATGTTATTAGTACAAATAAATTTGATAAAAAGTAATTTTGGAATGAGATCCCCCTATGGTGTAATGAATAACAATCTTTCACCTAATCCATGAGATGTGAATGACCCATCAAAATATAGCTTCCATTAGTACTCCTTAAGAGGTGTTTTTATGATAGTCATGATTTACTCATCTAGGAATGAAAAGGTAATTGGTTGAGTATCTAAAATGGAATCTTTAATAAGCTGATCTATAAGTACTTGTCCCTTAATATCATTTTTATTGGCATATTCAATCTCAAAATCACTTTGAAGCATGATACACTTAGCCATGCATCCCTGTAAAGATATTTTTAATAGATACTTGAGCAAATATATTTTTGAAATGACTATGGTCTTGTTGTTGATCATGTAATGACATAACGTTTGGGCTACAAAGACCATATATAAATAAGATTTTTCAATTAACATATAATTATGTTCATATGATACTAGTGTATAGATTAAATAGTGCACTACATGTTTATTATGAAATAATATCCTAATGTGTAAGAAATTAAAGAAGAAAGAACAACATAAAATAATAATGACATAGAAAAACACATTACACTTGTATTTACGTGGAAACCTTGTTATGTGCAAAGAAAAACCATAGGAAAATGATAGTGTCTAGTCTTCTATTAAATTCAGCAAAAGCTATCCAACAAAGCTTCCTCACAACACACTCTCCTCTTAAAATGATTTCACAAAATAAACATACAAGGCTATGAAAATCCTTCAATCAATCAATATAGTTACAACACTAACATACAATCTTTCTTATAATCTTCACAAATATTACACACTTGTACCCTAGCTTCCAAGCTTATACACTTCCACTCTTTCTAAAAATATTACATACACTTAACATACATGAGAGGCAATATCATACATATATAGAATACAAAGGAGATAAGATAATAAATATGAAAACCAATATGAAAACCAAGATAAAGAGAGTAAGAATGTGCTACCCTCTATGTGGCCTCACTATTCATCAATAGTGAACATTGTCCCTCACATGTTCAATGTCCAATATTGTAAAGCATCTTCATGATGTACTTTGACCTTATTCATGTGATCCAAAATGGTATGACCCAAATTTTATGTGCCTCAAATCTATAATAGTGGTTCTTATCCCCACTTTCTCATGTGCATCCACATGATTCAAAATATTCCTCAACTTTTGACTTCATATACACATGCTTAAAGACAAACTATGCCCCATAGGCACATGGTTGAATATTCTTGTTCCCCACATGATTCCAAAAGGTCACCCATAAATATATGGAGTCTCATTTATCTCTCATAATATTTTAATCAATAAAATATTCCATATGGACCATGCCACATCAATAAAGTACCACCTCATAGGTATAATCATCATTAACTCACACTACCACCTTATTAACACAATCACCACAAACTCATTATTATGAATAGTAACTACCGCCTCATCACAAGAATAGTGTCCTTTAATAGTGAGTCATGAATGGTTTCATGTGAATATTGGATTTAAATACTAACATTCTCCCACTTCAATTCAATATACATAAGCTTTGCCACACTTGTGTATTCTACCATCTAGTTACCAATCAAGCCCTCTACTACCTTGACATAACTCAACAAAAGTTTTGGTGCACTATTAAAAATTCTGTATCATAACTATATTTGTAAACATATAATCTTACATGTCATATTACAACACATAAATTAATTCTTCACTTCTACACACACACATACCAATCCTCCTATTAGGATTCTACCATGAATGACTCACAACTCTCACTACTTAGAAGTATTTGGTCTAGTGTTCACCATGGCATCAATATGTTTCCTAATCATAATGAATAAAATAAATATGAAAACAACATGTATTATTATCCATAATATGATGCTCTTAGTAATATAACTCACACTGTAAGAAGTAGGGTACACACCAGTGAACATCTCCATCCTTGGTTTTCTCCTCATACCACCTTCATCATATCCTTATCAATAAGACATCACACTAGGAATCATGTTGGGGAATCCATAAAAAATGTCATCAAAACATAACAAAAACCTATAATAAATATTATATCTCTTTGTGAAGGTACCACTATACTCCCATGCACATATCTACTTCAACTTGTATAGTCTTCAATATGCAAACCATCAACTCTCTAGCTCATCCTTATAGCCATGTAGCTACTCTATCTCTTATAGAGATATCACCATTTATGAATCAAGTTTATCCAACTATAAATAATAACTAATGCATGTATCACTCTTGATAGTAGTCAAGAAAGAAGATGACATAGAAGTTAATGCTAGACTTCTACGCATAGGCCTCTATCTATTAATCATGCCCAAACATGGCACAAGTTCAATGGACATATAAAATGATCTTGGGAAGTCATATCATTACTCAATGCATCAATGTACATATTGATTTTTTTATCCCTATTATTTCATCTAAAATGCATCATGCTTTACTGCATGTCTAAACATATGGCCTTCTCCTTTCAGGAACACTAGGTCTCACATGTATCTTCTTTATCTTATCCTTCCACTAATTAAAATAGGTAAAATATCAAGTGTCAATTTAACCTTCTCATTTACAAGGATTTTAATATCATTTTCAACATCTCATCTAACATGTGGTCAGGAGGATACCACATCATACACCCCTTCTTATTTGTTGTTGAGAACTATACTTGCTTGATTTTAAATCAAACCTAGAGTTCAACTTATGATTTAAAATTTACCCTATTACAATATTTACTTCCAAATATCATCACATCACCTTAAACAATCTATGATGTTACTTAATCTTGATGCATATGATACAAGGAGCCATAAGATACTTTTTTTTCCACCACCAGGTATCCTTTGGAAATTCTGCATTTACCATTCCCAAAGGTATACTAATACCCTAGCTAATTCATCTTCTTGATGAACATCAAATTATTCTTCAACATAGGAACATGACACACATCCTTTAATAATCTGATTCTACCATCATGCAACCTGACCTTTACATCCCCTCTTCCCATAATCTCTAATGGATGATCATAACCCATATAGACAAATTTTACACTACATGGATGGTAACCCATGAACCAATATCTATGTGGAGACATGTGAAAATATTCACCTAAGTCCAACACCTACGCATTATCATTTTATATACTACTACTGAGGCAAAAAATTCATGTGTTGTCTATTCCTCTAAATGTGTTTTTTTAGCCACAATTGAAGGTAGATTATGATTTCCATCCTTCTCATCATTCCTCAAATACCATCAATAATTTTTCAAGTATCTTGGCTTTTCATAGTGCCATCACTGGTCTTCCACTTGGGTCCTTTAGAATTTTATCTATATCGTGATCTACCTTGTGTGCTTCTATCATTAGATCTCCCTCTCACACCTAAATCTTCATTACTTGAAGATGTGTATGTAATTAGAATTGTATCATGTTTGTAAATAATTCTTGGCTCGAAGAAGATAGAGCATACCTACACTTCCAATTGGGGATACACTTGAAATAAAGAACATGACCAATATGGGGATTTGTTAGACCTAATTAGAGGATCACTTGTCACAACACATCATGTTAGGAAGGGTTATAAAGCCTACATTCTAAGTGAATCACACAAAAACCTTAATGGAGTCCTAAGGTTTAAATAATTCACTCTATTATGATAACAAAAAAAGTAAAATCTAATTTAGTGCACACTAAAGGTCATGGCATAAAGTGGGGGTTTATAAATAATAAAATAAACATGCATAAGGAACTTCAATTAAAGTAAGTATGAGTAACACCCTAATATATAAAATATGAAAAATATTATTATTCGAGCCAACACTTATGCTACTTCTACCTACTAAAAGAGAGGAGAACAAAGTTAGAAAATACTTACTTGAACATGAACCTATCGAGACTCAATATCTCCCTTATCCAAAGGGGCTTTGTAAGAGGCTGTTATGGTTTGTAAGGATCACTATGAAAGGCCAAAACATCAAAGACTAGATTCTCTAAATAATAAAGCTAAGCTAAGTCTCCTCAAGTATAATGGTGTAAGATTAGATTGTGAAGAAGTGAAAGTGAATAATAAATCTTGATTACACATATGAATAATTATTGAAATGATCTTTAATTTATAGGTGGATCTTGATCTAAATCCTTTTAGGAACATCAGGTGTATAAGGTTGACCTAGTCAACCCAGTGTGTTTTTAAGGAGAAATTACTAAGTCTGTGCTAGGTTGGCCAAAATACTAATAATATAATAAAGTGAAAAATACCCCTAAACTATATTGGGTTAACCTAATCAATCTAATATAATTGACTATCTAAAAAGAGATTAAGACAAGAAAAAGAGGAATGGAAAGAGGAAAAGACTATAGGAGTACTTAAGGAAGGAGAAGTAGCTTAGGGAAAGGTTTTTGGATATATTTGGATTGATAATTATGTGTAAATAAGAGACAAAAATCTTATAAATCACCAAAGGTCTACTTACCCCTTTCCTGATGCACCCCTTAGGGTATGCAATTAGAGAGATTGATTCTAGACGAGTTCCTGCAAGATGTAAAGTGTTAGTATTTGATAAAAGTTTGAAAATATTATATATATACATATGCCCCACTCAAATCTCATCATGTGTCACTAAGGTGTAATATGGGATTGTGCTTCGATAGAGAACATAGTAACACACAATGTTAATGCTAAAAAAAGTTGTATTTAAAGCAAAAATAAATGAAAGTAAATGACTAAAAATGGAAACTAATATAAAATTAAATATGATGTGTACCTTGAATTACCTTTATCATGTGATGGTTGTATACTATGTTGTTAGTTTTGATTGTGTAGGGCATAGAGCCTACTTTTGACAAACCCAAGAATACAAAACTAAGGAGCAAAAACAAATAAATGCAAGAAAATCCAAGATAGCTAGTGTTATGAGGACATGACATACCTAGGAAATTTGGTAAGCTAGGGTGAAAAGTGTTATGTTAGACCAAATGATAAAGCAAAAAACAAGAGTAAATTGGGTAACCAAAAAGCCAAGGCTACTAAAGGCCAAACAACTCAAACAAGCTATCCTTAAGTAGAAATGCAAACTCACCAAGTCAAACCAAGGATACATGCTAAACAAGATGGTAAAAATA
This sequence comes from Torreya grandis, assembly GCA_037957365.1. NCBI lineage: Eukaryota > Viridiplantae > Streptophyta > Pinopsida > Cupressales > Taxaceae > Torreya > Torreya grandis. The sequence continues at coordinate 1,559,956 of JARHVA010002629.1, forward strand.
AATAAATGGTAAAACAACATTTATGAGTGAGAAGTAACAATCCACATCTCACTCAACAATGGAAAAAGTAAGCATAAAAGGGAAAAAAACATTGTCGAGTGAGAAGTAACAAGCCAACCTCATTCAATAATGGAAAAGGGGTACAAACTTAGATATCCATAAATAAAAGACAAAAAAATCATGATAAATGGTAAAAGGAAAGTAAATATAGTTTAGGAATGTAAAATCATGTTGTAAAGAAAGAAGAATCCATAGTTTCTCAAACATGTTGTTTCACTCTAAGGATAGATAAAACTGAAACAAAGTAGTACTAGCATGCTTTTAAGAGGTGAATAAAAAGAAACTAAAGAAAAAGGGAATAAATATTCAAAATCATAATTTATCTATCAAGGGGGGAAATGAAATGAGTGGAGGGGAGAATGATGGAAAAACCAAGGTAGAGGAACTCTTTATCAAAGTCAAGACACTCAAATTAGGTTTGTCAAAATAAAAAGACTTTCAACCTTTAGGACTATGAATAAATTCTCTTATCTACACAAGTTTGAGGTCAATAAATGCAGTATATAAATCATACCATGAAAAATATATGTATGAAAATTAAAATGGACCTACCTCCCCATGATGTGTTCCCCATTATTTAGGACCCCTTATAGAATCATCAGTCTATTGTGAAGATTGGGTACTTGCATGAGAAAGTAGGAATTACCAAAATAATTTTTTATTATCCTCTTCTAATCTACTAGCCTGCCATACCCCACAAGACATTGGCTCTACCACGAGGCCAAATATGGAGTTTTAGCTTTAATTAGAAGAAGGATATGTGATTTGAAGCACATCTTTTAGTGTGATTTTGACTTTGGTAATTTTTATGTTGCCTTTTAGATATCATTTCATTTTGTTTCAAATGGTTTGGATTTTAACTTTCTTGAAGGATTTTTTGATTCCTCCTCCATATGGATTTGTAAGGATAAACATGGGTGCTAAAGATGAATTTAATTTGAATAATTGGGAGAAGGTTTCTAAGAGAGAGAAATTCAAAGAGCATGGGGTATAAGAGTTTGGTAAATTTAGATGAAATAAAAGTGTTATCTTCACTTTGACATTGTTTTATCCAATGTAGAGATGAAAAGAAGGGGAAATCAAGAGGAATGACACATGGAACAATTTAAATTACTTCAAATTTTAAAAAATGTGTCAAAGGGAAAAAAAAGGATACAATGATAGTAAAGTGTGATTTATTATCATAAGAAAGAGGGAAGTAGAGGAAAACATGCTAACATAGATTGTTGTGCATATTTTATCTAGCCAAAGAAGAAAAAGCTAAAGTTTGAGAACAAGAATTAATAACATGAAAAGGATGTTAATTTTATGAGGATGTTTGGGTCCTATCCATGATAGTACAAATTAACTCATTAAAGAGAGACCTATGAGGATATCGATAAGCAGGAGAAAAAGAAAAATGAGGCAAGGAAAAAAATAGTGGTATTTTTATGAGATGTCAGGTCTTATCCATGGTATTAACTCACAAAAGAAAAACCCCAAGGATGCCAACCAAATATTGGCAAGAAGTAATACTGACAAAAAAATAGATAAAAGATGGTGGTTTTGTGAGGAATGCAAGGTCCTATCTTTGGTCTTACAAAGAAACTCAAAAATAAAAACCCAAAGGGTGAAAAAAAAAAGAGAAAATCCAAGAAGATAAATAAGACTATGGTGCATCAAGAAACCAAAAAACCAAAAGGAATGACTAAAGGTTTGTGAAATGAAGGAAACTACTATAGAGGGAGAGACTTATGATTAAGTAACCTAAAAAAATTGTTAGATAAATATAGATAGAAAACATGACCATAAGTAAATGTTTAGGCAAAACATTTTTTAAGGAATTGAGCATTGGTGGGTTCTTTGAAAACATGGACTTCATTGGTTTGAAGATGGTAAGTGCTTGGACAAAGAATATATTTAAATAAATATAGGACCCACCATTTTTGGGCATATTTACCTTCTTTATCATGGGTGTAATCTAATATAAGGATAAGATCACCAACAATAAAAGTTAGGATTTTAACACATTTATTAAGTTGTCAGGTGATGAGACCCTTGTATTATTAATTATGTTGCAATGCAAAAAGATGATGTTCATCAAGAAGATCAAGGGCATGAAGTTAAGCTTCACACAATTATTCATTAGGAATAATTCCATGAAGAGATATACAAAGAGAGATAATCTCAACTTCTAAAGGAAGAATCAACTCAGGACCATAAACTAGAGAAAATGGAGTTGCCCCAGTGATAGTGTGCATGCTACTCCAAGAGGCCCAAAGTGTAGGGTAAAGATGAATATTCCAATCCATGTGGTTTTCATGAATTGTCTTTTGGAGAATTTTGTTGAGAATTTTATTGGTGGCCTCAGATTGACCATTACTTTGTGGATGATAAAACATGGAAAATTTATGATTGATCATGAATTTGTTGCAAAGTTGTTTAACATGTTTATTTTTTAAATTTACACCATTATCAGAAATAATGGTATGGGTAATTCTAAAAATATAAATAATTTCGTTTAGAATAAACTTGGAAATGGTAGGACTAGTGATGTTAACAAGGGGTATGGCTTCTACCCACTCGATAAAATATTTAGTAGCGGTGATGATAAAGAAATGCCCATCTTAGGAATGGAAAAGTTTACCAATGAGATCAAATCCTCATGTGTAATTTGGCCATTGAGACTAGATAGTTTTAATTTTAGCAAAAGGTTAAAAGATAAGATCATTGTGAAGCTGACAAGGAGTACACTTTTTAGCATATTCAACTATATCCTTTTCAAGAATAGGCCAAAAATAACCCATATGTAGGCATTTTCATGTTGTAGCATATCTACTACAGTGACCACCACAAATTCCTCCATGTGCTTATTTAATAAGAGGAGGAACCTCATATTGCATAACACAATAGATCAAGGTACCTTCAATATTATGATAATAAAGGATGTTGTGTTGATATACATAATTGAAAGCTTGTTTATGAATGTGTGCCTTTTCATGAGAGTCTAAATTAGGAGGATAAGTTTGGTGTTCTAGGAATTGAATGATGTCTTTATACCAAGGGCTTTGTCTAATGGTAACAAACTTAATATGATAGATAATAAAATTTGGTGGTTGAGTTGAAGATGGAGATTTTCTTATTTGTATAAGAAAATAAGGATAAAAAATAAATTGATGTGGATGAAATAGAGAAGCTGAAGAGGCAAGAAAATTAGTAATGGAATTTTGATCTCTAAGAATAGGATCAATAGTAAAAGAGATAAAATCCTTAGCAAGAGTGGTATCAATAGTATTAATAAGAAGAGGATTGATAAGAGGAACATGACCCTCAAGATCTATGGTTTGATCCATAGAAATGGTATGCACATCCTGATTAAAAGCATGGATTTGGGCTAAATTTTTTTGGTAATGCTAGACATCCAAATCTCTAGATTGAGCTTGGGACATGATATAGTTGTCATCATATGATAGAAAAATAATACAAGATTGAGAATCAAGGGGGAATTTCAGAAGGTGAAATCCCAATATTTCTAAATGTATGAAGAGACATGATGAGAGGATCTTGAAATAATTTAGCCACTCTAAAATCATTGTAAGTGAAGGCATCTTCTAGTAAAGAAGGTTCTTGAGCATTTAATGGAGGGGGAAAGTTGGTAATCTTATCAATAAGAGGAATGATACGGTCTCTTGGTAATAGAGAATGAGGAAGCCCTTGAAAAATATATGGAGGTAACTTGGTAGTATGGAAAATGTGTTGTAATTCATTAGGCTCATCATCATTAAAATATTCAAGAGTAACTTATAAATCAAGACTCATGTTGATGAATTTAGGTAAAGGAGCATTGTTAATTTTTGGATTCATAAGAATACAATATTGAGGTTAAGTATTAGGAAGTTGGATACTCCATGGATTGGGATCAACTTCATGCTTGTACCATTTTTCATTATTTAAGAATTTAATACATTGACTACAAAAAGAAGCAATGGTCCTCATTCGATAGGTCCTTGGATGACCAAGAAGGATATTTTAAGATAAAGGGAGATCAAAGACCATAAACTTGGTTTAAATAGTTTTAGGTCCTATGGTTAATGGGAGACAAATTAAACCAAGTGGCTTTTGATTTGTCTTATCAAAACCATGGCAAGTAAGATGAGTTTGATTGAGATGATCCTTGTTATAACCAAGTTGTTTTATACGCCATAAGGATGTCAAAATAATACCAGAGCATTCATCAACTAAGACTCTTTGGATAAGATAGGTAGTAATGGCTATTTTAATGAAGAATGGTAGATCATCAACACAAAAAAAACTTCATCATTGATCATGTCCTCCTCAAGGAATTTAATAAAAGGTTTGGAATAAGGACACAATTTTTTAATGGTGTTGACATTAATAAATTTAGAATCAATATAAAGTGGTTTTTCATCGATGGAGGATGGATATTAAATTTCTTGAATTTGTTGCATAAGGATTTCTTGATGATAGGATGAAGTGTCAACCAACTCCGTAAGAGGAATCTTACAAGGCATAGAGTTGATTTTTTCAAGAAAATTCTAATGAGATTTAGAAGAACTAGCATGAGTTTTAGAAGGTAAATTAGTTTTATAAGGTATATATGTGGTTAGAGGATTGAAAGAAGGAATTTATTCCTTAGGTGCTTTTGAATCAACATTAGAGGTGGTGGTATATTTAATAAGTTTTTCTTTTAAATATGGATTTTTAGGGTTGGTAACAGGATCTTTGTGAGAAGGTTTATGATGATAATTAACCTTAGCAATGCTAAAATATTGAGAGTTTTTATAATATTGATCATAATAGACATCAATGGAATAAACATCCTAGACATTTTCCTTATTATTATTAGAATATTTTTGGTTATTAGAGGTAGAACATTTGAAAGTTTGTCATTTTTGGGAAGTAACAGTGTATTTTTGATGATGAAGATTGATCATAGCTTCATGATTAAATGAATCACCAAGCATATAAGAGATAATAAATTTATTTAGCCCTCTACAAGATTCATGAGACTACCCAATTCCCATATGGAACTAGTAAAGGATATTAGGGTCATAGAAATTAGGAGGAACATTGACATAGATGAAAGGTTTTGAGGGTCACAAAAATTGTTTCATTTTCTGAACTAAAATAGGTGTATGAGAAGGTGAAGGAATATAAGTTTTAGAAAATCCTTGTTTAGTTTGTAGAGCATTAATAGTGATAGAATTAGATGTTTGGAAATATCCTTTAAAGATTTTAGGATTAGGTTTGAATTTATTCATAATAAACTATTGGCGCTTAGCTTGGTTAAGAGCTGCATTAAGTGTTTGGAGAGCAAAGGTTTGGACCTTATATTGGAGAGTGGGAGTTAAAAAAGTGATAAAGACTTTGAAGAAGTTATCATCAATCATGCTATGATTAGATTTATGAGATAAATATTTACATATTATGATAAAGTCATGAGCTGATTCCATGGGAGATTGCTTAGTGTTGATGAAATGGCTAAGACAATTTTTGGGAAGAGCATTGTGTTGAAACTCTTTAACCAAAGAATTAACCAAATCTTCAAGTTTCCAAATATAATTTAGGGTAATTGATTATATAATTATAATATATCATCAATAAATTTTTTTACTAAGAGTTTAGTATTGGAAAATGTATTATTTTGGATCCACTCTTTGTAAAAATTTCCAAATATGTTAAGAAATGAGGCAAGGTCTTTAGTCCCATCATATTCGATAGTTGGAGATATGTTACCAATATCAATAAAAATGATGAAGGGAGATAAAGGATCATTTTAAATGGTTTGAATCATCTTGCTATTCATGATGGGTTGAAGAATAACATTACCTGAGGCATCCCTAAGAGGTGGAGGAATATAATTAGGATTAGCTTGAGGATGAATAGTTGGAGGTTGATTAACCACATTGATTAGAAGTTTTTGAAGTTTCATCATTTGGTTGGTATTAAAATTTTGCATAATTTTCATTTGTTGAATGACTTAGGATAAAATTTGGGTTGTATCGGGAGGTGGGTTGGTGTTTTTAGGAACACTCCCCATATCAATACTAAGGAGAGGATTGGAAGAAGAAGGATTACTAGTGGGATTTTAAGTAAAACTTATATTAATCACTCCCACATTAGTTTGAAGATTTTAAGAAGTTTCTTGGTAAGTATAGAAAGGATCAAATCCATCAACGTAATCTTGAGGTGTTATTTACACCATATTATAGATCATAGATGAAGGAGGAGAAGAGGTGCCCCAAGAGTGATGGTGATCTTGGGAGGAAAAGAGAGGAATAAATGAACATATAATATAGTACCTAAATGGATTCAAGCTTTTCTAGAATATTATAATAGGAGATTTCATTTTGATGGAAGAAAGATGAACAAAATGCAAAATTAGAAGGATAAGGAGTTGGATTGAAAAATAGGTAAAGTAGAAGATAGTACATGGTCTATTGGGTTGATCTATTTAAAAAATGCCTATAAACTATATAGGGTAGACTGGGTTGATCCAGTACAATGAACATGGGCAAGAAAAAGATGGAAAATGAGCTACAAACTATACAGGGTTTTTTTTGTTGATCTAGTACAGTGAATAAGGGCTAAAAATATATATAGGGTCAACTGGGTCAATCTATTACAGTAGACAAGGAGAAAGAGAAAGATGATAAAAATTATGAATTAAAACAAGATAATTTTTATAGCTAATCTAGGGAAGTAAGAGTTGAAATTAAATAAATAGTCAATTGGATCAATGATGACCAATCCAATTGAAGCACACAAAATAAAACCTTGCACTAATTCTAGCTAATGCAAATTTTTGTGCACACAATTAAGCAAAGAGAAAATAATTAACTTGAAAGGTAAAGAGATAAATAATTGGTTAACCTAAATGTTTAGTAGATCATTAAGATATGATTTTAAATGTGATTAGAAGTTGGCTATAAGCAAGGTACTAGATAATAATATAAGGATGGTTTTAGATAGTTTGGTCTAAAAGGAATTATAGTGCTAATGATACATGATTAGTATCAGGGCCTAACCCCTCACTTCACACATCACAAAATTAAGTGTTAGATGCTTAGCTAAAATATACCATTAACCATGCTTTACACTTGAATAGAGCACCAAGTCAGCTTCCTCCTTGGTGATGAAATCTAAGAAGTTTAGCCTAGGGTAGACAAAATGTTAAAGTGCTTGTGTATGTGATTTAAATGTGTGTGCATAAAATATAAATAGTGAAACTAAGAGATTAATTAAAAATATCCTAATTAGTTTATGCATACTATTTTAAGCATATAAGTAATAGGAAAAGAAAGTGTGAACTAATTACTAATAGATATGAGGTTAATTATAAATTTGAAACAAGGTATAGTGTTGAGAGTATATGTACAAAATATAAAATAGGGTTGATAGGGTCAAACTTGTAATATGGAAGCAAAGTTTGAAAATGAACTAGGTTGGCAGTGTCAATCTAGTTATTTCAGATAGCACATAGAACTGGGTCAGTAGTGTCGATCTAGTTGACTATGTAAGAGTAGTTTTGAAGACTACAAACTATGAAAGGAAAGATAGAAAAGAGAGAATCAGATAAATAGAAAGTAATCTTGGTGGATCAAATATAGAATGAAGGAATATTTTTAATGAATAACTTTTAAGTATGCTTTAGAAACCTAAAAACTAGGTCGACATAATTGATCAAGCTATACAAGATCTTGTTGAAACTATAAGGGGTCAATTAGGCTAACCTAGTAGGTTGAAATGGGTGTTTGAAAGGTTGGAAATATATATTGGGTCAACTAGGTTGATCCAATTGCTTGTTCTTGGAAACCTACATATATATATATATATATATATATATATATATATATATATATATATATATAGCTAGGTTGATAGAATCGATTCAATAAGTCAAAATATATGATAAAAATAATGACTAAAAGAATGAAAAAGTGAAATAAATCCTATTAGGGTTAGTTTCACATCAAGTTCACTAAAATGTATGCAATAAAAAATGCATCATGTCTATAAATCAATCTCGGATAGAAGAAGATAGAGCATACCTACACCTCTGACTGGGGATACACTTGTTAAGAGGGAGCATGACCAATATGAGGATCTACTAGACCTGATTAAGGGATAACTTGTCATAACACATCATGTTAAGAAGGGTTCCAAAGCCTATAATCTAACATAATTTCATGACAACCCTAATTAAGTCCTAAGGTTCAAATCATTCACTCTATTCTAATAGCAAGAAGGTAAAACATAATCTAGTGCACACTAGAACTTATGGCACAAAGTAGGGGGGGTTTAGAAACAATAAAAAAACTTGCATAAAGAATTTCAAATAAATCAATTATGAGTAACACCCTAATACATATAATATGAAATATAGTATTATTTGAGCCAACACTTATGCTAATTCTATCTAATAAAAGAGATGAAAATAAAGATAGAATATACTTACGTGAATGTGAACCCATCTAAACTCAATCTTTCCCTTGGCCAAAGGGGATTCACAAGAGGTTGTTGTGTTTTATAAGGATTAATAAAAAAGGAAAAAACATCCAAGACTTATCCACAAGACTATATTCTCCAAATAAGAAACCTAAGGTAAGTCTCCTCAAGTATAATGGCATAAGAGTATATTTTGAATAAGCACAAATGAATAATAACTCTTAATTGCACATATGAATAATGACAAAAATGATCTTGTATTTATAGGTGGATTTTTCCCTAAATCCTTTTGGGAATGTCAATTTTATAGGGTTAACCTAGTCAACTCAATGTGTTTTTGGGGACAAATTACTAGGTTTGAGCCAGGTTGGCTGAAAGGCTAACAAGATAAGAAAGTGAAAAATACCCCTAAACTATATTGGGTCAACCTAGTTGACCTAGTATAATTGACTATCCAAAAGGAGATTAAAATAAGAAAAGGAGGAATGGAAAGATGAGAAGACTAGAAGAGCTCTGAAGGGAGGAGAAGTAACTTAGGGAAATGTTTTGGGATTTGGTTAGATTTATAATAATATGGAAATAAGGGACAACAATCTTGTGAAGTACCAAAGATCTACCCACCCCTTTTCTGATGTACCCCTTATGACATGTACTCAGAGAGATTGAGTAATGATGGGTTCCTATAAGATGTAAATCATTAGTATTTGATAAAAGTTTGGAAATATTATGTGTATACATATGCCCCACTCAAAGCTCATCATGTGTCACTAAGGTGTAATAGGGGATGGTGCTTCAAGAAATAACATAGTAATACACAACATTGATGCTAAAAAAAGTTACAATATTTGAAGAAAAAATAATTGAAAGTAAATGATTGAAAATGTAAACTAATACAAAAATTAAATAATTAAAATATAAATGTGATACGTACCTTGAATTACCTTTATCATGGGATGGTTGTCTAATTTTTTTTTTTAGTTTTGATTGTGTAGGGTATAGAGACTACTTTTGACAAACCCAAGAATACAAAACTAAGGAAAAAAACAAATAAACACAAGAAAAGCCAATATAGCTAGTGCTATAAGGATGAGATTTACTTGGGAAATTTGGAAATTTGGGGTGATAGGTGTTATGTTAGACCAAATTACCAAGTCAAAAATAAGATTAAATTAGGTAACCTAACAAGCCAAGGCTACTAAAGATCAAAAAACTCAAACAAGCTATCCTTAAGTAAGAAAGGAAAAATCACCAAGTCAAGCCAAGGATACATGTCAAACAAGATGGTAAAACATAAAAAAATCAATGGTAAAAAGACAAAAACAAAATGGTAAAACAACATTGATGAGTGAGTAGTAAAAATCCACATCTCACTCAACAATGAAAAAAGGAAGCATAAAAGGGAAAACAACATTGTCAAGTGAGAAGTAACAAGCCAACCTCAATCAACATTGGAAAAAGGGTACAAAATTAGATGTCCATAATAAAAAGACAAAAAAATCATGATAAATGGTAAAAGGAAAGTAAAGTAAATGTAGGAATGTAAAATCATGGGGTAAAGAAAGAAGAATCCATAGTTTCTCAAACATGTTGTTTCACTCTAAGGATAGATAAAACTGAAACAAAGTACTACTAGCATGCTTTAAAGAGGTGAAGAAGAAGGAATTAAAGAAGGGGGAAAATATTTAGAATATAATTTTTCTCTCAAGGGGGGAAATGAAATGGGTGGAGGGGATAATGAAGGAAAAACCAAGGTACATGAACTCTTTATCAAAGTCAAGACATTCAAATTAGGTTTGACAAAACAAGAGGACTTTTGACCTTAAGGACTATGAATAACTTCTCTTAGCTACACAAGTCTGAGGTCAAAAAATAGATTATATAGATCATCTCATTAAGGCTATATGCATGAAAATTAAAATGGAGCTACCTCCCCACAATGTGTTCCCCATTTTTTAGGACACCTTATAGATTTTTGATCTACTGTAAAGATTGGGTACTTACACGAGAAATTAGGTAGCACCAAAATATTTTTTTATTCTCCTCTTCTAATATACTGGCTTGCTATAGCCAAAAGGACCTCAGATCTACCATGAGGCTAACTATGGAATTTGAGCTTCGAATAGAAGAAGGAGATGTGATTTGAATCACATCTTTTTGTGTGATATTTACTTTTGAAATTTATATGTTGCCTTTTAGATATCATTGGCTTTTGTTTCAAATGATTTAAATTTTAACTTTCTTGATGGATTTTTTATTCCTCCTCTATACGGCTTTGGAAGACCAAATATGGGCACTAAATATGACTTTAATTTGAATACTTGGGACAAGATCTCTAAGAGAGAGAAATTCAAATAGCATAGGGTCTAAGAGTCTCATAAATCTAGATGAAATAAAAGTGCTATCTTGACTTTGACCTTGTTTTATCCAATGTAGAGATGAAAGGAAGGGGAAATAAAGAAGAATGACACATGGAACAATTTAAATTACTTAAAATTTTAAAAAAAGTGTGATTCCTTATCATAAGAAAGAGGGAAGTGGAAGAAAACATGCTAACATAGATTGTTGTGCATATTTCATCTAGCTAAAGAAGAAAAATCTAAAGCTTGAGAACAAGGATCAAGAACATGAAAAATATGGTAATTTTATGAGAATGGCTGGTTCACATCCATGGTATTACAAAGAAACTCATAAAAGAGAGACCCACGAAGGTGCTGATAAGTAAGAGAAAAAGTAAAATGAGGTAAACAAAGAAATAGTGGTATTTTTATGAGGGATGTTGGGTCTTATCCATTGTCTTAACTCACACAATAAAAACCTAAAGGATGCCAAAAAAACATTGGCAAGAAGCAACAATTAGGAAAAAATAGATAAAAGATGGTGGTTTTGTGAGGAATGTTGGGTCCTAACTATGGTCTTACAAAGAAACTCATAAAAGAAAACCCAAGGGGCGAGAAAAAAAGATAAAATGCAAGAATATAAAGAAGACTATGGTACATCAAGAAACCAAAAGAACAAAAAGGACTAAAGGTTTGATAAAGGAAGGAAAATGCTACAGAGGGAGAGAACATGCTTAATTAACCTAAAAAATTATTAGATAGATATAGATATAAAACATGATAATAATTAAATGTTTAGGTAAAGTATTTTTTAAGAAAATGAGCATTGGTGGGCTCTTTGAAAACATGAATTTCATTAGTTTGAATATGATAAGTGCTTGGAACAAGAATATCTTTAACTAAATATGGCCCCCACCATTTTTAGGAATATTTACATTATTTATAATGAGTGTAATATAATTTAAGGACAAGATCACCAATATTTAAAGTGTGGATTGTAACATGTTTATTATGTTATCGGGTGATGGGAGCCTTGTATTGGTGGTCATGTTACAAGGTAGAAAGATGAAATTCATTAATAAGATCAAGGGAAAGAAGGTGAGATTCACATAATTATTAATCAAGAATAATGCCATGAATATATATATGAAGAGAGGGAAAATCAACTTCTAAAGGAAAAACTGACTCAAAACCATGGACTAGATAAAATAGAGTTTCCCTAGTGGTAGTGCATATGTTAGTTTGATAGTCCTAAAGTGCAAGGTAAAGATGAATGTGCTAATTTGTGAAAGTTTTATGAATTGTTTTTTAGAGAATTTTTTTGAAAATTGTATTTGGTGTCCTTAGCTTGACCATTACATTGTGGATGATAAGGTGTGGAAAATTTATTATTGATCTTGAATTTTTTGTAATGTTGTTTAACCTATTTGTTTTTAAAATTACCACCATTGTTGAAAATGATGGTATGGGGAATGACAAAGTGGAAAATAATTTGGTTAAGAATAAATTTTTAAATGGTAAGACCAGTGATGTTAATGAGGGGCATGTCTTATACCCACCCGATAAAATATTCAGTAGTGATGATGATGAAGACATGCCCATCTTCGAAACAAGGAAGTTTACCAATGTGATCAAATCCCCACATGGAAAATGGCCATGGAGACTTGATAGTTTTAATTTAGGTAGGAGGTGAATGGATAAGATCATCGTGAAGATGACAAGGAATACACTTTTTAGCATATTCAATTGCATCATTTTCAAGAGTAGGCCAAAAGTAACCCATATGTAGGCATTTACGTGTTGTAGCATGTCCATTATAGTGACCACCACAAATACATAACATAATAGAGTAAGGTACCTTTAGTGTTGTGATAAAAATAATGTTGTGTCAAAATACATACTCAAAGTCTTTTTTATGAATACATGTCTTTTTATGAGAGTCTAAATTAGGAGGATAAGTTTGGTGTTCTAAGAATTGAATGATGTATTAATACCAAGGGCTTTGTCTAATGGTAAAAACCTCAATATGATAGATAGGCAAATCTGGTGGTTGAGTTGAAGTTAGATATTTTCTTATTTGTATAATAAATGAATGATTGGAAAGAACTTGATGTGGATGAAATAGAGAAGCTGAAGAGGTAAGAGAATCAATAATGGAATTTTGATCTCTAGGAATAGGATCAATAATGAAAGAGATAAAATACTTAGAAAGAGTGGTATTAGTAGTATCAATAAGAGGAGGATTGATAAGAGGCACATGACCCTCAAGATCTAAGGTATGATCCACATAAATAGTATGGACATCTCGATTAAAATCATGGATTTAGGCTAAAGTTTTTTGGTAATAATGGACGTCAAAATCTCTAGATTGAGCTTGGGCCATGATATAGTTGTCATCATATGTTGGAAAAATCATACAAGCTTGAGAATCAGAGGGAGTTTCAAAAGGTGAAATCCCAATATTGTTAAATCTATGAGGAGACATGATGAGAGGATCTTGAAATAATTTATCCACTCTAAAATCAATGTAAGTGAAGTCATATTTTGGTAAAAAAGGCTCCTAAACATTGCATGGAGGGGGAAAGCCAATAATCTCATCAATAAGAGGAATGATGTGATCTCTTGGTAATAGAGAAGGAGGAAACCATTATGAAATATATGGAGGTAACTTGGTAATATTGCAAGTGTGTTGTAATTCATTGGGCTCATCATAATTGAAAACCACAAGATTAACTTGTAAATTAGGACTCATGTTGATGAATTTAGGTAGAAGCATTGTTAATTTTGTTATTCATGGGAATATGATATTGAGGATTAGGATTTAGAAGCTAGATACTCCATGGATTGGGATTAACTTCATGCTTGTACCATTTTTCATTATGCAAGAATTTAATACATTGACAAATAGAAGAAGCAATGGTCCTCATTAAATAGGTCCATGGATGACTAAGAAGGATATTTTAGGATAAAAGGAGATCAAGGACCATAAGCTTGGTTTGAACAATTTTAGGTCCTATGTTTAATGGAAGTTAAATACAACCAAGTGGATTTTTATTTGTCTTATCAAAACCATGATAAGTAAGATTATTTTTCTTCATATGATCCTTGTTATAACCAAGTTATTTTATAAGCCACAAGGATGTTACATTAATACTAGAGCCTTCATCAACTAAGACTTTTCAGATAAAAGTGGTATTGATTGTTATTTTAATGAAGAGTGGTGGATCATCTACATGAAAAAGAACTTCATCATTAATCATGTCCTCCTTAATGAATTCAATAGAAGGTTTGGAATAAGGACACCAGGTTTCAATGGTGTTGACATTAGTAGGTTGAGAATCAATAGAAGGTGATTCTTCATCGATGGAGGATGGATCTTCAATTATTAAATTTGTTGCATAAGGAATTTATGATGATAGGGTGAAGTGTGAACCAAATCCATAAGAGGAATCTTACAAGATATAGATTTGAATTCTTCAAGAAAATTCCAATGAGATTTAGAAGAAGAAACACAAGTTTTAAAAGGTAAATTAGTTTTGGAAGGTATAGATGTGGTTGGAGGATTAGAAGGATGAAGTTATTCCTTAGATGCTTCCAAATCAACATTAGAGGTGGTGATTTATTTAAGAATTTTTTCTTATAAATATGGATTTTTAGGGTTGGTAACAAGATCTTTGTGAGTTGGTTTACAATGATAATTGACCTTAGCAGTGTTGACATATTGAGAGTTATTATAATATTGATCATTATCAACATCAATAACACAAACTTATTTGAAATTTACTTGATTATTAGAATAATTTATTTAGTTATTAAAGGTAGAAGCTTTAAAAATTTACCATTTTTGTGAAGCAATAGTATATTTTTTATGATGAAGATTGATCATAGCTTCATGATTAAATGAGTCACCAAGCATATAGGAGACAAAAAAATTATTGAGCCCTCTAAAATATTCATGAGAATGCCCAATGTCGGTATGAAACCAATAAAAGAGATTAGGTTCATACCACTTAGGATGAGCATTGGTATAGATGAAATCTTTTGAGGGTGGTAATTTTTTTTTTCCTTTTTTGAACCAAAAGAGGTGTACGAGAAGGTGAAAGAATATCAGTTTTGGCAGCTCCTTGTTTGATTTGCAAATAATTACTAGTGATATAATTAGATGTTTAAAAATATCCTTTAAGGAGTTTAGGATTAGGTTAAAATTACTTCATAATAAATTCTTGGCACTTAGTTTGTTCAAGAGCTTCATTAAATGCCTGGGGAACAAAGGTTTAGACCTTATATTAGAGAGTGGGAGTCAAACCAGTGATAAAGAGCTAAATAAGTTACATCGGTCATGTTATGATAAAATTTATGAGTTGAAGATTTTTGTCTTTTAATAAATTTATGAGATGATTCCATGGGAGATTTCTTAGCATTGATGAAATGGCTAAGATAATTTTTAGGAAGATCATTGTGTTAAAACTCTTTAACCAAAGGATTAACCAAATCTTCAAGTTACCAAATAGAATGTTGGGGTAGTTGATTATACCATTATAATACATCACAGGTAAAAGTTTTGACTAAGATTTTATTAGTGGTGATTGTATTAGTTTGGATCCACTCTTTGTAAAGATTTATAAATGCTTTAAGAAATGAGGTAGGGTCTTTAGTCCTATCATATTTGATAGTTAGAGATATGTTACGAATACCAATAGAAATGATGAAGGGAGCTAAAGGCTCATTTTGAATGGTTTGAAGCATCTTTTTATTTATTATGGGTTGAATAATAACATTACCTGAGGCATCCCTAAGAGGTGGAGGAATATAATTAGGATTATATTAAGGATGAATAGTTGGAGATTGATTAGACATGTTGATTAGATGTTGTTGAAGTTGCATCATTTAGTTGGTATTAGAATTTTGCATAATGTTTATTTGTTAAATGACTTGGGATAAAATTTGAGTTGTAGTGGGATGTGGGTCGATGTTTTTAGGAGCATTCCCCATATTGGTATTAGGTAAAGGATTGGAAGAAGAAGGATTACTAGTAGTATTATTAAATAAACTTGTATTAATCACTCCCAAATTAGTTTGAAGATTTTGAGAAGTTTCTTTGTAAGTATAGAAAGGATCAGATCAATCAACTTCATCTTGAGGTGTTATTTGAACCATTTTATAGTTCATAAATGAAGGAGGAGAATAAGTACCCTAAGATTGATGGTGTTCTTGAGAGGAAAAGATAGGAAGAAATGAACATCCCATATAGTACATAAATGGATTCAATCTATCCAATAAGATTTTGATAGGATATTTCATTTTGATAGAAGAGAGATGAATAATAGGGAAAAAAGATAATACAAGGTTGACTGGGTCGATCCAGTACATAAAATAAGGCCTGTAAACTATACAAGGTTGATTGGGTCAATTCATTATAGTGAACAGAGGCAAGAAAAAGATAGAAAATGAGTTGTAAATTATATAGGGTTGATCCAGTATAATGAATAGGGGCTAAAAAATATTTAAGGTCAACTAGGTTGATTTAGTATAGTAGACAAGGAGAAAGAGAAATATGATAACAAGTATGAATTGAAACAAGATAATTTTTGTAGCTAATCTAGGTAAGTAAGAGTTGAAAGGAAACAAGCAGTTAATTAGATCAATGTTGGCCAATCTAATTAAGGCACATAAAACAAAACCTTGTAGTAACATTGGCTAATACAAGTTTTTGCACACATAATTGAGCAAAGAGAAAGCAATCAAATTGAAATGTAAAGAGCTAACTAATTGGTTAACCTAAATTTTTATTAGACTATTAAGATATGATTTTAAATGCGATTGGAAGTTGGATATAAGCAAGGTAATAGATATCAATCTAAGGATGGTTTCAGGTCATTTGGGTTGAAATGGAATATAGTGGTAATGATACAGGTTTGGTATTGGGGCCTACCCCCTCACTTCACACACCACAATGATGAGGGTGTTGGGTACTTAGCCAAAATATACCATTAAGCATGATTTATACTTAACCAGAGCATCAAGTCAACTTCCCATTTGCTAATGAAATCCAAGTAGGTTGTCTTAGGGTAGAAAAAATGTTAAAGTGATTATTTATATGATTTGGTCATGTGTGAAAAATATATAAATAGTGAAACTAGGTGATTAATTAAAAATCCCCTAGTTAGACTATGTGTACTATTCTAAGCATGCAAGAAACAAGAAAAGAAAGTGTGAACTAATTACTAATAGATATAAGGTTAATTAAAAATTTGAAAAAAGGTATAATTTTGATAATATATACAAAAATATATAATAGGGTCAACAGGATTGAGCCTATATTGTGGAAGTAAAGTCTAAAAATGAACTAGGTTGACAGTGTCAATCTAGTTATTCTAGACAACACATAAAACACAAAACTGGGTCGATAATGTCTATCCAGTTGACTTTACAAGAGTAGTTTTAAAGACTAAAAACTATGAAAAGAAAGATAGAAAAGAGAGAATCATAGAGATAGAAAGGAACCTTGGTGGATCAGAGATGGAATGAAGGAAGATTGCTGATGAATAACCTTGAAGTATGTTTGAGAAACCTAAAATCTAAGTTGACATAATTAATCAAGCTGTACAAGATACTATTAAAAATTTGATAAAACTATAAGGGGTTAATTGGATCAACTTACTAGGCTAACATGGGTCTCTGAGAGGCTAAAAACCTATACTAGGTTGATTGGGTCAATCTAGTTACTTGTTCCTAGAAACCTACGCATAGAGAAAAATAGATGGGTTGATAGAATCGATCTGGTATGTCAAAATGTATGATTAAAAAAGTGAAAAAAATAATGAATAAAATATTGAAAAAGTGAAAGAAATCCTATAAGGGTTAGTTTAACATTAGGTTCTCTAGAATGTATGAAATCATAAATGCATCATGTTTATAAATCAATCCTAGCTCAAAAAAGATAGAGCATACCTACACTTTCAATTGGGGATACATTTGTTAAGCAAGAAAATGAGCAATATGGGGATCTTATAGAGTTGATTAGGGATCACTTGTCATAACACATCATGTTAGGAAGGGTTATAAAGCCTACAGTTTAACACAATCACACAACAACCCTAATGAAGTCCTAAGGTTTAAAGCATTCACTCTATTCTAATAACAAGAAAGTAAAATATAATCTAGTGCACACCAAAGCTTGTGGCATAAAGTGGGGGATTATAAATAATAAAATAAGCATGCATAGGGAGCTTCAATTAAATTAAGTATTAGTAACACCCTAATACATAAAATATGAAAGATAGTATTATTTAAGCCAACACTTATGTTACTTCTATCTATTAAAAGAGAGGAGAACAAAGTTAGAATATACTTACGTAAATGTGAACCCATCGAGACTCAATCTCTCCCTTGGCCAAAGGGGATACAAAAGAGGTTGTTGTGGTTTATAAGGATCACTAAGAAAGGCTAAAACATCCAAGACTTATCCACAAGACTAGATTCTTCAAATAATAAACCTAAGTTAAGTCTCATCAAGTAGAACGGTAGAAGAGCAGATTGTGAAGAAGCACGAGTGATTAATAACTCTTTATTGCACATATGAATAATGACTGAAATGATCTTGTATTTATAGGTAGATCTTTCCCTAAATCCTTTCAAGAACATCTATTGTATAAGTTTGACCCAGTTGACCTAGTGTGTTTTTTAGGATAGATTACTAGGTTTGAGCTAGGTCAACTAAAAGGCTAACAACATAAGAAAGTAAAAAATACCCCTAAATTATATAGTTTCAACCCAGTTGACCCAATACATTTGACTATCTAGAAGGAGATAAAGACAAGAAAAGGAGGAATGGAGAGAGTAAAAGACTAGAGGAGTACTCAAGGTTGGAGAAGTATCTTAGGGAAAGGTTATGGGATTTGGTTAGATTGGTAATAATGTGTCAATAAGGGATAAAAATCCTATGAATCACTAAAGGTCTACCCAACCCTCTCCAAATGTACCCCTTAGGTTATTCACTTAGAGATATTGAGTATTAATGGGTTCATAAATGATGTAAATCATCAGTATTTGATCAAAGTTTGAAAATATTATGTGTATATAGGATGCACCAAATGACATTATTCTCATCTATTTTCCAAGCAATGCTACAACCACATCATCAAACTTAAGATTTACTAATGATGAATTACTAATGGTCATCACCACATGATCCAAATTATTAGGGAGTGAACACGACAAGGTGATATCCTTATTTTCATCCTCCATCTTCTCATTGATGGAGACTACCTTGCTAATAATAATGTTGAACTCATTCAAGTGAGCAACAATGGATGAATTCTCCTTCAACCTCAAATTATATAACTACTTATTCAAGAATACTTTGTGTTTAGATGACTTTTTATAGTATAGTTTTTTCAATTTCTCACATAACTCTTTTTCAATTTTATCCTCAACAACATTAAATAACACAATATAAAATATAAAGGTAGATTGTAGAAACTACCTTCCTATCCATCTTGCTCCAATGTTTATCTATCATACTATTGGGTTTGCTTGCAAGACCCTTCAAGGCTAGATGTTGGTCATTATACACCAAAAAATCCTCCACCTTAATCTTACATAGGGATAAATTCTTTCCATCAAACTTCTCTACTTCAAACCTAGTTACTCCTATCATTGTAGTAGATCCTACTTTCACACAACTCCTTAACTCAATATAAAACACTCACGCAAGAGTTTTTCAAAGAGCCTAGCTCTGATACTAGATGTTAAGAAATAATATCCTATTGTTCAATAAATTAAATTTGAAAATAATAATCTAAAATAACAATGACAAATAAAAACACATTACACTAGTAGTTACCTAGAAACCTTGCTAAGTGCAGGAAAAAACTATGAGCAAATGGTAGCATCCAGTCTTCTATTAACTTCAACAAAACCTCTCCAACAAAGATTTCTCACAAAACACTCTCCTATTAAAATGATTTAACATAATAATCATACAAGGATATGCAAATCCTTCAATTAATCAAGCTAATTACAACACTAACATACAAAATTTCTCATAATCCTCACAAGGATTACACACTTGCACCCTAGCTTCTAAGCTTATACACTTACACTCTTTCTAAAAATATTACATACACTTAAAATACATGAGAGGGATTATAATAAATATATATAAGACAAAGGAGAGAATATAATAAAGGTAAAAACCAAGAGAGAGAGATTAAAAATGTGGCACCCTCCATGTGGCCTCACTATTCATCAATAGTGAACATTGCCCCTCACATGTGCAATGTCCAACATTGTAAGGCATCTTCATGATGCTCTTTGACCTTATCCATGTGATACAAAACGGTACACCCAAAAATTCATGTGCCTCCATTATATAATATTGATACTTGTCCCCACTTTCTCGTGTGCATCCATATGATTCAAAATATTCCTTAACTTTTGACTTCACATGCACATGCTTAAAGATAAAATGTGCCCCACAAGAACATGTGTAAATATGATTATTCAAAAAATTATTTCAAAAGGTCACCCATATATATATGGAGTCCCCTTTATCTATCCTTATATTTTAATCAATAAAATATTCTATGTTGACCATGCCACATCAACAAAGTGCCACCTCATCGGTATAGTCACTACCAACTCACACTACCACCATATTAGCACAATCACCACCAACTCACTATTGTGAATAGTAACTACCACCTCATCACATGAATAGTAACCATGAATAGTGACTCATGAATAGTTTCATGTGAATAATTACTTTCTATCCTAACATTCTTCCACTTTAATTTAAAATACACAAGCTTTACCAAACCTACGTATTCTTCCATCTAGCTACCAACCATGCCCTTTGCTACCTTGACATAAACCCAGTACAAGTTTTTTTTGAACTACTAAAACATCTCTATCCTAAATGGATTTGTCAACATATACTCCTCCATAGTAGATTACAACACTTGAATTGATTCTTCACTTCTCTGCACATGGACCAATGCTCCTATTAGGATTTTGCCATAAACTGCTCACAACTCCCATTGCTTGGAAGTATCTATTTTAGTGCTCACAACAGAATTGAGAGGCTTCTTAATCTTAATTAATATAATATATAGGAAATGTATTCTCTTCCATAATATGATGCACCTAGGAAGGCAACTCACACTTCATGAAGTAGGGTACACACCAGTGAGAATCTCTATCCTTAGTTTGCTCCTCATACCACCTTCATCACATCCTTATCACTGACCCATCACACTAATGATCATGTTGGGTTCTACATCCAACATGTCAAATACACATAAAAAAACCTCTACTAAATACTTTAGATCTCTATGAAGGTACCACAACACTCTCATGCACATGTTTACTTTAGCTTATATAGTATTCAATATGCAAACCATCAACTCTCTACCTCATCCTTATATCCCTATGGATACTCTATCTCTTATAGAGAGATCACCATGTAGGAATCAAGTTACTCTAACTCTAAATAGCAACTAGTGCACGTATCACTCTTGATAGTAGTTAATAAGGAATATGACATATAATTTAATACTAGACTTCTAAACATAGCCCTATGGATATCAACGGTGCCCAAACATGGAAAAAGTTCACTGACCTACAACTAATCCTGGGAAGTCATCACACTACTTAATGCATCAATTCACCTACCAAGTTTTTGAGCCTCAAAAAGCATCTAGAATACATCATGCTTTACCACATGTCCAAAATATGGCCTTCTCCTCTTGGGAACACTAGGTCTCACTTTATCTTCATCATCTTCTCCTTTCACTTCTTAAAATAGGTATAATGTTGGGTGTGATTTATACCTCCTCATTTCAAAGGATTTTCCTATCACCTACATAATCTCAGATAATATGTGTTCAGTAGGATACCACATCATACACCCCTTCTTATTTTTTGCTGATAACTATACTTGTTTGATTTTAGATCAAGATTGGACTTCAACTTGTGATTTCAACTTTACCTTATTATAGGACTTATTTTAAAATAACATCACATCATCCCAAGTAATATTTGATGTTATTAAATCTTTGTGCAGTCAATACAAGGATCCATAAGATAATCCTTTTGCCACCACTAGGGATCCTTTGGAAATTCTAAATTTACCATTCCCAAAGGTACAAGAATATTTTAGCTCATCTATCCTCTTGATGGACATTAGATTATTTTGCAATAAGGAACATGATGCACATACTTCAACAATCTAATTCTACCATCATGCAACTTGATCTTTATATCCCATCTTCTTATAATATTTAATGGATGATCATCACCCATATAAATAGATTATCTACTACATGATCGGTAACCCATGAACCAATCTCTATGTGGAGACATGTACAAAGATACACTTGAGTCTAAGGCCCAAGACTTATCACTTGATCTTTTGCTACTAAGGCAAAAAGATTCATGTGCTATGTCTTCCTTTGAATATGTTATGATGGCCTTGACTGAAGGTGGATTATGATTTCCATCCTTCTCTTCATTCTTAAAATGCCATCAATCCTTATTCAAGTGTCCTAGCTTTCATAATGCCAACACTAGTCTTCTGATTGGGTCCTCTAGACTTTGATCTAGATAGTGATCTCCCTTATGTGCTCCTCTTATTAGGTCTACCTCTCACATATTAATATTCATTACTTTATGATGCACTAGAATACATTATTCTCATCTCCTCTCTAAGCAATTTTACAACCATATAATCAAACTTAAGAGTTACTGATGGTCATCACCACATGATCCAAACTATCAGGGAGTGGAAACAATAAAGTGATATCCTTGTATTCATCCTTCATCCCCACATTGATAGAGACTAGCTTGCTAAAAATAGTGATGAATTCATTCAAGTGAGAAGTAATGTATGAACTCTACTTCATCCTCAAATTATATAGCTATTTCTTTAGGAATGCTTTGTTTGTAGCTAAATTTTTTTGGTACAGGTTGTTTAACTTCTCCCATAACTCTTCTCTATTTTTGTCCTTAACAACATTAAATAACACATAATCTAGAAGATAAAGGAAGATTGTAAAAACTACCTTCCAATCCATCTTGCTCTAGTTTACATCTATCATACTGATGGGTTGGCTTGCAAGACCCTTTAAAGCTAGAGCTTGGTCATTATACACCAAGAGATCTTCCACCTTCATCTTCCATAGGGAGAAATTCTGAACCTCAAACTTATCTAATTTAAACCTAGTTACTCCTCTTGTCATTGTAGTGGCTCCCACTTGCACACAACTCCCTAACTCAATGGAAAACACTCACACAAGAGTTTTTCAAAGAGTCTAGCTATGATACTATATGTTATGAAATAATATCCTACTATACAATAAATTAAATGCATAAATAACTGCCAAGATCATAACAAGAACAATTGATTACTTTTGTATGCAACTAAACATGGAATTAAACCAGAAGTATAAGTAACTAGAAATTAGAATCAACAAAGAACAAGAGATACAAGAAACAATGAAAACTTGTATTAAACTCTTTCAGAAGAAAATACAATGAAGAAATCTCTCTTTCTTCCACACCTCTCAGATGTATAGATCTCTTTCCCTCAAGAGTTCTCTCTCTCACAATTACAAACACAATTCAACTACTTGAATTGATTCACCCTTTTTCATGTCTACAAGCTATGAAGATCTATCCCTATTATATAGAATTAGGGATCATGAACTATGCATTCTCAACCATTAGATACACCTCCTAATCAAAGGCTCAAATTAGTCTTGCCACAAATAGAAACATGGACTTAACACTAATAGTTAATCTAATCATGCAAATAATCTATTTCATCCACAAAAATAGACTTCTAAAATGCATAGGTCACCGACATCGGTCCCTATCAATTTGCACATGACTAACATTGGCCAATCCATAACCAATGTCGATAGCCTCCAATCAATCCCTGACCGATGTCGGTGACTATGTAATATAGCAACCTTGCATTTGCTCATCTGGGTGAAACTTTTAGCTCCACAACTTAACAATCTCCCACTTGGAGATAAATAGCTACACCTGTATTTATACATTAACATCTTCTAGCTTCTCCATCTTCAAGCTCAATCTTGAAGACCAACAAAAGTTTAATGAAGATTCAACTTCTCCTTTGTTACTAGCTTTGTTAACATATCAGCAGGGTTCTTATTTGTATGGATCTTTTCCAGCTTCAACTCACCATCCTCCAATACCTGTCTAATGAAGTGGTACCTAAGCTGTATATGTTTGGTTCTTGAATGAAAGGCTGAATTCTTTGCCAAATGAGTTGCACTTTGACTGTCACTATACAATCTACAACTCTCTTACCCTTTTCCAAATCTTTCATGAACCGTGTCATCCATATCATCTCCTTGCTAGCCTCTGTGATTGCAATGTATTTTGCCTCTGTAGTAGAGAAGGCAACAACCTTCTGCAAGTTTGAAATCTAGCTAACTACCATTCCACCAACAATGAAAACATAACCTGTGGTGCTTCTCTTGCCATCTAAGTCACCTGATATATCCGCATCTACATATCCATGTAGAGAAGTGTTTGACCCTCCATAGCATAAATGACTACTACTGGTCCCTCTCAGATATATGAGAATCCACGAAACTACTTTCCACTGTTCCTTCCTTGGATTGGCCATAAACTTACTGAAAACTCCCACTGCTTGGGTAATATTAGGTCTAGTACATGCCATTGCATACATTAAGCTCCCAACTGTGGATGCATATGGAACTCTACTCATGTACTCTACCTCATCATGTGAATTAGGACACTATTCTTGGCTCAACTTGAAGTGTCCAGCCATAGGTGTACTTACCGATTTTGCATCCTGCATATTGAACCTCTCCAACACCTTGTTCACATAGTCCTCTTGAGACAAAATCAAACTATGATTTTTTCTATCTCTCTTAATACTCATGCCAAGTATTTTCTTTTCTACTCCCAAATCCTTCATGGCAAATGTGTGAGCTAATTTTACCTTAAGCTCATTAATATCCTACATGTGTGAACTTGTAACAAGCATATCATCTACATATAGCAACATGATAATATATCTACCATTATCCAATCTTTTAAAATAAACACAATGGTCAAATTGACATCTACTGAAACCATGCTCAGTCATAAACCTATCAAATCTCAAATACCATTGTCTAAGAGCCTGCTTAAGACCATATAAGCTTTTCTTCAACTTGCACACAAGCTTCTCCTTACCTTTGACCTCAAAACCTTCTGGCTAATCCATGTATATTTCTTCATCCAAATCTCCATGAAGAAACACTGTCTTAACATCAAGCTGCTCAAGATGCAAATCTTCAATAGCAACTAAAGACAATACAGTCTGAATAGAAGTCATCTTTACTATAGGAGAAAAAATTCACCAAAATCAATACCTAGTTTCTACACAAATCCCTTTACTACCAACCTGGCCTTATGTCTCATTTGTCCATTCTCACATTCCTTTAACCTGTAAACCCATTTATTTTTTAGTGTTCTCTTTTCAACTGGCAACTCAACCAAATACCATGTTTAGTTCTCTTTCAAGGAATCAATCTCCTCATTGATGCCAAGCTCCCACTGTTTCTAGGTTTCTACCTGCATTGCTTCATCAAAACTCTCTGGTTCTCCACTATCAGTGAGAAATAAGTAGAATAATGAAGGGGAATATCAAATTGGAGGTTTACTTACCCTTTTTAACCTCCTCCTAGGCATTTGAGACTCATTCACTACTTGCTGTCTACCCAAATTCTCTGTCAGTGACCAATCTCAATCATCTCTAGGTCTGTACCTGACCAATGTCGGTTCCACTAGACTGACATCAGTTCTTATCTAATCAACATCGATAATTATCTGGCTGACGTCAGTTCTTGTATGACCGACGTTGGTTCCTACTTGACCGATGTTAGTGTCTATGTTTTCCTGAGTGTGAAAATTCTTTCTCGTGAGCTCATTTTGGATCATCACCTCGTCCAAATCAACATTGCTCTGCTTAAAATTATTTAGCTTCTTGAGTTGATCATTATACATCACTTTTTCATTGAAAACAACATCACGGCTTCTAATTATTTTGTTAGTTCTTAGATTCCACAACCAAAATCCAAAATCTCCAGAGCCATAACCAATAAAAGTGCACCTCATAGACTTAGCATTCAGCGTCTTTCTATTTTCTTTATCAACGTGCATAAAAGCTTCACAACCAAAAACATTGAGAAATGAAAGATCTACCTTTTTACTTGTCCAAGCCTCTTCTGGAATTCCACCATCTAGAGTAGTAGAGGGTCCTCTGTTAATTAGGTAAACCGTAGTGTCTACAGCTTCTACCCAAAACTTTAAGGGCAAACTAGCATGTAACCTCATACTCTATGCATGCTCCAAAATTGTTCTATTCATCCTTTCAGCAACTCCATTTTTCTGAGGTGTCCTTGGAACCGTCTTTTGCCTATGTATTCCATTCATAGAATAATACCTATTGAACTTATAACTACAGTACTCACGACCATTTTTAGATCTAAGGCACTTCAATCTCAAACCTATTTCATTCTCAACCAAAGCTTTCCATTTCATAAATGTGTCAAAAACATCAGATTTTTTCTTTATGCAATAAACCCATACCTTTCTTGTAGCATCATCAATGAAAGAAACATAATACTGAGATCCTCCAATAGAAGCTACTTGAGCTGGTCCCCACACGTCTGTGTGAACAAGCTCCAACTTATGCTTCTTCTTTTTTGACCTAGTTTTGAGAAATCTCACTCTCTTTTGTTTCCTAAAAATACAATGCTCACGAAAATCTAGATCTATGCTTTTCAAATTTGAAAGCTTACCTTTTGACTTAAGAACTTTCATTCCCTTCTCACTCATGTGGCCAAGCCTATAGTGCCACAACTTTGCATCTACATCTGAAGTAGATAAAATAGAAGGAGAATAATCATTAATACAATTACATAAATAGAGAGTACCTACTCTCTTACCTCTGGCTAATACAAGTGCACCCTTAGTAACCTTCCAAGATTTAGCTGTGAGAGTTACTGTACAACCCTCATCCCCCAACTTTCTTACAAAAATCACATTCCTCTTCAGGATGGGTACATGCATGACATCTCTCAACACCCATGTGTTGCCATTCTGCAATTTCAGCTGCACTTTTCCTTTGCCAACAATTTTACAAGGCTCATCATCCCCTAAATAAACTATTCCAAAATCTCCCTGGACATAATCATTGAAATATTCTCTATTTGGGGTTGCATGGAAAGAGGCACCAAAATCTACAACCGAAGATTCTATTCTAGTATCCAAAGAAAGTGTAAAAGCATCTTGTGCAATAATACCTACAACTTTTGCTTCTTCATTACCTTCATGCTAATTTTCTTTTTTAACCGGTAACCAACAATCTTTCTTTGCATGCCCTATCTTTCCACAATTCTAGCAGGTTATTTTTCTTCCATTTTTGGATTTGGATCTACCTCTCATCTTTGACTTAGACCTTGATCTCCCTTGCTTGTGCTTCTCTTTTTGCCTTCCCCTACTTTCAATACTTAAAGCATTACCTGATATTTCCCCTGTGCTTTTTTTGTGAGTTTCCTCATTCAAGATTACACTAACAACATCATCTACTTTCAAGATATTTGTAGCAGATGCAGTATTACTAACTACCATTACCAAAATATGCTAAATTTTTGGTAAAGAGCATAAAATTAAGAAAGCCTTAATTTCATCATCAAAAACTATTTTGACTAAATTTAACTGATTTACTATTGCATGGAAACAATTTAGATGACTAGATATAGATCCACCTTCTTGCATTTGTAAATTAAATAATTGCTTCATAAGATATACCTTATTTGAAGCTGAGGGCTTTTCATATAAATTTGCTAAAGTATCTATTAACTCTACTGTTGTCTTTTCCTGTGACAAGTTAGAAATCACAGAAGATGCCAGGCTCAACCTAATGGATCCCAGAGCCTTTCTATCAAGAACATTCCATTCTTCATCTTGAATATCTATGGGCTTGCTTGAAACTCCACCCAACAGTAAGTATAGATCTTTTTGATACAAATAATCTTCTATCTTCATCCTCCATAATTGATAATTTTTATCGTTAAACTTCTCCATTCTTAGTTTACTTTCTTCTGCCATTGTTATACTCCCACTCAAATAGAAACCCCTGTGAGTGACCTGTAATCAACACACACTAAATAGATCTGAAAGCACCTGTTAGTGAACCCAAGCTCTGATACCACTTGTCAGTGGTATCACTTGGTGAACCTACAACCTAGCTCTGATACCACTTGTCAGGATCGTAACAAGAACAATTGATTACTTTTGTATGCAACTAAACATGGAATTAAACTAGAAGTATAAGTAACTAGAAATTAGAATAAAAAAAGAACAAGAGATACAAGAAACAACAAAAACTTGTATTAAACTCTTCCAGAAGGAAATACAATGAAGAAATCTCTCTTTCTTCCACACCTCTCACATGTACAGATCTCTTTCCCTAAAGAGTTCTCTCTCTCACAATTACAAACACAATTCAGCTACTTGAATTGATTCACCCTTTTTCATGTCTATAAGCTATGAAGATCTATCCCTATTATATAGAATTAGGGATCATGAGCTATGCATTCTCAACCATTAGATACACCTCCTAATCAAAGTCTGAAATTAGTCCTGCCAAAAATAGAAATGCAGACTTAACACTAACAGTTAATCTAATCATGAAAACAATCTATTTCATCCATGAAAATAGACTTCTAGAATGCACAAGTGACTGATGTCGATCCCTATCAGTCTACACATGACCAATGTTGGTCGATCCATAACTGACATCGGTAGCCTCCAATCGATCCCTGATCGACATCGGTGACTGTGTAATACAGCAACCTTGCATTTGCTCATCTGGGTGAAGATTTTAGCTCCACAACTTAACAATAACAATCTAAAATAATAATGATATAGAAAAATAGATTATAGTAGTAGTTACATGGAAACCTTGCTAAGTACAAGGAAAAACCATGGGAAAATGGTAGTGTCCAGTCTTCTATTAACTTCAACAAAACCTTTCCAACAAAGATTTATCAAAACACACTCTCCTCTTACAATTATTTCACACAAGAATCATACAAGGATATGCAAAGCCTTCAATAAATCAATCGATTTACAACACTAAAACATAATCTTTCTCATAATCCTTACAAGGATTACACACTTACATCCTATCTTTCAAGCTTAAACACTTGCACTCTTTGTAACAAGATTACATAAAATTAAAATACATGACATGGATAATCATACATATCTATGATACAAAGGAGATAAGAGAATAAAGGTGAAAACTAAGAGAGTGAGAAAATAATGTGCCACCCTCCATGTGGCCTTGACATTTTCCCTCACATGTGCAAGGTCCAACATTATAAGTCATCTTCATGATGCACATTGGCCTTCTCCATGTTATCCAAAATTTTACACCATACATTACATGTGCATAAAATTTATAATAGTGATCCTTGTCCCCACTTTCCCATGTGCATCCACATGAGTCCAAATATTCCTCAACTTTTGACTTCACATGCACCTACTTAAGGACAAGTTATACCCCATAGGCAGATGGGTAAAGATTCTTTTTTTGCACATGTTTCCAAAAGATCACCTGTCAAGATATGGAATAGTATTTCTCTCTCCTAATATTTTAATCAATAAAATATTCTATTTGGACCATGCCACATCAATAAAGTGCCACCTCATATGTACAGTCACAACCAACTCACACTACCACCTCATCAACACAATCATTCCCAGCTCACCATTATGAATAGTAATTGACACCTAATCACATGAATGGTTGCCATGAATAGTGTTATGTGAATAGTGACTTCACATCATAATAATTTTCTTTTCCATGTTCATCATGTTGGGATAAAAGTGCTCTTAGGGCATTTTCAATGGCATATAGGTAAAGTAGGAATGGCCTCCCTAGTATTAGTGGTAAAAAAAAAAAGTGGATTAGCTAAGTATTCCTTTAGGTGATCAAAGGATTTATGACATTGTGCATCCCAAAGAAAATTGAAACATTTCTTTAATAAATGAGTGAAAGGATGACATTTATCAACCAACTATGAAATGAAGCATTTAATAGATTTAATTTTGCCTTATTAAAGGTGGAGCTACTTTAAAGTGGAAGGTGGTGGAATATTGGTAATGGCTTGAACCTTAAAAGTATTAAATTCAATACCTCGATAAGAGATAATGAAGACTAACAATTTTTATGATGTAACACCAAAGATGCACTTCTTGGGATTACGTCAAACCTTATACTCATGAAGCCTTTAAAATATCCTTCATAGTAGGTTGGATGATTTGTACAAGTCTTATATTTACCTAATATGTCCTCAACATAATATTTCACAATGTCAAACATCGTATCATAGAATATAATAGTCATATCCATTTGATATGTTGTGCCAACATTCATGAGGTTGAATGGCATGACCTGATAGTAAAACATTCTCCAAAGAGTGGTGAATGTTATTTTGTGACGGTCCTTTAGGGTAATCCTGATCTGGTTATATCTTAAAAATCCATCCATGAGGGAAAACATTTTGTACCAAGATGTGGAGTCAATAATCATGTCGATATTTAACTTATTAAAGTCATTCTTTGAGCATGCCTTACTGATGTCTCAAAAATTAGTGCAAATTTTGATACCTTTTGGATTTTTATTGAAAGACACAATATTTGAAATCCACTTTGAATAGTCTATTAGCTTATGCATCTCACTTATAATATTTTCTCTAACTCTTTCTTGACTAACACAACAATAAAAGGATATGTTTTATGTAGTTTTTTATTAACGGGTTTGGCATCAAGATGTACAAGGAGATGGTGAAAAACCAAGGAAGGGTCCAAACCTAGAATGTCCAAATAAGATCATGTAAATATGTCAATAAACACCCTCAAAAGTGATATAAATAATTCACATTCCTCTTCAATGAGGGACACACCTAATTTGATCTAATTTGGATCTTTTGGAGTCCTAATGTTGACTTTTGTAGTATCCTCTACTAGGAGAGTCAAGCCATCTTCCAGAATAGTTAGAAATGACGTAAATTAGCCAATAATAGCAAGCATTCTTTAAGTTCTCCCAAATAGGATGAATATAAATCTCCTAATGGTGGTAAGGGCCATGTAACAAACATTGTAGGAAATTCTTAGACAATTTAATCAAAGGCATGTTGTTCCTTTATACTGAGTTTAGGCCCAAAAGCAATTTCACTATTGGTGGTCTCATAAGATTCATTTTAATAAGGGTGAAAATCCCCATTTAGTGGTACCTAAAATAGGTTTTCACCAAGAGACTGGCCTTTTTATTTATTTTTACCTTGGTTTAAAAGCACCTTAAAGAGGTTTTCACTTTGGGTTCTCAATGTTTTTATTTTTTATTTTTTTCTAAGGGTGTTCACCTACTCTCTAAAATAGGAAACAAGATCTAATTTGATAGAGAACCCTTATTTATGGTCTCCAAAAGGAACATTACCTCTTAGGGCAAAAAAATACTAAAATGCCTCATCATTCTCGAACTCATCTAAAGGTACTATGGATTATTGTTGTTCCAAATCTATGAGTTGATGATGATAAAGGATAAGTGGGGAATGCCAAATTATTATAATGATGGTACAAATGGTAAATAGATCAAATAATTCGGTACTAGTTAGGTGTTTGTATATTATATGATCAAACTCTGCTTTGCTATCAACACTATCATCACTAGTCATTGGTGTAGGAACACAAATAAGATATGTGGGGTCACCCCAGGTAGTTTAAATACAAGACCATGAGTTCCTTTGTATTTTGTCATAAAAATAGGCTCAATAGTACCCTAGTGATTTTTTCCCAAGCCTCTACCTTTATAATCTTGGTTATCCATAATATTATTAGGGATGGGATACTTTGTACTTCAGTAGAAATCACCCAATATATCATTGTATAACTAGGAATACTCATTGTAGATTGGGTCTTGTTCTTGGGTAATGACCAATGTGAAAATAATAGGCATTTGGATATGAAGCTTTCCTTTTCCATTTTGTCACCCTTTCATAAAAATTGTCTTAGATTTGGGCCTTCCATGGGACTTGTTATTTTGAAGAGCATTAGCTATATGGAAGGTATCATGGGTAAAATACTCTCATAGACTATTTTCTAAATTTTCAATAGAAGGCATATGTGAAGTTGAGGCAAGGTAGTTCAACAAGTATCTCCTTGTATTTTTTCTTATTAGGTACTAAGTCTAGACTAAAATGGTAATTATAGCTTTCATATTCAACCTCTAAATGCTTACGGTATTTATATGGATATAAATCTCCACTTATAGTTACCTTCATCCCATAGTGATGAAACTTGATACACCAGTGCAAGGTTGAAGGTATTACAAGGATTTTGTGTATCCATGGTATACCCAAAAGAAAATTATATGTTAAATATAGGTTTAACACATGGAAAAGTGTGTCATGGGTTAAAATCCCAATGATCACTCAAAAACTAATGATTCTTTATGATTCCCACTATTCATTATCATAGGCGTTGATAGTAATAGTCTATAGCTAAAGGTTAATTATTTTATATCCTAGATGTTTTATCAACTTTAGAGACAATATTTGATATCAATTCATTGTTTATGAGGATGCATTTAACTTTATGGATAATTATAATAACTTTAATGTACAATAGGTTATTATGGAAAGGGATAAGGGATGACATATCACTTTGATCAAATGTCAATTATTGTCCTAGGGCTAAGTGTCCAACCAAAGTTTGAATTTTTTCTAGTGTAATGTCATTTAGAACTTAGGATTGGCCTAAGATTTTGGTAAGGATATACTTGTGGATGGTAGACGTATGAAAAAAATCTAAAATAGAGATTTTTGTGGGTGTATTTTAGATTTATTCCATAATATCATACAATTCTCACTTAATAGTGGTAATTGGTTGATTCCTAGTTGGAATAGTGGGTTGGATTGGCTCATTGGCAAGGGGTTGCATGCCTGAGATGGTGACTTTAGACTACTGATTTGAGATTTCACAATCTAGTTTGGGTAAAGGACCCACATAACTAAAAGATGATGGAGATGGGCCAGAGAGGGTAATTCTTGATTACTAGTGTACTTGGCTATGGGCATTTGCCGATGAAGGGTTACCAACATAGGGATATAATATGGTAATCCTTGGTTTCTATTAAACTTGGTTGTGGTCATATGTTAAGGAAAGATTACTAGCATTAGTAGGATGATGGGAATTGTTATATAAATGTCTTTATATATTGGTATTTGGTCTAGGATTGATCATAATGGTAAAAATTTGACCACCTGTAATATGACCTAAAAATTTATTATAGTTGTGTGTAAGTGCATGATAGGTTTGTTGGTTATTGGGGTCATTTTAGCCTTGGTTCCATCCATTTTTTGGTTTACTTTTTTTATTTTTATTAATTTTTTTATTTCTATGGCTATGGTTATGGTTTTCATTATTGATATTGATGATTGGTATTATTATGTTATGGAAAAGAATTTTGGTAATACCTATGTTTTGATTGGAAGTAAATGCTCTATTATCTAAGTGGATCTCTCCATTTTCTAATATATTCTCAATGATATGCTTCAAATGCATACAATAGAATATATAATGTCCATGAACATGATGGTATTCATATAACTCATGCTCTTTATACCAATCTAGATAAGGTACTCCTTTCGGAAAGTGTTTTAGAATTAGCCAACCAATCATATTGACTATGGCTAATTTATGGAACACTATTTTAATAGGCTCATCAAGGTCACTAAAGACTCTAAGGGTAGGTTTTATTCTTTAAGGAGGGGTTTGTAAAGGTGGTGGATATAACATTTGAGGAGCTGGTTTGCGATGAGGCATAAACTACATTTTCTAGGTAGGATGTATTTGTGGAGTAAGCTACATTTGTGGGATAGGCTAAGCAAATAGTGTTTACACTATTTGAACATGGCATAACTTAGTGAATCCAATATAGAAAACATTATTTTTTTAGTTTTATAGATTAGGTTTTTATAATTATTATCTTGAGTGGGTGTAAAAGCTTGTGTTTAGACTAAGCCAAGGCTAGGACTCTGGCCTAAATTATTTTGGCTCTTGTTTTGGTTCAAAGAAGATAACTTAATAATCCATTTATTAATGAGGGATTTTTAAATATGTATACCTTTATCAATATATCCTTGAATGTGTGAGCACACTGAAGCTCCAAATGATAATATATTTCATCATGAATTTTTTTGGTAACATAACTACCAAATGTTTATCTAGTAGATTATGAGTAAAATGACTATGAAGCACTCTCCATCACTATAGGTAACTCTCAAATATATCACCAAATTTATTCTTGGATTGACTCAAATCAACTATCAAAATCTCATGCTTGAGATTATATGATAAATATTATAAAACCTTATTTAAAATATCATCAAAGTCAAATATCGAGTTCTTTAGCAACTTAATAAGCCACTCCAAACCCTGTCTAGGTAGACTTCAAGGAAAAATAAGAAGCAGGTAGATGTCACTAAGAACTCTTTTAATTGCTCCCTAGGGTCTCTTTTACCTTTTTTTTAATCAAATTTTAGTGGCTCATAACCTAGAGGAAATGGTATTTGGAGACAATCCATGTTAAATGGATATGAACACACGTCATATAATTTGAACTTCTTAGTATTTTTTCTTATCTAAATGGTTACAATTACATCTTTCATATATTACATCTCTTGGGATAAGAAACTTGATGACATAGTTGGTTGTGGTTGTGTTTGGGTGATAAAAGGTGGATTACCTTGATTGGGGTATAATGGGGGAATGGAGTATTATGAAATGTTGGTTTGATGGACTGATCAACTAGAAATATGCATATGTGTATTGGGATTAGGCTGTTGATACTACATGAGTTATTGATAAATATTCTAATTTGGATTAATAATATAGATTTGAGTTAAAGGGAATTGGATTTATGATGGAACTATGTGGCCTTGTGGAAGCTATTGTGCCTAATGAGTTCAAGTGGGAACTTATTACTCACTAGTCAAAGCTAGTTATATAAATAGTACTTGTTGTTGAGTAAGGTCCTATCATTGAATATGTGGAACATGTTTGGTAAAAGGTAATTATTTCTTAATAGGTACCTACTATATGTTGGCACCTCTTTATTAAACAAACACCTATTTGAACTAGCTACTTAGTGGGTGTTTGGAATTTGTCATTGACCAATAAGAATACATTGTTAACTAGACAACATCTATGATTATTAAGGTATATTGGTTTGTATCTATTGTGGTGGAAAATTTGTTTTGACCTATTGAGGTGGAATAGTGTTATAACTTTGTTGAGGTGGTAAATTGGTCTATGTCTATGTCCATGAAATATTAGCCATCACCAATTGAGTAGGGGTAACATTCACCACTTGTTAGAGTAAAGCATTAGGTAGTGTTTGGTGGTTACTTATCCCCTAATTTTGTGTGCTTGAAGAAGTATCTAATTGAGGAGTGGGAGTAACCTACTATGGTTGGGAACTAGGAATCCCTACCCCTTATTATTTCAAACCACTCGTAATATTGACAAGAGGCACTTATTACTGTAAATTATTTTGTGGTGTATTTAATTCACCTTGGTCTAAATTGGGATACACTTTTATGTTGTCTACTACACTTAGAACATGGTCTTTAGTATAATCCATAGTCTCTTCCTTAGTGACCAAGACATTAAACATGTCTCCTACCAAAGTACTTTGGAAAAAAGGGTCCACACTTAGATTAGTATGACCAAATGAATCAATTAGAATTATTTCCAAGGGAATAAGCTATATAATCATGTATTTTTTTTATTGAAGAGATTATATATATAAATAAAATAATAGTATAGTCCAATGTTAATAATACAAAAAAACTGGGTAGAAAAGTCACACCCCATGAGCAAAGTCACACTCAGGGAAAAAATCCTCAAGAAAAGTCCATCATATGGTTAATAAATGGACACTAAAAAAACATCACATTATTAGTTTAGAATAACTAAGCACAAATACAAAAATATCACATAGTAATAAAGAGAACACTCTAGAATCCACAATAAACATGGAGACAATAGGTCTTGAGGATTACCACCTCATCTTCTCAGAGTAGAAGGATTATTATCTATAGGTAATAGATCCTAGTTGTCAGTTTGTTGAGATTATAATATATTAGTTTTATGCATTTTAGGAGAGATTTCCATAGTCATAGAAATTTATCTTGGAGGTAAGGACACCAACCCCTATTCTAACCATTGTAATTCAGGGGAGGAGGGCCCCAAACCCTACCATTGACTCTATTTATGGAAGATCCACTCAGACCACCACATAATAGAGAAGACCATAGAGGTGGTGGATAATAAGGAGAATAACTGTTATGTCTAGTTATATAATGCTACTAGCATGCACCATGTCCTCACCCTCAGGGAGGTAAAATAAAACATGGTGGCTTATGACGTTTTTAGATGAATGTATATTGGGCATTTCCCTAGTGGTCAAGAAAATGCTATAGATGATTAAGTTCTAGGTGAACTTTATTAGTATAGATTTAAATCTAAAGAGAAAAATTAGATATAATAGTAATTTTGTTAGAAACAAAAAAACTACATTCTATCTCTTCATGTTTAAAAAAATCTTAATTTATAGCTTTCCATATTTGAAACTAAATATTAACATGAAATAAATGTAAAAATATATTTTATTTTATAAGAAGAAGAGCTAAGTCCCTCAAGAGAGCCATTTTCCATGTAAATAACTCAAGTCAAAAAGGATGAAAGAGGGAATGAATCCAGTGCTATGAAAATTGTGCATGAGAGAAAAACCAA
Organism: Torreya grandis; assembly: GCA_037957365.1. Classification (NCBI taxonomy): domain Eukaryota; kingdom Viridiplantae; phylum Streptophyta; class Pinopsida; order Cupressales; family Taxaceae; genus Torreya; species Torreya grandis. The sequence continues at coordinate 1,596,711 of JARHVA010002629.1, forward strand.
AAAAGTTGTTTAAATGTCTTAAGTTATTGACAAGTTAAGCATATGGGATTTAAAACCCTAGATGTTTGATCTAGTCACCCATAGGCAAGCCATGACAGAGAATACAACAAAGAAAATGAGCTTTTGGGCTCAATAAAAGTAGACCATATAATGCTAAAATGCTTAGCCCAAACCCCATGACTGAAAAAAATATTCCATTTGAAGTTGAGCATTTAATCTAGAATGGGTTAAGGGGATAACAAATTATAACCCAGCCGAGGAGAGTATCAAATGAAAGGAGTGGTCATAGGCCAATGCCAATCCTTCCACCAAGGAATAAGGGAATTGACCCCTATCTTGTACAAATACTCATCAGGTATGAAGCCTTGAATTTATAATATAGCCTTTACATCTGGATTACTTAAATGAAATTTATTTTTAATTTACTACCAAGTGAGCCAAGATTGATTCACCTTATAGAAAAGGTCAAATATGTTTTTCACACCTTTCCTTAAAAATCTTAACCCTTTAACCCAAGGGACTAAGGTAAAGGGAACATTATGAAAATTTAAGCAAGGTGACCATGAAAGAAAATGGGATTTAATAGAGAGGCCATTCCTGAAATCCTCACCTATCTAAGTAAGATGGGGTTTAAGTTTCTCCCATGCTTTTTATAGACTTTGCACAATAAAAGTACCATTAATTTAATTTGGCACTAGGGTGATAAGAAGGGAATGAATTCCTAAGACCTACTGAGCCTTCCTACCATAAGGGATCCCTAAAAAATATAGTAGTGAATAAGAATATTCTAGGATTCGTCACCAATAAGACCCTTAATGATCCATTTAACACTAAGAGCAAGGCCTTGAATTTTAGTATCCAAAAGACCCAAACCACATAATTCCATTAGATGACAACATATGTTCTACAAAACTCTATGAAAGCCCTTGTGACCTTCAAAATTAACCCATAAAAATATCTTACGAGTTTTTTAGTTTACTATAAGCAACATTAGAAGGGGCCCAACAAGAAGAGTAATAAAAATGCGTAGCTACCAAAACCTTATTAAGGTATAGTGTTCACATTATTGATATAATGATGTAAGTATTTTTATTATAAAAATATTATGTTAATAGTTTATAGGTTATATTTATTAATGCAATTTAGTTAATTGAATATATTGTTAATAACATTATATTCATATGGGTTGGTTAGTTGGAGTTTTTTTGTGAGAGATATTGGTGGAGATTGTATATCCCCAATTATAGGAATGATTTTCATATATAATATGTACTCCCACATGGTTTTTCAAGAGATCAAAATATAATAATAATAATATATTATTATGTTCAAATTATTTCATCTAATGTTCAGCTCTTTTAGCTTGCATTGATTTTCTACTAATCTAAACTAGATCTATTATTTTGTATCAGAGCAGTCAAAGATCTTGTGAATAATTAGAGTCCTAAGAAGTTATTGAGATTATGCCATAATAGGTTTATGTTATTTAAGGTAATATTGTGTACATTCAGACCATTCATGTTTGTTCACTGTAAACACTCTAAACTTGACGGTTGTGTGGCTCTCATGTATCTTTGTGTAGTACTTCATGTGATTTTTTTTTTGAGATTTTTTTGATCAATCACCATCCAATTTTTTCATTTTACATGGATAATTAATATACATGTTACAATTTATATACTTATAGTTTGATTTCAACCTTTATCTTGATAACAACTATTATTTGTCATTCTGGTCTATTGTCTACCTCACCAACCTATTTATACATGCACATAATTTTGTAGTGATTTAAATACCTAAATATGTTAAATATTCAATGTAAATCATTGGTTCAAATCTTATTATCATCATAATAAAATTCTATAGTTTTTTTCACTTTTGAATACTGCTATTAGAGATCATGGTAATGAGCGAGTAGTTAGTATTGGAACTTGAATCTCATTCTACAACCTATCCATTACATCAACTACATTGGAATATGCATCTAACCTCAAATTTCATCCATGTAGACATGTGCACATATCTTATCCAATATGATATTTTTTGTAGATTGGTTTGTGATCCATTCTACTCATTACCTGTTATGGCACACCACCCCTATGTACTCATCGATCGTTCCATAAGCTCACAATATTGGTTAGACATTTAATAAGTTTTTTGTTTTGTATTTTTTTCATGTCATAGGTAAAAACATAATATGATTAGGTAAAGAGTCAAGTTATTATTTTCATTCATTCTAATATGGTCTTTTATAGTCTTAAAAATTGTCAAAGTTTAATAATGTTATTTTATTTAAGACTTATTTGTAGTTATGTTAATATTATTCAGTTAGATTTTTAATTATAGCCTTTTTATATATTAAAAATTAATGATATGTTTATAGGGTGGTTATTATTATCAAAAGTGTTTGTAAAAATTATTGAAAGAATCAAAGTTTGTCATATATACAAAAAAAATTCAAAAGGGTCACTTATTAATTATGTCTAGTTTATTGTCAAAAGTCATTCTTACATCAAGGTGTATTAAGTCATTGATATTTTAGTTGTCAAATGTTAAAAATCAAAAAATGAGTCAAGTAATTGAGTCATATTTTTTAAAATTCATTTTTATGTCAAAGTTATCAAATTTATTCCCATCTTATGTAAAGGATGCATTTTTTAGGAACTTTGATGTCCTGAGTCAAAAGTGTCAGTTATGCCTATGGGAGAATCTTGTCATCAAAAATGACATGAGCTTCATGACTTAAACTAAGTAAGTAGTATCATCAACTAGAGGAAGGAGGAAATGGAGGCTAGAGGTTTCATATCCTCTCATTATCCACTAGTGATAGGGACACTTTCTAATTTAGTGGCATTTTTCTTTTCAGTTGTGTGGTGTATTTGTTTTTAGCATAGTGTGCTTTGAAATAAGAACAAATGTTGTATATCTTTTCACATTTTTAATAAGTGAACTGTATATTCATATATAAATTATCTAAAATGTGATAGTGATGAGAGATAAAAACTATATTTCACATCATGATGTGGTTTATGATAAGCCACTTATAAAATCATTATTTGTGGTTTCTAGTTAGCCAATTATACAACCACTATTTTTTGGTTCGTCATCAGCCATTTTTAAAACCATCATGTAAGGTTTGTGATTGTCCTCTGAAAATCACTGATTCATGATTATAGGTGCAAATATGGGAAAGTTATTTTCCCCATGTTCACATTAAGGGAGTGTTAAGGTATAATGTTCACATTATTAATGCAATGCTATAAATATTGTTATTGTAAAAATATTATGTTAATAGTTTACATATTATATTTATTAGTGTGTGTTAGTTAATTGAATATATTTTTAATAACAACATATTCAGATTTAGTGGGTTGGTTAGTCAGAGTTTGTTTGTGAGAGACATTGGTGGAGATTGTATCTCTTTAATTATAGTAATGATTTTCCTATATAATATGTACTTACATATGGTTTTTCAAAGAGAGAAGATTATAATAATATATTATTATGTTCAAATAATTTCATATTATGTTTAGATCTTTTAGTTTGTATTGATTTTTTACTAATCTAAACCAAATCGATTAAACCTTGGAGTGAATCTAAAATTTTCTATCTAAAGACAAAGGCTTTGTGATTTAGAAAGAAATTTTTTTCTCAACCCTTTACACTACATAATACCATAACTTAGAGGGAGAAGCTCAAAAATAAAAAGGTATGGAAAGGAATTTAAACTAAATCCTTGGAAGAACCACTGCCACTAATATCCCTCTAGCCAAGGAGGTTTGGGAGCTAGATATTAGTGATAACATTGAGTCTTTCTCCATTAAATAGATGAGATTAAAGAAAAATGAAAAATATGAAGGAATTCCATATAATTATTAAATGATTCTTCTTCTTTTTGAAAAGTGATAAAGGAATCATTCACTAAATGACCATTCAACAACTATCAGTTGGACTGAGGGAGGGAAATGTCTTTCACTAAACTCCTAGAAGTGTAATTGGATAACAAGTAAATAAATACCTCTATTTCTATCACATATAATGAGGGAGATAAAGGACATACTTATTGGATATAATGATGAGGTTTAAACCAAGAATATTGAGTGTCATTGATGGTAATACATTCCTCATTACCCTAGAAAAGCATATTGATCATATGAAAAAATTTGGGGATAAATCCAAGGGACTATAACATAGATAAGATAAACGGCCACTAATTATACTCATAATAATTTTCAAAATCAATTTTAACAAACAAATCTTTTTATTATAAAATTGAGCCCATTCCATACCTTCCTAAACAATAATGACATAATCCAGAATGAATATGTGTTGATTAAATCTAGTTTGATTACTTCTAACCATTAAAGGAAGAATATGTTTTAACTTGAGGATTAGAAACTTAGAAATAATATTATAGGATACATTTATAGGAGTAATAGGTCTCTAATTGGTAATAATTTTAGGGTCACCAGCTTTGGGAATAAACTTAATATTACCCTGGTTTATAACATGTCCCAAATAATTAGTTAAAACAACTTTAGAGTACAACTTATAAAAATCAAGACCTACAATATCCCAAAGATCTTGATTAAATTCACATGGAAAATCATTAATCCTTAGGTATTTTTTAACCTCCATATTCCTAACTTCCTCATGGAGATAACTAAGAGATAAGGGCCTATCATAGTCAATACTTTGGGAATTAGATACTTTGTAAGGAACAACATGAAGAAATTGATTAAGAGCCATTTATAATTTTGAAGAGGTGTCCTAGGCTAAAAATATTCCATTATAGTAATGAAAAAAATCTTGAAAAATGTTAAGAAGTTTGGTAAGTTTAGCATTTCCTTCCTTGAAAAATTTAATTCTATCAGTATCCCTTTTGGAATGGATAATAAAAAATAAATCCTTATAAACTGTCTCCTATTTCAAACTAATGCATAGGAGCTCTCAGCTGAGCTCCTATAGATTTGTGGGTATCCTCCACTTGAAGCTTATGATGCCAATGGGATACTTGATTTTGAATTTAAACATTAAAAAGAGATAGTTTTAACTCCTATGAAACTCAAAGGTATTCATAGTTTGTATCATTATACATAAAATTATAGAAAGAGGTAGCTTGTTTACCACAAATACTAAGAAAGGTGGTAGTGCAAGGTAGAACATTTGACCACCACTAAATCTAGCCAATATCCCCCTCTGATTAGGGAACCAATTTCTAGATTCTAATTATATGCCCCATTATTATTTCATGTTTAATATGAGTATTATTAATATAAAATTGAGTTGAGATAATCTTCAATTGATGTGTGGACCAATCAATATTGAAATAAATAGAGTGTTGATCTACTAAAAAAGTGTCAAGGATGATCAACACTCGCTGGCCATGTACTGAGCAAAAAAAGTGGTCTTGTTCAGCTAGTAAAGCTTGGTCTAGCCATTGAAGCACCCTATCTTCTCCTTGTTGAAAATTAGACCAAGTAAACTAGGGGTATTTGAGTTTTTCCTTTGATAATGATTGGGATAAAACAACCCAAGTTTATTACACATATAAAACCAAATCTCTCATTCACCAGCACACCAATGCATGGGAAGGCACCCTTCCTTATACTTAATTGATTTTACAATGTTGAAATCACCATAAAAGACCTAATTCATGTAAAGAAGTGAGTTAGCCATCCATCTATAAAGTGAGGCCCATTTCATAACATTATTAGAGTACAAGTTAACAAACCTAATGATGTGATTATCAAAATAAAAAAGGGTCTAAAAAACATGATGGGTGGGGTCCAAACACCAAGAAATAATGTTTTGAGAAATCTCTAGAGCTAATAAAGTGATGGCCACACCATGATCAAATTCATGCCAATATCCTCACAAATAACCTTAGGCCAAATTATTCAAGTTGCATTTTATAGGAGAGAGCTAGAAATATTGACCTCTTGTAAACATAAAATTTTCATACTACCAAAAAGATAACAACTATTCCTTACTGCATACTTATGTGAAGGATCAATAAGGTCCTAAACATTCTAGGAGTAAACTATCATTGAGAACTATTGAGGTGCCTATCATTATCCTCTATGAGATCTTCAAGTGCAATAAATTGATTATACTCATTTTAAATGGTTATCTCTTACAAGCCATATATTCCTCCTTATAAGAAGAAGAGGGACTTTGGGAATGCCAAAAAACTAAATTATAATCCAAAGTGACCAAAATCCATTATTCCTTTAAGATGTTCACTCTAGGAGAAGGTTATGATGGTAGATATAAAGGTGGCACCTCAACTAGATTAGCCACTAATTTTGGTGTATGCACAAGCATAGGTGAAGCTTTATTAGGAAATGTATATTTGTTAGTAGATGTTGATGCATGATTATTCATAATAGGTCTATATGAAGAAGCCTATTGCCTACTTCCACCTTTTTATGAGTTATTACTTTTGTTGGTGACTATGGTCCAACCATCATTATTACCATTATGAGGTTTAGCATTAGGTCTACCTTTTTCTTGAGAAATAACAGGCACTTTCACCATCAAAGGACATTCTCAGATCATGTGGTCTAAGGAATAACACTAAAATCAAGTATTCAAGAGATAGATATTAAAACCTGCTAAAAATATATATTAATCCCAAATTTCATGTTAATGGAGTCTTTAAAATCCTAAGATAAATCCAATTTTACATAAACCCTCTTTTGGGGATGATCCATAAATAAATTGCTCTACTCATGGGATATAAGGTGCTTGATGGGTTTTATGAGTTGATTAATGAAGTACATGAATTGACCCATCATGGGGCCCTTTCCCTTTGTAAGTGAATTTGGATCTTGGTTTTAAACTGGCATGAGTTCATGATGGTAACTAGTAGAGGCTTGTTTGATTGATCTGATATGGGGTATGTTAATAGGCACTATAACTAGACAAGGTATATTTTCATGGAGAAAGTCTTCTAAAAACTTGGCTCCTACCTCTATGGCCCTAACCAAAACCTTGTCCTTATTTTCAATCAAGTGACAATCAAATAAGTATGTGTCATAACTTGATGGAATGGTAAAATAATAAGGATGTTATTGGACTTGTTTGATAGCATATACCACATTAACAAGGTACTAAATTATATGTTTTGGCTTTTGACCTAGATAAAGAGATGTAATAACTAGATATTATACTAATGGATCTTTCTCCTATTTTACATATTGATTTGTTTAAGGGGGATATGGATCCCTCTCAAAAACTACATCATCCCAATATGGGTCTTAAACAAAGGGATCATTCATGACTATGCTTTCTTAAATCATATTGTACATGGTCTAATTACATATGTAGCAAGGCATATATGAATCCAAGGCTTATGTCTCATGAAGAAAAGGTTACAATCTCATAAAACCCTTGAAACATGGTCTAAAAATATTGGTCTATGCCTACAAATGTCTTAAAACTTGGTCTAGATTGAAAACTTAGTCTATTTATTCAAATGGTTTGAACTTAGCCTAGAATGGATATTTTCTCAAAAGCTATCAATAAAAAATTTGGTGTCAAATATGTTAAATACCCTATGGTATTCACATAAATGATCAAAGGAAAGGCAAATATGAATCCTGGTCTTGAAAGAGTGTTTCGAACAAATATAATCTAGGTTTAAAATGAAAAGGTGCTAGGTATTTAGTAAAAATGCACAATGTTAGACCTAAAAAGGCATAAACTAAATCTAAAAAACTTTAAGGAAATTCTAGGTCTTTGGTAAAATGGCACAAAGCTAGACTTAAAAAAGCATGAATTAAATACGAAAACTTTAAGGCTGTTAGGTTGTGGAGCTAAAAGCTTCACTGATGCAGACATGGAGGAGGTTGCAAAAGGGTTGCAGAGTGTTACTGTCACCGGCGTAGGTCAAGCCAACCGACATCGGTAGGGAGGAGACAGGAAGGCAACCGACATCGATCAAAAGTTGGCCAGTGTCGGCGACCCCCAAGTAGACAGGGACCGATGTTGGTCACCTGTGGTTCGAGCTACAAGTATGTTATGGGTAGTTTGTTGACGAACCAAGTGTTTGCATGATGAGAACCATTTTTAGACTGAGAGCTGTGGATCTAATTATTGTAATTAGATGTCTAATTATTGTTGGGATGAGATCTATATATTAGACTCATGGTTGTATTGTAAACGTGTGCTAGAGAGTAAGAGAGCAATATTATAAGCTCCTTCTGTGTGTGAGGTGAGCATGGTGTATTCCTCCTAGTGCCATAGTACCAAGTGTGGGTACGAGCTTGGAGAATCAACAGAGTTCTTCATGTATGTATGATCTTGGTCATCAGGTGAGCATGGCTTCTATAGGAGATCTACATGGTAAGTAAGATCATTGATTTGTAGGTGTATGTGTGTGCAAGGTCAAGGTTCACAGGTGTGCATAACCAGATTGATTTGCAGGTGTGCAAGATCAGAGAGGATAGCAACACAATAGGGAGTAGTGTCAGGAGAGATCTATTTGGAGTACAGTGTGTACTCAGATAGAGCAAGAGAGGAAGGCAAGGAAGATCCTTCCATAAGTAAGGTCTATTGAGGTGCATGTTATTACAGGTTTAGGGGAGATCTACTTGAAGTACATTGAGTACTTGTGGAGTACGTGGAGCACTTGTGGTGTGCGTGGAGCACTGGAGGTGAACACCAACTCAGTTTTTGAGTTGGGTGTTGGGACCTAAGGGAGAGAGCTTTGAGGGAAGATTTATTGTTTATGCCCTAGAGGTGTGGGAGCCTTAGAGGTGTGTAAGGAAGAAGAACTGTGGCAGCCTTCTTTGTTGTATTTCCTTCTGAAAGAGTTTTAATACAAGTTGTGTATTGTCTCTCATATCATGTGCTATTTTTGAATTCTAGTTACTTGTGTACTCTGATTAAATTCTGCATATTAAGTTGCTTGGTAATCAATTATGTGCTTCCAATTTATTTATATCCCAACACGTGGTATCAGAGCTAAGGTTGCAGGAAGTGGTTTTGTGTTTGGTTACAGGGCACTCTCAGGGGTTTTTGATTAAGTGGGAGTAGAGCAATGGTAGATCAAAGTAAGCTAAGAATGGAGGAGTTGAAAAGCACAGATGGTCACTTACGGTCCTATGGAAAGAAAGAGCAAGTAAAAGAAGATTGTTGGTTGGTAATAGATCAACATGAAGGAACTGAAAAAGTAGATGTTGTAGGTGATGTGGCACATGATGCTCTGGGAGGTTTCTTGGATAAATTTGAATCTTGGATAAAAGATTTGGTTGCCTCTTTCCATGCAGCCCCAAGGAGAGGAGCTGGTGAGCCTTGCCAAAGAATTGGCAAAGGGGAAGTGAAGCTGAAATTGCAAGCGACCAACACATGGGGGTTGAAGGAGGTCATGTAGGTCTCAGGTTTGGAGATATGGCTAATTTATTCAGAAAGGTTGGGTGATGAGAGATGCACGAGAACTCTCACAGCGAATGCACTTGAATTAGCTAGTGGTAAGAAAATAGGTACTCTTTATCTACTTGTTTATATTATTGATTCTTCTTTTGTTATGGAGATGTGGCTTTATAGGCTTGGTCACATGAGCAGGAAGGAGATTCATGTTCTTAATTAGAAGACATATATATTTGACAGGATTAAGAACTAGAAATCCTTGGTGTTCTTGGAGGAGATGGCGGACAGAGACCAGTGGATGGGGCTGGATACTTCTGAGCAGGGCAGTTTGGACATGGGACTTGATTCAAAGGAGCTCGCAGGTAAAAAGTCATCACTCACAGGAAAACATAGGTATCAGCATCAATAGGAAAAATAACTTTAGCATAGGTAAGACCGATGTCATTCAGAAGGATCGATGTCGACAGCAGGAGGACACCGACATCGGTAGGGTTGGTAGTCAGACAGGCACATGAACCAATGTCGATTGGATGCAGACTGTGTGGTGACTGAGGTCAGTCATTGTAACAAGTTTTGTGTGGATAAAACACTATTAAGGAGTCTCAAATGCCCATATGGAGGACTAAAGATGTAAGTAAGCCTCAAATTCATTGTTCCTCTTCTTTATACTAGTTGCTGACTGCAGAGTAGGAAGGATCCAGGAAACAGTGGGAGCATGGCAGGTATATGATGTAGAACCAAGCAGAGACTTGGTAGGGTTGCCAGTAGGGATGAAAGCACATAGACGAATGGATTCCTTAGTTGAAGAATAGAGAGAACGAACATGTGAGATGGAAGACTAGGTCATATGGTCTTGAGGGAGCTGCAGGATAGTGGGACAGGACTAATAGGTGGTACCAGGTGGATGACAAAGTAGGGCTTTAGTCAATGTCAGTATAACCATTATGTTTGACTTACCAGGTGGATCTTGGTCGTAACATTATCCTATTGCTATATGTGTGGATGAGCTTGGTATAGGTTCAGACATACAGGGTTTTACTGAGCTAAGGGTAAGATTAGTTTAGTGGCATGTCATGAAGAATTTACAGCAGTGAAATTCTTTGGCATGGGAGACATGGAGATCACAGGTTGATTTTGTCTCCAGTGGGAGCTGATGTGAATCAAGTGTTGGTGAGGTTCATTACATAGGATGTAGAGCCAGAGCACACTAAGGGCTAGATAGTTTAGTGTTCGAAATCACATGAGGTCTGGTATAGACTTGAGTTTGCCCAAGCAGTGGGTGTTGTCAGAGAGTTAGAAGCCAATTCAAAGAAGTGAGTTCTCAAGGATTTGAGAGGGACCAGTAGCAGGGATTCATGCTATTCAGGGTCAAAACTTCACTACATGTGTTTGTAGGTTTGGATGCAGCAGGGTACTCAGATGACAGGAGGTACATCGCAGGTTGTGTGGTGGGTTGTCTTCAAGATTCATCTTAAAGAGGGATATAAGCCAAGAAATAGATTAGATGGGGTATAGGTACAGGTACAGTGCAACTATTTATCTCCAAGTGGGAGATTGTTAGGTTGTGGAGCTAAAAGCTTCATTGATGCAGACATGGAGGAGGTTGCAGAAGGGTTACGGAGTGATACTGTCACCAGCGTCAGTCAAGCCAACTGACATTGGCAGGGAGGAGATAGGAAGGTAACTGATGTCGATCAGAAGTCAGCCGGCATCGGTGACCCCCAGGTAGACAGGGACCGACGTCGGTCACCTGTGGTTTGAGCTGCGAGTATGTTACGGGCAGTTTGTTGACGAACCAAGTGTTTGCATGATGAGAACCATTTTTAGACTAAGAGCTATAGATCTAATTATTGTAATTAGATGTCTAGTTATTGTTTGGATGAGATCTATATATTAGACTCATGGTTATATTGTAAATGTGTGCTAGAGAGTAAGAGAGCAATATTATAAGCTCCTTCTGTGTGTGAGGTGAGCATGGTGTGTTCCTCCTAGTGCCACAGTACCAAGTGTGGGTACTAGATTGGAGAATCAGCAGGGTTCTTAATGTATGTATGATCTTGGTCATCAGGTGAGCATGGCTTCTATAAGAGATCTACATGGTAAGTAAGATCATTAATTTGCAGGTGTATGTGTGTGCAAGGTCAAGGTTCACAGGTGTGCAGAACCAGATTGATTTGCAAGTGTGCAAGATCAGAGAGGACAACAACACAATAGGGAGCAGTATTAGGAGAGATCTACTTGGAGTACAGTGTGTACTCAAATAGAGCAACAGAGGAAGGACAAGAAGATCCTTCCATAAGTAAGGTCTATTGAGGTGCATGTTGTTACAGGTTTAGGGGAGATCTACTTGAAGTATGTTGAGTATTTGTGGAGTGCGTGTAGCATTTGTGGTGTGCATGGAGCACTGGAGGTGAACACCAACTCAGTGTTTGAGTTGGGTGTTGGGACCTAAGGGAGAGAGCTTTGAGGGAAGATTTACTATTTATGCCCTAGAGGTGTGGGAGCCCTAGAGGTGTGTAAGGAAGAAGAACTGTGGCAGCCTTCTTTGTTGTATTTCCTTCTGAAAGAGCTTTAATACAAGTTGTGTATTGTCTCTCATATCATGTGCTATTTTTGAATTCTAGTTACTTGTGTATTCTGGTTAATTTTCGCATATTAAGTTGTTTCGTAATCAATTGTGTGCTTCTGGTTTATTTATATCCCAACAAAGGTAATTCTAGGTCTTTGGTAAAAAGGCACAAAGTTAAACTTTAAAAAAAACTAAGTCAAGGTAAAAACTTGCAATTAATATAACTCTAAGATAAACAATTAAAAAAACTTGTCTCAATGCTGGCATAAGTATTTTTAAAACAAAATTGAACTTGGTATAAAGCATTCACTCTAGGAACATGCCTAAAATTAATTGGTAAAGTCAATTTTAAGTAATAAAAATAAGAGCAATGAGTAAAGAATTCAAACACAAGTGATAATTAAGGCTCTAATATAAACTAATCAAGCTTAAAGTTATACTTAAAAAGTGAGTTTCAACCTTATTTTAAGGCAAAAAATTGACTCAAGGCACATGAAAATAAACCACTTGGTAGATCTAGGTGAAGGGGTCATTGAGTCGAGCAAGGAATTAGTCTGAGTTACATAATTCAAAAGTAAGAGGTAAACATCCAAGCCAAAATTAAGCAAGATCGAGGAGTAGACCAATCAATTTTGACTCTGAACTTCACAAAACAAATTATGAAATTGGTTTAAAAGGCTTGGAATTTTAAAATGGAGAACATCCTTTATCCAAATGGACAACATAACAACATTTTTAGACCAAAGGTACATGTAATTTTGAATTTATTTGGAAACAAGGCAACACTTTTATAATAACATGAGCATTGTAATAATGCACTTTCAATCAAATGGTATGATAATGATTTTGGACTCAAAAAATCCAAGGAAACTTTTTGAGGGTAAATGGGTAGCATAACGATGCATAATTCAAATAAGTGGTACACAAATGGTTTTGAGATAAGAAAACTCTAAGGAATAGTGTGATACAAAATAGTTAGAGTAACACCTCTTAGGGGAAGTGTGAAAACACATGATAGCTATGACCCATTTCAACTTTTGACAAATAAAACAAATAATTTTAGTCTCAAAACACACATGTAAATCAAATAAAATATAAATAACACTAATGTATCATCCTACCCTAAAATTGACATGGGTGTGTATAAATTCTACCAAAAATTCCATCGATATTCCAATGATTGATATTCATTAAGTGTTAATTCAAAAATTAAAGAATAGGTTTAGGTAAAAATTTTACGCCCATTCTATCTCTTAAGCATTGGTATGTGGCATGAACTTAGAGTGAGGAGCACTGAACATTTAGCAAAAAATTATATAGAAAGTGGGGTTGATTAAAAAATCTATAAGTTTTAAAATGCACTAGATAGTCTCAACTATGGCTAACATAATAGTGTAATCACATCAATTGGGTTTATACCTGCTAACTTACTATGAAAAGGTCTATTCTTTTGCATAATGAATCTAGATATGTATTTTTTAGTAGGGTTTGATGTTTAATAAGACCTAATACAACTTTTTGGTAGGATCAGAGAGGCTAGATGCTAAACCCCTTGGCAATCTTAGTATCACATTCCCTAATTTATATACCCCATCATGGAGTAGGGTTGGTGCAGTGCTAGGAGATAAAACCCCAAGTGAAAGCATCCCTAAAGAACTTGTGAGAAGGTGATGAACTCTTGAGCTCAATCCAAATGTAATAAAATAAATAAATTAAAAATGAAAAGACTATATAGGTCATTTATGAGTCACCCAAGTTACTCAGAGCTTGGAGGGAACATACACAACATTATTTTCAACAAGACCAAACAAATAAGGCAATAAAATAGGTGTTTTTGATCACCTGAGTGCCCTAAAGGGGATGAAGGGAGAGCATACACACTATAAATTTTGTTTTAAAAAACAAAATTTTAATATATGTAATTCAAAACTATATAAAGAATAAACAAAAATTGAAAATATCCCTTATGAGCTCTAACTAAAATGTAAGTTTTTTTTAATAGCACCAAATTTAAATGTGATTGAAATTTTGGCCCCTTGGCCTTATTTTCACTTTTAAAAATCTCTTGAAATACTAAAATACAAATTTTTTAAGTAATTTTAAGCACCTTAACCAAATGTGGATGAATTTTAATCTTTGTTTTGAACTTTGATTTTTCAAAAGGAAAAAAAGTGATTAAAAAACACTTAAGATTCCTTCTTCTTGGTTCAATTCTCTAAAAGTAAGGTTAATGGATTTGTTTATGCTTAAGCTAAGGTGAAATTCTATAACTTAGTTCAATAAGATACAAAATTAACTCTATGGAACAATTTTATAGTTATATAGTGACTGTGAACTACAAAATTATTTAGGCATATAAAAACATAGAAAACCATAATGTAACATGGACTTATAGAGAATTATTTTATAGTTCCCAAATAATTTTGCAACTTGTGTCAACAATTTTGCACTTCACCTCATCGATTTAGCAACTTTGAGAACAACTTGTATAAAACACAAAAAATAAAGAATTGTGATTTCTTTATTTAATAATGATTTCATAGTTAGATATATGATTTCATAACCTATAATGACAATTTCATAACCTATAATGATGATTTCATAACTAAAATTAATGATTTCACTATTATAAATCATGATTTTCAACTAAAAATAAATATTTCATAAGTCAAAAAGATTATTTCACTACTTTTAAATAATTTTTCAATTAACCATAAAATAAAGTACAAGTTGTGGTTCTTATAGGATGAGTTTATAGTTTATATTGATAATTTCACAACTTTTGACCCTGAATTCATAGTTTTATAGAGCCGCATTTTATAAAAAGATAATATCATGATTCTTCAAGATGATTTATTAGTTTTTCTCAACTATTTCATAGTTTTTATTGCTAAATTAAAAAATTTACAAGAATGAATTTACAGTTCTATAATTATAAGAAAAACATAGAAAGGTTAGATAAAAATTAAAAAAACCAGGTCTAAAATGAATGCTTCTTAGCTTTAAGGAGGTCTAAATATGCTCTCATTATGCATGTGGGGTGTGTGGACCCATTGAGGATTCCATTATGTGAGGTAGGAATCTAAGAAGGGACTTAATCAAATGTTAATATCATAAATCTCAATAAAAACACATAAATAAATCTAACACCTCAAGCCTAGCCACTGAAGGAGTAAGAGAATAATACAAGTTACAAACAAAATAAAATAAAATAAGTATTTTTCACCTTCCTTTTGAGCAAGAGTTTCATGTTGGCCTTGGAGGATTGTACTCAGTCATGTGCTAAAATAGTCTTTGACAATGGTGCTCCTTGCATCATTTCTCCTTGTCACTTTGGTAATGTTTGACTTGGATTTTTTAAGATGTAGCAATCTATCAATAATTTTTCATTATAAGATTACAATAAAGCTGTATCTAAATAATTAAGCATTATAACTTTGGATTTGAGAGATTCTTTTAGAATGGCCTTGGTACTTTTATTTATAGGTTCTCCAACTACCTCTAACCCAAGTGTAGTAAGGTTATATTTAATAGCAATTAAGTTTAAATAAACCTTGGTTAAGTTAAGGAGGGGAAAATTAATTAATATTTGGGATACATATCCCATTTATTATGCATGGCTCTTCATTTTTGATTTTAAGGATTTAATAGAGATATTTTTAATTCCTTGTCTCTGAGGATGATGATATCATCATGACCTCAATTTGATTGGAATTTTCTTTTTACAAAATTATAATTCACTAATTGTACATGGAAATTTCACTTAAACTTAATTTTATTTTCTTTGTTAATTCATTTTGATTAGAATTTTAAAATTTTAATAATTATTTAAGTGCCCCACTTAATGGGTCCAAAGGCTAATCTATCAATTTGTTAGGTTACAATTTGGCTAGAGATTAATCCATGAGATGTTACTATTGTGTATAAAATAATACCCCAAATAAGGATGCCTCAACATGATTCTTGGTAATAATGTTTGATGTGAAAATGAAATTGGGACACTTGGTGATTCTTAGGCTTAATTTGCACTATTTGATAGAAATCAATCTGAAGCCCAGTTGGAACATGGTTCTGGTCAAAATGGGGTGTCCACAACTATAACTAGCTAAAGTTAGTTGTAACTTTAATCATAAATATATTCAATAAAGATTGTTTTATTAAGATAGTGGAGACACATAACAAGGGGAGAAACACACAAGTATTAATAAATATTAAATTTTTTAATGATTACATATCATTCTTCTTCTGTGCAAGCATTTTAAAGATTCAATAATCACTTATAGATTGATCAAATAGTATTTTTTTTCTGATTGTAAAGTAATTTGATTGAATAATGTACATATATCCATGTTGTTTGATTTATTTATAATTGATTATATGAATATTAGCAGGTATTAATATCATTAATGATTGTAGATATTCAGTCACATGCACAAAAATCTTTTACTTCACCTAGATAATGATGAAAACATCACATTTTACGATAGATTATTAATATATCAATTATATAGTGATATTTTGTTGAAGATTTTTTTGTAATCAAACTTATTTTAGAGTTTATCAATATATATTTTTGCATTTCTCTAAGTCGATTCTTTTTCAAAATATCACACACTTTATTTTTTTAGTAGTTCTAGCTTGATTTAATTTCATAATTAGCTAGATTTATTTTCCTATTTAGATTAGTTTATTAGATTAATTTTTCTTACTTGTTAGTATTATTTTACTTTATTTTATTCTCACTTTAGTTTCTTAGTTATTTCTTTAAGTAGTTCTTAAATATTTCATCTTTAATTTTGTTTCCTTTATTTTCTTGTTGTTAAAGATATTTTTTGCTTTCTTAATTACTTTATTTTTTCTTTTAGTCTTTAAATTGATCATTATTTATTTATTTATTATCTTTTTGTTTTAGCTTAAGTGTTTATTTAATAGTTTATTGATTTTTTTGTTATTAGTCTTAAATTTTATTACATCATTTTCTTAGATTAGTTGTATTTTTTAGTTTCTATTATTATTTTTTATTAATTGTTCTTTTATTTTTAGTTAATTAATTGTTATATTAATGCTAGTCTTTATTTTTATTTCTTTATTTGGTTTTATTTTCTATTTATTTTATGTTTCTTTTAGTTTTTTATGTATTTTCTATTGATATTTTC
Source organism: Torreya grandis (assembly GCA_037957365.1). Classification (NCBI taxonomy): domain Eukaryota; kingdom Viridiplantae; phylum Streptophyta; class Pinopsida; order Cupressales; family Taxaceae; genus Torreya; species Torreya grandis. Next base: position 1,613,811 of record JARHVA010002629.1, read on the forward strand.
TTCAAGAGATTTCCTCCCTCATAGACTTTACTCTCTTAGATTATATTATATCTGATTCTGAATTTATACATTGGAAAATTAAATTAATTTTTGAATTTAAAGATGCTTAATTCATTATGCATTATGTTGAATTATTCTTAAACTCTTTAAAAATTAATTTATGCATCTTAAGATCAACATTTTCTCCATAGATTCCCTAAGACTAAATTGGTTTGATTTTATCTTGACCTATGTGCTAGGTGAAAGAGTTGATTCATTGATGTAATGTTTTCACTATCATTTTTTTTACTCTGCTAGGGATTTTTTCAAAAATTATGTATTTATTTATTTTTATTTTAGTTTCTTTGTCTATGACCATTATTGATCACCCTCCTATCATTCAACCTAAATTTGATATCATTAAAGATCAAATTGATAATGCTTTTAACCTTGTTCATTTTGATTAGTACAAGAAACCTTATAATTTACATCACATTATTGAGGTTATAGCTGAATAAGAAGTCAAAACAACCTTTTAAATAGATTGGTGTGTTACCTTAGGTCATGAAGCTCAATTTCATATTCAAGAGCAAAATATTCATATTCAGTGAGAAAGGGAACAAGGCCACTAATCCCTCAACTAGGATTGTATTACTTTCTGAAACCCTTTCTACTGAAAATTATATTTTTTCTACTGACCCTTATAAATTTGTTGAACCAATTGAGCCTAGAAAAACTTTAGAACATGTTAAATCTTCCAATGAAAGTAGTCAGAGATAGAATAAGAGATCTCATTTTTTATCTGTATATTAATATAAACCAAGATAAAATATGATAATGAAGATGATTATGATGTAGAAAATGATTTTTAATCTATAAATCCTTGGATTATTGGGAATCTAATCAATATTGATAACCATCCTAGTAAGTTACCTTCACTTAAAGGACTTAATGTCCCAAAAAATTTAGGAGCTCCTAGTGAATCTTGAGAAGATCATTTACATGATTTTAAATTGATTTTTGCTGCTTTGGGTATAATAAATATAATTGTTTCTATTAAAGTAGATTCATAAAATTTAGAAGGTAAAACATATCAGGCCTTTATTAGTCTAACTGCTGAGGTTATTAGCATTTGGAAGGACATAAAAGATTAATTGGAACTCAATTTTGGTAATCTTAAAAAATTATTTACAATTATTCAATGGAATTTTAAATTTTTATATTGATCAAGGTGATACTATTTACTATTTTATCACCATAATTACTAAGCTACATCATAAAATTCCTCATGAAATGATATTACAAAAAAATATGCATATTATATTTCTATAGTATATTTGCTTTGAAATACAAAATGGATTTAGAAGATAAAGACATAATAGATTATGATGCCATGATTAAGTTTTACATAAAACATGAAAATAAGTTAAAACATGTTAGATTTAAATATTGAGCTTCTACTGGTTTAATTTTTGATAATGCAATTCTTTTAAAAACCACATAAAATGAGTAGGTTTCCATCAAATAAAAATTAAATGATAAATCTTCTACATCAAGAAAAGTTATTAATACATAAAAAGGTAATAATAAATAAAAAGTTTATTATTTCCATGTTTATGAAATAAATAATGATCCTAACACATGTATAGTTGCTTAAAAGTTTAAACATTTTATCCATAAGAAAGATAGTATTTCCATTGACTTGGATGATAATATAAACACATGTTGTATTGATGGATCTTCTAAAAACATCAAAAAAAATAATATTCATGTTATATAGATGAGATAAAGGGATTATAATTCTATCCCTAAAGATAATCAAATACAACTGAAAACTAAACATCTACTTCCAAACCTTCCATGCAAGATAAAGGTAAAGTTACACATAATATTATTATTACAAATAATTTTGTTACAAATTTTCAACAATCTAACCCTTTATCTACTATTTTCAATAACATGTAATATACTCCATATAAACCCACAAATATAAATCATATATCCCATCTTGATGTTGGTGCATATAACATTATTGATGATATAGAAACCATCAAATATAGGTTATATTTAAATCATGATGCTGGTTTACCTATCCATCTTGATAAAATTAATGATGCTATTAAAAATCCAATCCTCAAGAATGTAGCAATATTGCAAGAAGAATCTAGTAATAATGATTCAAACTATGTTTTTGCTTAGTATAATGATCCTCCAATTGATTGCATTCCTTTGTTTTATCTTTCTATTAAAATTACTAATAAATTTATCCATAAATATATTCTTGATATAGGAGCTTCTAAGAACATTATTCTTACATTTATTGTTGATCAAATAGGCATATCTTATGATAATTTTAACAATAAATTTACTAGTTTTGATTCTTTCCAAACCAAGATATATGGTAAAATTTTAGACATTTTTATCAAAATAGCTCAAGATGAAAGAATCAGGTGCATATCAAATGTACAAGTTTTATACATTTCTACTAACTATGCTATGTTGTTAGGTAAATATTAGTAAAAAGTAATTTTTATTTTCATGGGTAAGGATACAACTTAGATCCCTATTGAAAATGAAATTACAATTATGTATAGAGAGAAATGAAATATTAATCCTATAGAATCCATACCAACCAGTGTTGATTATGTTAAAACTAGAATTGGTACTTATGATTTGTTAATTTTGGATGAGTTTTATAAGTGGGAAATAAGAACTATTTCTAGAGAAACTATCAGTTATTTGTACTTTGAAAGAGCTTGTTCACAACATAAGAATGGTGTTGGAATTGTTTTGATTTCTTCTATAGGTAATTTTTTTCCATATGATTGTAAATTATCATTTAAAAATGCTAAAAAACATTTGAATTATAATATTTGTGTTTAGGTCTTGAAAAAATCATTGAATTAGATATCGAACATTTAAAGGTTTTTGGATATTTTGAGTTAATTATTAAACAAGTAAGAACAAACTATAAAACAAATCAGACTCATTTTCATAGATATAATTAGAAGGTTTGGTTATTTATTAAGAGCTTTGAAGCACTAAATATCACACATATCTTTAGAGAATTTAATCCTTATTTTGATAAGCTTGTTGTTTTTGTTTCTAATTCTACCTTAAGTAATAATGAACCAATTGTATATTTTTAATTTTTTTATATTTTTAGACCTAAAATTCTTACTATTAATGATAATTGGCCTATGTTCTATTGTGATAAATACATTGATTCATTTGTTAAGGATAATTATTTTGACCATAATGATAATGTGATAAATTATGGTGACTATTTATAGTTAAGAAATAAACAAATGCCTTCTAGTTTAGTCAATTTAGAATATTTATTCATGCCACATGATCAACTTAAAATCTTGTGAATCGAGGAATCATCTAGGAGAGTTATAGGTGATATTGTTCTCATTACTCTTGGCACTAAAAAAAATCCTCAATTTGTATATTTAGGTATTCATTGTACTATCAATGAAAAGGTTTAACTTATTATATTGTTTAAACAAATTATAAATAATTTCGTATGGTGTTATAAAGACCTAAAGGTTTATGATACTAGATAATCAAACATTACATACCTATTGATCTAGATATAAAATCCATTAGGTAGAAATTTATAATAATAAGCCCCTTATTGGAAGACACCATCAATAAGGATATTGATAAGATGCTAGATGGTGGTGTCATATTTATTATACAATATTCATATTACTTAGAGATTTTAATTATTATTAGGAATAAAAATAATGATATCCATTTATGTAGATTTTAGAGATTTAAATAGAGTGTGTATTAATGATAACTATTCTTTGCCTATTATAGATAAAATTTTATAGGTTATAGGGTCTGAAATAATGTCACTTTTTGATACATTTTCTATTTATAATGAGATATTTGTGAATCTAGAAGATTGACACAAAACTACATTTACTATGCATAGAGGAATATTTAATTTTAATAGAATGCCTTTTGGTTTAATGAATGCGAGTGCCACTTTTTAGAATAACTATGCATGCATATTTGGATGACTTAATTGGAATCATTATTAAAGTCTAATTTGATGACCTCACCATAAATTATAACAAGATAAAGAAGCATATTGATCATCTACATACAATTTTATCTAGATGTAAGAAGTATGGTATTTCTCTCAATCCTAAGAAATTAGTTTTTAGAGTTATCGAAGGAAAGCTATTAGGTATCATTATTTCAAAAATGACATTTTAATTGACCCTAAATGCATAAAATATATCAAATATTTACCACATCCCAAAGACCAATATGGTCTTAGATATGTTTTTGTTAAAATTAATTTTATTCTTATGTTTATTTCATATTTTTTTGATAAATATAATCTAATAAAAAAATTCATATTTTATTGATAAATCTAATCTCTTATAAATTTTATTAAATAAAAATTAGACTTATATTTGGGATGTAGGTTCGGATTCAACTTTTAATGGATTAAAAAATTCCATTGCAAGTGTTCATATGCTTTCTAAACTAGATCCAAACAAACTATTCATTATCTATGTCAATGCAACTAAAATATCCATAGGTGTCATCATTACATAATATGATCATGATCATGATCATGAGGAAAGACCTATTAGATACATGATTTAAGTTTTGAAAGATGTTGATACTAGGTATCATTTGATTGAAAAAATTAATATTTCATTAATATCATATTTAATTAAATTTAGATATTTATTGATGGGAAATAAAGTTATTGTTTGTTTAAACATGATTTTTTAATCTTGTCTTTTAAAATAACCAACTATTCAAGGAAGGTTAGTCAAGTGAATTTTTGAAATTCAATAGTTTGATCTTAATTTAAAACTTCCAAAAGCATTAAAGGAAATGACTTAGCTAAAAAATTGGTTGAAAATGTACCCTCTAATATAAATGTTTTAGTTATTTCAATTGATGATTCTCTTTATGCTAAACCTCATTTCCAAACTATAAAGGTTGTTGATATATCAATAAATTTTAACATAGAACTTGAAATACATGACTTAGATTGTTTTTTTTAAAGACGATTGGTACTATGACATACTTTATTATATTCAAGATAAAACATGTTCTGATATATTCTATAAGTGACAAAGGCAAACACTTAGATTGTAGGCCTTAAAATTTATTTTGTTAACTTTTTTATATTCTATATAAATAGAGATGGTGTGTTGTTATGTTATTTAACCCATGATCAGACTCAAAAGGTTCTTAGAGGTTTTCATGGAGGCATTTATGGTGTAAAATATGTAACAAAACATACTAAATATAAAATATTACATGCAGGATATTATTATGCTATTTTGTTTCAAGATTCATATAAGTTATTTATGTCATATATTCTATGTCAGCTTTTCACTAGTAGAGATAGACTGTTAGCTATGATTTTATACCATGTTACTCATAATTTTTTTTTCTATAAATGGGGTATTGATTTTATTTTAGACATATATTCTCCATCTTCAACTAGACATATGTATATCCTAACCTTGATAAATCATATTACTAAATGGACTGAAGTTGTAGCTTTAAGAATTCATGTTATTGTTGAAGTGATTTTAATTTTTTTTAAATATAATTTTATCAAGATTTGATGTTCGTTATGAGATAATATCTAATAATGGTCCTCAGTTCATTTTTTATGATTACTTAGTTTTTTTAGGACATTATTAAGTCATTTCAAGGTATAATTCAAAGTATTATCCTCAAAGGAATGGATAAGCTAAATCTATAAATAAAAATTTGATCTTAATTATAAAAAAAATTATTTTGTGAGAATAAGTAAAATTGACATGTCAAAATATTTGAAGCATTACGGTTTGATCGTATAATGGCGAAAGATGCAATAGTTTATTCTCCATTTATGTTAGCTTATGGTTTTAAAACTACTTTACCTATTAAGATTCAAATTACTTCTACTAGGATTGCCTTTGTATATTTAACAAATGATACCAGTGCTATAGAATAAAGATTTAATGACCTCTTACCCATTAATGAAACTAAATCAGCCACTTTAAAAAAATCTGAAAGAGCTAAAGAGAAACATAATAAATATTTTGACAAGAATTTTTTCAAAAAATATTCTTAAGGTAGGTACTTAAGTGTTGTATTGGGACAATGCACATGAAGAACTTAGGAAGCATCAAAAGTTTGATTCACTTTGGCTTGGTCCATAAAATATAGTTGTTGTTCTTGATGAAAATGTATTTCATTTTCAAGATATCAATATAATTTGGCTACACTATTCAATTAATGACCATCATTTGAAGACTTTATTCAATTAAGTTGCCTTTTCTTGTTTATTTTTTCTTTGTTTTCTTTCCCTATTTCACTTTATTTTGTTTTCTTTCTATTTTTCTTATTTTATTTTGGTGTGAGTTTGAATCTCTTGTTAATATTTGTATGATTTTCATCATTATGAGGGGAAGACAAAATTATCTTCCATATTACTATAATTATTTTTGGTCAAGGATTTAAATACTATGTTAAAATTTTGATAAATATTTTATAAATATAGAGTACTTATTATTCTATTGTTATGAATGTTGCTTTTAGAATTGATATTCTAAGATAATTCATTAGTTTTTCATCTAGCCTAAATTTTCCTATTTAAATTTTTTCTTTTCTTCATGTCACACTATCTTAACAACCCATCCTTTAATTTTAATATCTGTAAGGGGTTTGTGCATAATCACTTAGGAAATAATTGACTTGGATTGCACTCTAAAGTCTATAAAATTCATAATTCTAATTAAAACCCAATTTCACAAGTGAAACTAGCTAGCAAGGTCACTAGTGTTATATAAAATTTTAGTATCCATTTTTATTTATTTTTAACTCTCACATATGATGACTTGAGTCATGAAGATAAAAAATTATGACATGGGCCAACTTATTTGCATTCATTTAGTGATTAGTTTCTATGTGTATGATTAAATATGATATTATGTCATGTTGATTGATTTGAATATTCATAACATTATAAGAGAATTATACATAACATAGGTTTGATCAAATTATCATGAAATGATATCTCTCATGCATTCAAATTCTAATGTTGACTTGGTGGTCCCATAAAATTATAAATTTATATGCAATATAAAGTTGCAAATCAGTGAAGTTTGGTTTTAATATCATTGTTATATCATGCCTACAAGAAGATCACTTATGACATTTATTTCATGATGTGTCACATATTCATGCTTCATTTTAATTTTTCAACTAAATAATTTATGTCACAACTAAAATTTTATGTGCTCAAATGGTTAAAATTACCAATAACCTAAATAAAACTTCATAACATGGTTGATAATTTCTTACTATGTACTATTGCTCATTGATTTCATTTCCAAGAATAGTGAGTGGTTGGTCATTCATTATGGATGATATTATTGTGTGACTTGGTAACATAGTGATAGAGGTAAATATGGTTTTGATATAAAATTAAGTCTTAAAAAACATTATTTTAGTTGGTGGTTATTATTAGTTTTTGATATTTGAATTAGTTTATTTATATTTTCAATGTTGACGACTTGACATTTAAGGTGGTCATTTGATTTGTTATCAAATATATTGAATTAATTTAATTATAATATTTTATTAAATACTAATATATTTGGATATCTCAAGGCACTTTAAAATCTTGTTTGAATTTATGGCCTAGGGTGTTGAGAGATAACTTGTCTACATTGTCATCTATGGCATTAATTCTAAATATGACCTCAATTTTGTGGTCTTATTTGACATAAGGTGGAAAGAAGTTTAGGAAGGTTTATAAGTTGATTTGGTAGTTGATTTATCATTTTTGTTTGGGGTGACACTATCCACCAAATTGGTGGACACATCACCCTAACCAAATTGAATAAACTCGATAACCATAAGGCAATTAGTTTTGTCTTTCAGGCTCATTCTTGTCAAAATATTCATGGATGAGAAGTTCTAAAATTTATTTTTCTTGGTTTTTGGAGGTCAAGCAGGTTTAGTTCAAACCCTATCAAATCTTTCAAATAATTTATTGATAGGCATGCCAGCAATTATGGATATGATATTTGATAAATAATTCATTTCATTTCATACAAATATAATGGTTAATTATCTTCAAGGTATAATTTATATGAATGATTTTTTCTTAAATGTATGAAAAAATAAGGAAATAAAACTAGTTAAGGTAGTATTGTTTGTTGTTTAGAAAACATAGTGTTTATTTTAAGTTGAATTTACTACATGGAAAAATTGCCATTTGTGATAATAATGGAGTTTTTTATTTGATGGTAAAGTATTTTTATTGTATTCAATGATTATTGTTTTAGTGAATATTATTTATCTGGCATGTTTGAATTTCTCAAACATCATGGTTCTTTCTTAAGATTAATAGTTTGCATGACTTTGGGCTTGGTTAGTTTTATGTTATTTTATAGACGTTGTTCACGTTTGATAGTTGGTTTCTAGGTCATTAGGCTATGGATTTGTGAAAGTTGTGTTATATTTATGAAGAAATACTAGTTCAAAAATGTGTTTGTGTGGTTGATACTATCATTTAACTTATTTTTTTCTTGGATATTGAGTTTTATTAGTTATTTGTAAGCCTCTATCATATGATTACTCATGCATGCATGCCATTTATTTAAATCCATGAATTATTTTGCACCAGTTGAATCTAAAAGGTGGTGATTATAATTTTTTAGAACATATTAAAGTTGTATATGTGAAAGAAGTAACTAAAATTGGTTTCATTCAAAAAAATTTACCATTATTATTTCTTAAAATTATGCCTTGCCATTATGTTATCACCCCTTTTACTATAATAATGATCTGATTCATGTCTACATGCACAATCTGTGAAGTTGTAGTCATTTTCATATATGAGTAATGTTTGGTTTTCACTCATGTAAGTTTAATTTTTAGATTATATATGATATTAAGGTAAAAATTCAAGTAAAATTGTTGTGAAAATGTTTTCTTTTATGTAAAATTTCATGAGGGCATAAGAGATTTTGAAATGTGAGTCAAGATTTATTTTAAAGTATGACATGAAAATTTGAAAAGATAAACATGATATTTTGTATACAAAATGTTAAAACATTGAAAGGGGATTTTAGGGTTTATTTATAATATTTTGGTTCATCTCCCTATATGAGGTTTTGATTGAAATCTAGTAGGCATAGTTGTGGAGGCCATTCTTGTTTCTTGCATTTGATATCAAACCTACTTAAAAAGCAAAGAGAAATATTTTCTATTTATATTTAGAATTATGCATGTCATTTGATATAATTATTAAATAATGATAGCTACATTAGTGATTTATGCATATTTAGTTATAAGTTTAGACCTATTATATTTCAAAAGACTATTGCATTTGTTTTCAATTGACTGAATAGTCAATGGTGAAGATAAATCATAGTTTTCTTGGAATTGGTATCATGGACATTGTTTATTTAAATCCATTTCTTATTTCATACTAGATGAATCTTAAAGGTGGTGATTATAAGTTATTGGAATATATTAAAGTTATATATATGAGGGAAGCTACTATAGTTGGTTTCATTGATGTTTTTTACCATTCATTTTTCTCAAAATGATGCCTTGCCATCATGTTATCATTATTTTTAGTATAGTAATGATTTGATTTGTATATGCATGCATGATATTTAAAGTTGCAATTGGTTTCATAAATGAAAAATGTTTATTTTTCACTCATGTATTCTCCATTTTTATATTATGTATGACATTAAGGTAAAAATTCATTATTCTTGAGCCTATTTCTGTGAAAACCCTTGGTTGTTTGTAAAATTACATGAGTGCATAAGAGTTTTTAAAATGTGATTCAAGATTGATTTTAAAGGATGGCATGCAAATTTTAAAGGATAAGCATGATATTTTTTATACAAAATGTTAAAACATTGAAAGGGTATTTTATGGTTTAGTTATGATATTCTAGTTTGTTTCCCTACATGAGATTTTGACTAGAATCTGGTAGGCTCAGTCATGGAGGTCATTCTTTATTTTTGCATTTGATATTGAGTTTGGTTATAAATAAAAGAGAAATATTTTATATTTATATTTGAAATTATTCAATCTATTTGATATCATTATTAAATAATGATAACTATTTGGTGCTTTATGCATATCCAGTTAGATGTTTGGACCTGCATGTTTTCAAAATATTGTTACATTTGTTTTCAATTGATTGAATAGTCATTGGTGAAGAGAATTCATGGTTATCTTAGAATGGTATTTTATTTTTATATCAAGGTATGTTTTACTCATTCAAAAGCTTAAAATTGTGTATATTTGGAATTTTATGAGGAATTATTTAACAACTTGATTTTGATGAATTGGAATGGATAATATGGTTGATTTTTATTCCAAGCATGTAATATATTTATTTAAGATAATAATATATGATTTTATGAAGTTTTATCAATGAATTCTTTTTTGAATTTATTTAAAATTTAGAAATATCAGTGTGGACACTAGATTCTAGATATTCTGATGGAAATTTTTAAGGAAGAGGTAGTTTACTATACTCTAGTGGATCTAATTCATAAGGTAATCATTGTGAAAGATCATTTAGGGGTAATAGGAATTTTAATGATATATTTAGACCATTTCATCATGGTACTTGTGTTTCAATACACTTTGACCCAAATGACCCAATTTTCTTAACCATCCTTGATAATATCCTAGATTTATCTTTGAACTTGCATGGAAATATTTTGTAGGGAGGTTAAAAATGAGTGAGTTCGTAATATACTTCATATGGATGAGGTAAATCAATTGAATCTTATTTACACACAGCCTAAAATGCATTTAGTGGAGTCAATCTTATTTTAAACCATAATAATTTTTTTTTTGAACTCAACCTTAATCTTTAATCCAAACCCACCTCTAGTAATTGTGCCTAGACCCACTACACTTTTACATAATGTACCTTCATCCTCTAGCAAGAAATAAGTGTAAACCCTTTATCCCAACCACTGGTGACTCATGTGATGAATAGAGTGAAACTTTAGATTGATGATGATGTTGGAGGTATGAATATGGCTGAGTTACCTACTATGCCATTAGAGTACACTGAGTAACAAATAGATAAGGGAGATACTCTTATTCACTTAGTTTTTGTGAGTGATTTAGATTCATGATTTGATTTAGTTTGGTGATTTTTTCTTCTAGTAACTTATTGGTTAATGTTTGTTGAGAAACTTACTATGTTATTCATGTTATTGAGTTCTGAACTTTTTTAGTGGATTTGGTACTCTAGCCAATTGTAGTTTTGAAATATTTTTGGTTTGATAGCATGATGGATGTTCATTAATTTTATGATCATGTTTAGTATGATAATAATTTTAGTTGTTTATGAAGTGGTACTTACTTGTATAGTTGAATTTATAGAAATATGATCATATGATGATTACATTGAATATGTTATATTATTATGCATTTATTATGATATTTAATGTTTAGATCATTTAAAAAAACATTTGTTAATCATTTATTCATATGTGCATATAAATAGTTGTCTAGTGATGTTAACAAGTCAAAGGGCCCTCACCCTTTAAAGAGTATTAAGTTGGTACATATTATTTAATTTAATCTTTTGAACTTTATTTTAATGTTCTAAACATAAATTTAATTTATAAAATTTATAAATTATAAATCAAATAATTAAAAATTAATTAGATTTTATAAGTTAATTAAATTTTTAACTATAACTAATTAGAGTTAGTTGTATCTTCAAACATAAGTATCTTCAATGAAGATTTATTTTTAAGGAGATTGAAGACACATTATAAGGGAAGAAACACATATGTATTAAGATGTCTTCAATTTTTCAATGCTTACATTTTGTACAAGCATCTCTATGATAGAATAATAACTTATAGAAATGATATATTTTTTCTGACAATGAAGTAATTTGATTTAATAACACAAGTATATACAAGTTTCTTAATTTATTTATAACTGATTATCTAATGATTATTAGGTATTAATATCATTTATGATTGAAGATATGTAGTAATATACACAAAACTTATTATACTTCACCTGAATAATACTAAAAACATCGCATTTCATGATTGATTATTAATCTATAATTGTATAGTGACCTTTTGTTGAAGATTTGTTTGTAATCTGAATTATTTCTAAGTTTGTCAATAAAGTTAATTTTAATTTCCCACTTTATTTATTTATTAGTTCTAGTTAGTTCTATTTTCTTGCTTAGATTAGTTTATTAGATTAATTGTTCTTAATTGTTAGTATTGTTTTCTTTTATTCTCACTTTAGATTATTAGTAATTTATTTAAGTAGTTGTTCATATTTAATGATGTTTCCTTTATTATCTTGTTGTTTAAGTTATTTTTTGATTTCTTAATTACTTACTTTATTTTTGTCTTAGTCTTTTAATTAATCATTATTTGTTTATTATCTTGGTACTTTAATTTAAGTCTTTATTTAATAGTTTATTAATCCATTTGTTTATTAGTATTACATTTTATTAGATTAGTTGTTGGATTTATCTATTTATATTATTTATGTATATTAGTTGTTCTCTAATTTTTAGTTAATCAGTTGTTAGATTAATGTTAGTATTTTTAATATTCTTTTGTTTGGTTTCCATTTTCATTTCTTTTAGTTTGTTGTGTATTTTATCTTTTAATTTATTTTAGTTTATTGTGGAATTAAGAATAATAAAACAAATAATTTTATTTGAATTATAATAGATCATATATCTTTATTTCAAGAGATTACCTTCCTCGTAAGATTTACTCCATTGGATAAGTTAGATTATATCTATAAGGTCTGATTCTGAATTTATACATTAAAGATGTAAATTGATTTTTGAATATAATTATGCTTAATTTTATTATGTATTATGTTAAATTATTCATAAAACTACTAAGAAACATATCTGTACATTTTAGGATCAACATTTTCTCCAAAATATCTCATATGATTAAACTTGTCCAATTCCATCTTAACTTTCATGCTAGGTGAATGGGTTGATTGATTGACGTAAAAATTTTAACCATCAACAAAATAAATGGAGGATAGAATGGAAAGATTATAATGGATTAAGGAATGAATAATATATGATCAGTAGAGGAATTTTTCATAACATCAACACAAACAAATCCACCCCTAGACCACTTCAGTCTTTAAGATGTGTGTTGGGTGAATAATTTGTCAACTAGCTAACTGGTGAGCAAAATAGGTCTCTTCAACCATAGCATAAGGAGATTGGTCATCCAAATTTATAGGTTTATCACATCCAAAGGGGAAAAAACTCTCCTCTCATCAAGGGGAGGTTCCCTATAGGTTTAAAGGAGCTATATACTATATATATATAAGCTGAAAATAACACTCAGGGGTAGGATATACCATCCATCTCTCTTCTTTCAGAGATGATGTTCAAAAACAAAGGAGAAAATCCTAGTGAAAACACTAAAGTCACTTCTCTTCTTTCATAAGTGTTCTTGTAGGAAACAACAGGAGTTATTTTAGGTATGATAAGTAAATGGTAACAGAGTATAGAGTAACCAACAATCTAAGATGTAGCACAAAGTCTCCACCTTGACTGCCCGAGAGTGAGATACGAAGAAAAATGGGGGCACGAAGTCATTTCAAGGTCCTTTACACAAAAATAGAAAATAAACACACACTGAAGACAACTATGACAACATAAAGTCTGAAAGTAGCTGACTTCAGGACATCTTCCTTATCACTTCCACTAATTCTACTTGTTAGATTAAATAAACAAGAATGCATCTAGAAGGCAAAAATAAGAACAATCTCCTAAAATGGCACAAACTATAACAACACAAAGTCTACAAGTAACTTGCTTTCTCATTCAGATAAAATGAAATACAATCTAAGCTCAAAGTCTCAGTATTCACCTTTTAATTTGGGCAAAGTTTTGCTTCTATTAATGGGAAGATCTCTTTAAAACAATAAAAGAGATTACAATATATAGCAGCCAAGAAAGACTTGGTGCATTGTTTCATGGAATGGCCCATGCTATACATTCAATGCCTTGAATGCATTTTTAGTTCTATTAGGGGGGCTGCATTGAAAATAGGGCATCTGTCTTAACTATGGCATGTCATTTCATCCCATATGTCTTCTCTTGAGTTTGGATCATCTATTCTATCCCCTCTAACATCCACGTAGCTATCCATTTTATCTTTACTCCAAGTGAGACAAACATGTGGTGCCTTTAATGTTTGCAAGCCAAAATATCTACTTAGTGGGCTGTTTCACCTACTGAAATTACTTTTGCATAGATATTTTCCTCTTTGTCCCTTCTTGCTATGATTTAAGCTCTAGAGATATCTTTTCATCTTTTTGGTTTTGTTTTTTCCTAGTATTTGAGCTCTCAAGGCTATATCTTAGGTCTTGTTGATTCCTTACACTCTTCCATCAATGGTTCTTCCCTTTGGCATTTTGGCCTTTTGCATTTGGGTCTGCATTCAAGCTTTCAAAGATAAATAGCTATTTAATTTTTGTGAATTTGACATCTTCGAGCCCATCATCATTAGGAAACCAATGGCTAGTTTGTCACCTTGAAATTGACAGCTATGGGGATGTTGCCAGACTTTTAGATCTCAATGGCTAGTTCATGACATCTAACTTTGACATCTACAGGCCCGTCACTTTCCTCAACAATTCCTTTGGCTTTGTCATTTGATCTTCCCCAGAGGGGACCTACCCTTTGGGGCTTTGAGAAAGGTCCCTTTTTCTTGGTGAGAGCCCCCTACAAGGGCACATACCCTTTGGGTGGTCTTCAGATGGCCTTTCAGGCTTATTTCCTTCACAACTTTGCCACAAGATTTCCTTCTAAAGGAATTCCTTTGGTTGGTTAGCCTTTGAAATGGTCCACCTACTCCCTACCTTCCCTCCACAAGGGCTATCTAACCTCCAAGTATGCCTTTTGGAAAAGTTGTAAGGGTTCATTTTGGCTCCTACATGCCCTCTGCAAGGCAACTTGTCTTTCGGGCTCTTGGAAGACCCCTTTGAGCTTCTTAATTGAAAAAATGGCTAAGTGTTGAACCTATTTCTTTCTTACAGAGTCTGTAGAAGCCAACTTGTAGAGTCCATAGTTTTGAGGCCTTGAGAGTTCATAGATTTGAGCTTGCCTATAGAGTCCATAAATTCAAGCCTATGGAGTTTGTAGTTTTAAGCCTGTAGAGTCCATAAATTCAAGCCTATGGAGTCCATAGTTTTAAGCCTATATAGTCCATAGATTCAAGCCTATAGAGTTCGTAGATTTCTGAGAAAGCTTTGAAAAATGAAGAACTTGAATGCTCATAACAATTTTTGAAAGGGGAAGAGAGGATTTTGGTTTGTAAGACCAAAATAGTTCAAATGTTATCCCAAAAATGAGTGATATTTTTGGGGGACAACAGCTGGCTCTAGTTGGGGAACTTTCTTCAGTTGAAAACTTGGAACAGCTGAGGGGTATAAAAACTAGAATCTCTAGTGCCTTGAAGTGTGCCATTGGGCTATGGAGTTATGCTACCCAAAAAAAAAGGCTCCAAGAAATGAAAATAAAAAGCACAAAATAAAACTAAAGACTATACAAATGTACATATGTACTGGTGAACTTATCTGATACTTCAATAATTAAAGTGATTTAGATGCTACCCATTGTGAGACAATGAAGATGGTGTTCCATCCTGATAAACCAATAGGAAACCATTTTGTCCCCAGAATCAGTGATGGGTGAATGGAACTCTCCACCAAGAATCACATTTTCTATGCACTCCTTTTGGTTCTCTCCTCTTACTTCATGGTAAGGCATGATCTTCAATCTAAAAACTGTAACTCCTTACTCTCTCTGGAAAGAGTTCTTTTTGCTAACTTTGGAGTTTAGTAATATGGTCCACTACCATAGCTTGTTGTTCTGATGGTTTAGTCTAGCACATGTTTTGATTGTCACCATCAAACCCCTAAAAACCCATTGGTTCAACATCTCATTTGGCATGAAGGAGCTTGACATCTTCATCCTAAGTAGCCTTCAATTCAAGTAATAGAGATTCATACTCAACAGTGTTGGTGTTGCTGAATTGCAACTTGTTTGAAGAAAAAATATCTCTTTGAGGAGATATCAACATAGTCTCGGCTCTAGCACTGGTAGAGGAATTACTACCATTGGATTTTAGGGTACAAACATCATCAAAAATTGATCTTCTATCAGATTTTTCTTCATTAGAGACAAAAGATCCTTTTTCATCTATATTGTGCCCTACTGATTCTTCTGATGTCTTATTTGAATCAATCTTTAGATTGTCACCTATAGGACTTTCATCTATAGAAACATTAACATGCTCAGTGGATAATAAGTAATTACCCCTTCCTAAAGACTCAAATAAAATCTAAGCTTTAGGTGTTAATGTCTGGGTGACAACATATTTTGCTTCCTTTTTAGGGAGTAGCCTCCTCATGACACCTTTGATAGGGATCCTTACTTTAGATAGGTCCATGCTCAACTCGCTACCCACATCCTTACAAAAATTTCATCCCAATAGAATGCCATATGAGGCTGGGATGTCGGCCACTAGGACTGCCATCTTTATTCTCTTTTTCAGGAATGATGTAAATGCAAATTGGGTGTCCTTGATTTGTCCTAGTAGTGGCACTTATTTGTTCTCCATGGAGAAGCAGCTCCCAAATGTCTTGGTTAGTGTGAGGCCAAGAGATTCTACCACTTTGGTAGGCATGACATTGTTAGATGCACTAGAATCAATGATGCAGTTGCCCAATTTGTGATTGTTTATCAGTAGGGAAACATAGAAAGGCTCTATTTTCCCAAGGGTAGTAGGAGGAGTACTGACAAGATTGTTTGGGATGGGCACATTCCTTAAGGGATCATGAGTTACCTTTTTAAGCTCTTGTTCTATAGGGATGGCTGTATTCTTCACAGACTCCACCAACCTATCCAACTGCTCAGGGTTGGCTTGTAGGAATTCAAATTTAGTCATTTGGATTTTAGTTTTCTTGACATGGTCAATTATGTCAAATGACTGAAATGGACTAGGAAGAGAGGATGGGATTTCATCCTTTTGGTTTTTTGGAGGGGGGGACTAGCTTATGAATTTGAAGTTGAAGGTGCAAAAATGTTTGATGTACTTACCTTTTTAGTAATCACTGGGTCCTTTGGCTAGAAAGTTAGAGTGGTTCCCTACTTAGCAATTGAAATTGCTAGTTGAGCTCACTCCTATGTCTTCTCTTTATTATCTTGTTGGGCTGATTAGTTCTTAGACTGGGTGAATAATGTGTATGATACCTCATCTTATTTTCCTTCACTTTTGGGTTCATATTGATAATTTAGGAAACCAACGTTGGAGTCACTAGCTAATTCTTCTTCTTCCTTAATGAAGAGATTAGCATCATTTTCTCTCTCAAACTTAGGTTGGAAAGAGAAATCATGTTCAGTTTCTAGATATCTAACTATTGAGTTGGTTGGGGGCGCTTTAAGGGCAAGGTTCCTCTGTGGAGGAGGAAGATGATTTGGCTGCCCTTGATTCCTGACAGCGTTACCTTGGTATGCCTAATTCTGAAATGTCCTCCTTGGCATATCCCAATAAGGAAGAGTAGACATACCTTGGGCCACTTGATTTTTTAATGATATTAGTTCATTTGCTAGATTTTGCACCATTTGATTAGTGGTGGTTGAAGGTGGATACTTAGAAGATAACAAGGATTTACCTCTATTAGGATCTCTCCTTATCTTTCCTACCAAGAAAAGGTCATCTTATAGCTCAGTAGTCAAGTCTTGAGTAGCCTCAAGGTGTATGTGTCTATCCTGTTTCAATAAAAAAATCACTTCAAGTAGCTGTGAGTTGATAAAGAAGCACTTGAGGTTTTTAGGTGTTGGCTATGCAATAATAAGAATCTTGTTCCTCAGCTTGTCAAACTTTGCTATGAAATCTCTCATAGGTTCATAAGGTTCCTTCTTCATTTGTATGAGCTAGGCCAGCAAAGCTTGTGCATCTTCTATAGGCTTGAACCTGGCTTCAAATTTAGCTTTAAGAGTATCCCAATTAGTCACTGACCTAGTTTGTAGATGGCAAAACTAGTCTGCAGCAACACCTTGTAGGGTTTCCATGAAAAGCTTGACTACTATGCCTTCATACTCCACACTTATCACACCATAGGATATGTTGAAGGATGTAATGTGTTCATTAGGGTGAACTCTCCCATCTCTAAAGAATTTGGGGAAATTCTTCCTTGAACTACGTGGTAGCTCATGTAGGGGTGGAGTTAGATTGAGTGGGCCAAAGGAGTTACCCCAGGGACCTTGAACTGCCATGATGGGATTATGAAAAAGAGGGATAACAAATCTAGGTGGTATGTGGATGGGAAAATCTCTGCTAAGAGCAAAAAATTAGTTCTACTTTGGGCTCTCTAGCTTCTTATATAGCGTGGAGTTGCCAGATTATAGAACAAAAATGGGAAAGAACTGGCCCTACTTCAGCTTAAAGCTTGAGGCTTCAAACTGTGCATTCTATCCTAATGGCTCTAGTTTTGTAGATAAGATAATATAATGGAGATGGAGGAAGATGGTAAGGCTATAATGATAATGGGTAAGACACATAATGGAGTCACCAGAATCTATAATAGATAAGGGTAGGTATTGCTTCAATCTAAAACTTGAGGCTTCAGACTACACGTTCATCCCTACCAGAGTCACTAAAAACTATTGGGTGAATATTTTGTCAACTAGCTAATTGGTGAGCAAAATAGGTCTCTTCAACCATAGCATAGGGAGATTGGTTATCCAAAGTTGTAGGTTTACCACATCTAAAGGGGACAAATCTCTCCTCTCATCAAGGGGAGGTTTGCTATAGGTATAAAGGTCCTATATACTATATATATAAGCTGAAAATAACACTCAGGGGTAGCATATACCATCTATCTCTTCTCTTTTAGAGATGATGCTCATAAATAAAGGAGAAAATCTTGGTGAAAACACTGAAGGAACTTCTCTTCTTTCATAAGTGTTCTTGTAGAAAACAATAGGAGTTCTTTTAGGTAGGATAAGTAACTGGTAACAGAGTACAGAGTAATAAGCAATCTAAGATGTAGCACAAATTCTCCACTTTGACTACCTAAGAGTGAGATACAAAGAATAATGGGGACAAAAATTCATCCCAAGGTCCTTTACATAGAAATAAAAAATAAACACACACTGAAGACAACTATGACAACACAAATTCTAAAAGTAGTTGACTTCAGGACATCTTCCTTATCACTTCCACTAATTCTACTTGTTAAATTAAATAAACAAGAATGCATCTAGAAGATAAACATAAGAACAATCTCCTAAAATGGCACAAGCTATAACAGCACAAAGTCTACAAGTAACTTGCTTTCTCATTTAGATAAAATGAAATATAATCTAAGCTCAAAGTCTCAGTATACGCCTTTTAATTTGGGCAGAGTTTTGCTTCTAGTAATAGGAAGATCTCCTTAAAACAATAAAAGAGATTAAAATATATAGAAGCCAAGAAAGACTTGGCACTTTATTTCATGGAATGGCCCATGCTGTGCATTCAATGCCTTGAATGCATTTTTAGTTCTATCAGGGGGGCTACATTGAAAATAGGTCAGCTGTCTTAACTATGGCATGTCATTTCATCTCATGTCTTCTCCTAAGTTTGGATCATTTGGTCTATCCCCTCTAACATCCACACAGCTATCCATTTTGTCTTTACTCTAAGTGAGACAAATAGGTGGTGCCTTCAATGTTTGCAAGCCAAAATATTTGCTTAGTGGACTATTTCACCTACTAAAATCACTTCTACATAGATATTTTCTTCTTTGTCCCTTCTTGATTTGATTTGAGCTCCCAGGCTATCTTTTCCCCTTTCCAATTTTGTCTTTTCCTAGCATTTGAGCTCTCAGGGCTATATCTTAGGTCTTGCTAATTCCTTATGCTCTTCCATCAGTGGTTCTTCCCTTTGGCATTTTGTCCTTTTGCATTCAAGTCTGCATTCAAGCTTTCAAATGTCAATGACTATTTAATTTATGTGAATTTGATGTCTTCAGGCCCATCATCATTAGGAAACCAATGGCTTGTTTTTCACCTTGAAATTGACAGCTGTGGGGACGTTGCCAAACTTTTGGATCTCAATGGCTAGTTCGCGACGTCTAACTTTGACGTCTATGGGCCCATCACTTTCCTCAAAAATTCCTTCAGCTTTATCATTTGATCTTCCCCAGAGGGGACCTACCCTTTAAGGCTTTGAGAAAGGTCCTTTTTTCTCAGTGAGAGCCCCTTGCAAGGGCACATACCCTTCAAGTTGTCTTTGGATGGCCTTTTGGGCTTATTTCCTTCACAACTTTACTGTAGGATTTATTTCTAAAGGAATTCCTTTGGTCACTCAACCTTTGAAATGGCCCACCTGCTCCCACCTGCCCTCCATAAGGGCTATCTGACCTCCAAGGTTGCCTTTCAAAAAAGTTGTAAGGGTCCATTTTGGCTCCTACGTGCCCTCTGCAAGGGCACTTGTCTTTTAGACTCTTGGAAGACCCCTTTGAACTTCTCAATTGAAAAAATGGCTAAGTGTTGAACCTGTTTCTTTCCTGTAGAGTCTGTAAAAGCCAACCTATAGATTCCATAGTTTTGAGGCCTTGAGAGTCTGTAGATTTGAGCTTGCCTGCAAAGTCCATAGATTCAAGCCTACAGAGTCTATAGTTTTAATCCTGTAGAGTCTATATATTCAAGCTTATGTAGTTTGCAGTTTCAAGCCTACAGAGTCCATAGATTCAAGCCTAGAGAGTCTATATATTTTTGAGAAAGCTTTGAAAAATGAAGAACCTGAATGCTCAGAACATTTTTTGAAAGGGGAAGAGAGGATTTGGTCTGTAGGACCAAAATAGTTCAAATGTTGTCCCAAAAATGAGTGATATTTTTGGGGGACAATAATGTGTAATCATGAAGATTGATATGATGATGAGTATTGAAAAATATAACATAATTAAAGTGAAAAATACAGGTGCATATTTATTCCCCACCCAAATATCATTACATGTCAAAATACTAGAAGCAGGATGGTGCTTTAGGAAAGAACATAATAACATGAAATAAAATCAAGCATTGTAATAACTAAATTATAAATCTAAGATAGATTAAATTATATGTATGTATGTATGTATGTACACACACACACACACACACACACACACGCGCACACACACACACACACACACACACACACACACACACACACACACACACACACACACACACACACACATTCATTTACATAGATGGAGTGTAGAATGACGTGTGTGTGTGTGTGTGTGTGTGTGTGTGTGTGTGTGTGTGTGTGTGTGTGTGTGTGTGTGTGTGTGTGTGTGTGTGTGTGTGTGTGTGTGTACACCTTCATTTACATAGATGAAGTGTAGAATGATGATATATAGTTCCAAAGTGGTGTTGATGTATTTGATAGATTGATATTATATGAATGTTGATATAAGGTTTAAATTGGTACTAAAATAGATCTACAAGTCTTTAACATAAGGAAATACAGAAATTTACAAAAATACTCCATGACTACCTATTTATATGTTCATTTTTTATTTAGCAATAAAATGTAATAAACATCAAACTATTTAAAAATAATTTAGATATACAGTATATATAGAGTTTAAATGTATAATATGGTAATTTATAGAATTTCAAATGATCTATAAATAATAAATTGATGAGTAAATATGGAAATCTAGCTCAAACTAGTTGGTTATTCATGTTAATTGTTGATGAAAATTGACTATAATGATCCCAAACTATGTCACAGGTGAAATAATAATTTCAAATTCTATTTCAATAGGGCCAAAATATGAGGATAGGGCTACATTTCAATCTTGTCTATTAATTGTGGTTGTGTCTTAGTTGTTGATTTTTATATCTAAGTACCTATGGATATCAATGGTGGTCTATTGATAACCTATGAGAACTGATTTGGCATGTGGAAGACCAACATAATTAAAACCATAGTTATAAGAAAATATATAAAATAGATATAAAATATAAATGGAGGAAATGACCAAGGATAATATCCAATATATCCTCAGAAAACCTTGCATAATCTAAGTGTTGCTTACATAGATCAAAAGGGCCTCAGGCCAATGCAGTTCTCCCTCCTTGAGTGAGTATGTGAGTCTTGATATTTGATATTAATTTAATTATATATATTTACTTGAATGCTTTAAAATTATTTCCATTGACTTGAAATAAAATAAACTTAGGATTTACCTATGATTTTTTGAACAAATTAGAATTAAAATTGGAAAGATTAGTGCCCTTTTGCTCAATGTGCAGTAGAATTTCCAAGTGATTTCTAAATATATTTTGAGTGAGATTTATGTGATTATATAGATTAATATTTGGAATATTTATGCTAAATAATCTTTTTAAAAGTGTAGGAGAGTTAATATTAAATATTTAAATTTTAGAAAAATCTATTGGAGTGTGGGGGACAAGGATGTACTAGTGGACAAGACCTAGTTGTAGCCTTATTTGTCTAGTACCGTATTGTCTTAGAAGAAAAGAGACTTTTATAATTTGGATGAAACAAATATATAATAAAAATAGGGATTCATGAATTATATTTCCAATAATTTCAAGTCAATAATTAGAATAGTAAATATTTTATAGAGATTGTAAGTTAACAAAATGGTGAACAAACTAAAGGTAGGGATATCAAGATTAAGACATTGTCAAGCACTTAATGATTAAATTTGAGTGTCTACATTCCACCCCAATACTA
This sequence comes from Torreya grandis, assembly GCA_037957365.1. Taxonomy (NCBI): domain Eukaryota; kingdom Viridiplantae; phylum Streptophyta; class Pinopsida; order Cupressales; family Taxaceae; genus Torreya; species Torreya grandis. The sequence goes on from JARHVA010002629.1 coordinate 1,636,586, forward strand.
CCCCTCTATATTCTATTGATTAAATATATTGAAATTACAAGAGTAAATTAGATGTAAACCTAAGTGTGTATACACACTTTATATTTTGAAGTGAAGCTTGATTTTGCAAGATGAATCAATACAAATCTTGTAATAATGCCACTAAAAATAGTTATTTTTCATATTTTAAAATTAAAATATAAAACTTAAAATTTTAAATTTTAATAAAGAGTGACAAAAAAATAACCCTAAAAGAGTATGCAATTAAATTTACCTATAACTTTGAAAGTGGTGAAGTATGTGTGCCCCCTAATTGAGACATTTGGAGAAATGTTAAACCTTTGAAAAATTGAAAGCAACAAAGTATTAATTTTAAAACCTTTAAAATACCTTGATTTGGAAATATTTTATGTATGCACAAATGTTAGATCAAAAAATAAAAGATAGAAATCAAAACATAATGTAAAATCCCTACTCTTAACAAATAAAATGCACCTCTGGTGAGCAAAAGAGATAAATATTCATACTTTCACCTACCAATGGATATTCTCCATTTTATGTATGGATTTTAATCAAATTTTGTTGATTATGGGTGCTTAATGAAGCTCATGCATTAAATTTGATATTTTGTCACCTTTATATGATGTTTGATTTTATTGATGACGCTTGATGAGGGATTTAAATTAAAATGATATATTTAAGGATCTAAGGCTTGATTTATAATTTTACATGTTATCATTAGGATACCATGGATTTATTTAAGGGAGGAAGGAGAGCTCAATTTATTGAGTTTGAGAAAGATGAATGTGTTGTGTCCCAACATTCCCCATATTCAAATTTCAAATGGGGACCTGCTTGTTTTAGCTTGGTCTTTAGTTTATAGGTTTATAGATGTGAATTTATATCATTTGAATGCTTCTTGATATTATCCAAGTTTGAATTCAAGTATTTTAGACATGAGAAGTTCCATGTCTAATCTGACTAGTCTATTTGTACCTCTAAAATATTTTATTTTGATTTAAAAGTGACAAAGTCTTTATAATTATCCATTATTATAGATGTGATTGATTTGGATATTTAATAAGTATTTGAGATTTAAAAATGATGTGAATCAAAATTTGAATACTCATTTGGATCTTCTTTCATGTTTTTAAGGTGATATAAAGGAAATTTGGATTGACAAATTATATTATGTATCCAAACGTAGAAACTAGCCTTTATTTTATACCTTGGTGGCTTTTTCTTATTTTATTTTAGGCTAACTTATTAATTAATTCATTTGCCTTAGTTTTTTGTCCTATGCTTTATTTCTTATCCCCTAATTAACTAAGATGATTCCATGTGGCATCATCTCATTCACTTGGGAATCCAGTTGATCAAAATGATTAGTTTTTTTTTGGAAATTTCCCAAACCCTGAGGGTCTTAAGATCATGCCACATGTTATGACCTCAAAGACACAGAAGGTATTCAATAGCCAAATGGCCCTAAGCCTCTATGTCATCAATATGATGTCATGTGGCATCATCCCATTGACTTGGGGACTTGGAGGCTGAGATAGAAGTTAGTGTCAATTTAGGCCTCTAGGTTGCTATGATGGTGCAATATGGTAGGATCCCAATAACCCAAGGACCCAGAGGTTAAGGTTTTAATCCAATGGAATTATGTCTATAGGTCATCAATATGGTTCCACATAGCATGATACCAACCACCTAGGGACTTATAGGGTAAATAGAAACCCAAGGGGGTCTGTGTAGCTTCGAGCCTTGAGGTTGGTGGGATTATGCCATATGGTAAAATCCCACTACCATATAGTCCTAGGGTAGTCAGAAAAACTTTAGGTTTTCAAGTTAGTAGGATTGTGTCATGTGGAATCATCCTATTACTATACTAGATCAAGACACATTAAATGAGAATAAAAGATCTTAAGAAGAAAAAATGGGCATCAAGTAGACCCAAGGACCCATAAAGAATCTAAATGTGGCTGAAAAATGTGTGAGAGACTAGGTGAATGTCAAGTGGCAAAGAGAGATCAATGACATAAAGTGAAGGTGAACTCAAACCACATTAACTGATTGAGTCATCATAAAAGGCACATGATTAAATTTTAAATCCCATAAAAATTTCACAATGACCCAAATTGATGGAAAAAATAGAGCAATCGATTGAATTGGATTTTAGGGAGGTTTGACTAGTCAAGGGAGGAATAAATAGTGAGCTAGTGACTTCTTGATCTAAATAATCTCCCAAATGAGTCGAATAGAAAAATATTCAAAATACTTGGTCCAAAATGGGTAATTTAGGGATAATTTTAGTTAAACATGTGTCATGAACATGGAGAAAATATAACTAGAATTTGACCTCTTGTGAGAGTGAAGGGAATATTATAACTGACTCAAGTTGTAACAGCCTAGAGTGGTAATCCTAGCTAGAAATGAGATCCTTACACTACTTGGAGACCAATACATTTATATTTTATATATAAGGTAGTCTAAATTATTGTTTTAGGGAGGATATTCTATGCACTAAAACTCTTTATAAATTGTGATAGGTTTTGTCCTCTCTTTTTCTACTTTTGTTTTGGCTTATGATTGTTTCCCTGAAAGGCATAATTGAATGCTTTTGTAATGACACTAAACTAGATACCAAGTTGGTTTTAAATTAATGTTTTTATTTATTAATTTACTTAAATTATTGATGAAAAATAATTAATTAATGTTGATAAGAGAGTGAAATGCTTGTTTACTAATGGATATACAATTGGATTATGCAATAGCTAGTTTAATTAGTTATGAACTTTTGTTCTATTTAACTTGAATTTGTGTCAAGCCATCATGTGAAATAAATACAAGTATTTCATATGATTCTACTAAATATAATTTTATATTAATATGTCCAATTAATCAATTATAATTATAACATTTAGTTGCTTCATTTTGTGTTATAGTTAGACTTGGTGCATAATGGTATAATTGTGATTATGCATGCTCTTAACTTTCAGCATCAAGAATTTTGATTTAGTCAAGGAACCACTTAATTTATTATCTTATTATTTTTATCCTTTATCCATTTTTTTATTCTTAATATTATACCCATTGTATTACAGTGTGATAACCATGTGAATGAGGAAGAAAAATAAAAAGACTTGAGCAAATATCAATAATAATTATCAGACAATACAGAGTAAACTAAAATTTTGATGGTTAATTTGTCATTACTTATCTAACTAAATGATTATAAATTTATTATCCCTTGGATTAAACTAGATAAATCATAGAAAAAGAGGGACATTATGTCATATGTGTTACTATCTCCCTTTGTCCCATCAAATTAATTAATCCAATAGCTATTTCTATTATGGGTCATAAATTGAGACCGATAGAAAGTAATGTTTGAAGGAGGGCCCTGACCTATATATTACTCATTGAAATTTAAATTGATTCTATCTCATTTTAATTATCCTAATTTATATTGTTTGCATAAGTCAATCAACAAACACTAATACTAGAAGGAGGGCCAATGTTTTATATCTAGTTTAAAATTCCAAATATTTTATGTTGTTTTGATTTATTATCTCATATCAATTTATAAATTCTCTACATTTAATACTTTATTGGTTTTTAAGTACATATCCTAAATAATATATAACTCATAAATATCATCCTAAATAATAAGGAGCATATTGTGTGATTCATTAGATCTTGATCAATCAAAGTTAGATTGATTGTATCCCCATTATAAATCATTATAAAAACATTAAATAATAGAGGGAGACTAAGAAATTTATCCATACCTACCATTTCATACTCTCAACCTACCCAAAACAAACATTAGCCCATTATTACATTAATGGCCTTGTTAGAAAGGTTTGTAATCAATCTTCTAGGAGATGTGCATGATCTAACTAGGAAACTTGAGAGATACATTTCAAGGTTCACCCCAAGTACTAGGATGACTACTAACAAAAATGTCACATCCTATAAAACTACTCTCAGGTTACTCAACATTGAGCATGAAGATGTATATTATAGGCTATTTTATTTCACGTTACTTGTTGTAGCCTATGATTGGTTCCTTAACTTTCCTGATGATTTGATTAGAAGATGGAATCAATTGAGTATCATTTTATTAGCTCAGTTTAGTTAGGTGGTAGAACCAAATGTTTTATATCAATAATTTACTTGCATGATAAGGAATCTCAATGAACCTATACACATATTTATTACCTGATTTTAAAGATGTATAATAAGGTGACAACATTGTATAGACTAGATAATCAATTAACATTGGAAATGTTTAAGTATTCTTTGGACCCATGGACAACCATGTTCTTTAGGAGGGATCTAACTATCAAATATTTTCCCATTGCATTTACAAAGGAAATAAAAGTGGACATGCAACTAAATATACAAGGGCAAATGTTTGATCCTATTCCTAACATCCTCCAAAACATACCAACATTGAACCTAATCCTACTTACTAAATTAGAATGTTCTAATGCTACAACCTCTCCCAATCACGAATCAGCTCCCTCTTCTTCATGCCTCTCCAAACTAAAATTTGATAGTTGTAAATTCTATTAGTAACAAGGCTATGGAATATTCTTATAGCTAAGCTATAGTACCAATTGTGACTAATAACACACAAAATTTTGATCAAGAATTAACCAAGCCTAATCTAGATGTAATTCAAAGGATGTTCTAGAGATTGAGCAATAATTTCCTTAGTTTGCAAAAAACAAGTGGGTAGTTCAAGTAGTGGAAATTCTACCCCAGATTTAACTTATAAACATAATTACAAACCCAATAATAGGCAAGGAAAACAAATTAATTATGCATATAATAGAATGCTTGAAGTAAATATCATGGATATCTCCCTACCAAACTAGTGTCATGTGTATAACATAGCCGAACATGGGGAAATTTACTATGTTGATTTTTTTAATGCCTTTGAAATCCTACAAAATGAGATTGATGAATATGAGGCTGTCCCAAATAAACAAAATATTTTGGGTCACCCTAATGTTTTTATTTCATCTAGATCACTTAATACAACCATGGTTTTGGATACCCTAGACTTCCTTAGTGAAGGAGACAATGAACCTACCAAGAATACCAATGACATTGAAGATATGTAAAGTACTAAGGAGGGAATTATACCCTGAGGATTAGGTCACACTAGCCATTGACCACCTCAAATCCACCTAATAATGTTGATACTCCTTTTGACCCATAGGCTTATAATGATCCACCCACACCAAAGTCAGGTGAAAGTCAACCCACCACTAGTAAGACTAGTTATAACATAGTTGAGGATATGAAAAGTTTAAAAGTTAATATAACCCTCCATGAATCATTGGAAATTACTGAACAAAGATGTTTAATCCTTAAGTTTTATATAGATAGATTAATTATCCCAAAAATAAGGCTATGACCAATACCAATGTTGTGTTACATAAAGCCAAAACTGAGGTTATACCCTTATTACTCATAGAGAAAATATTTATCAATAATTTTCACAATCACCTGTTTGATTCAGGCACCTCAACAAATGGCATGCCTTCTAGAATTTGTAGAAAGTTAAATTAGTCCCTATAAAATCAGATAAGGTAATAGTCTAGTTAGATAAGTCTAAAGTAAAGGTTATATGATAATTTTTGAATGTTCATATGTAATCATAAGCTAATCCAAGAATACAAAAGTTCATAAACATACACTTGGTTGAAATCCCAGAGGTATATGGCATGTTGTTGAGTAGAGATTGGTCTAAATCTCTGAATGGTTATATGGAAACAAACTTCTCCCATTGCAATTTCCATGTAGTGGAAAGTAAAATAATATAAGGATTGATAGAGATCCAAACATGAAACTAATGATTAAAGAATATAATGTAGTTAAAAAATAAGTCAATATTACCTCCATGGATTTATGTGTCTATACTCTGACTACAAAACCAACAAATTAAGAAAAACTTAGCCAAGACTAGAATTTAGGTATTTGATCTTTATATTTTGATGGATCATGATCTAAAAAAATATTAGGAGTAGATATAGTACTTATTAATGCCCATGCTTAAAAACATGTAGTTGCATATGGTTTGAAATTCCACTATACTAATACCATAGTAGAATATGAGGTGATAATATTGGGGTGAAAATTTACATCTAGCTATGACATCCATCAATTAAAGGTATACAATGATTATAAATTATTCATCAATCAGGTAAGAAATAAATTCCAATGTAAAATTTTTCATTTGAAGAAATATAAGCATAGTGCTTAGGATTTGATGGAATCCTTCAATGCATTTAAAATTATTTCCATTCTTAAAATTGACAATACTATGGTAAACTCATTAGTTATTTCTACTACTAAACTTACACCTTTGAATAATATGGATTTAAAAAAGTTTTTGGTTGAATTGGTTTCATGTCCATATGTGCCTAATAGTGTGAAGAACTTTCAAGTGTTTGATGATGACAGGCACATTCTAGATTTAGTTTCTAATTCCAATGCTTTTGATGCACATGTGGTTAATGAGGATGAGAGGAGTGATATGAATGAATAACATTGTGATGCAAATGGAGTTTTGAACCTTAAGGATAATAGAATTCTAAAGGGAATGATATCATTGGAAAGGTTTTTCAACTTAGAAAGGCTTGTAACTAGGCCTAAAATAACTATTCACCCCAATCAGAGGTCATGAGTTATTAACATGGGGATGACTAATCAGCCTCAAAAAATCACTATAGGACCATAATGTAGTGATGAATAAATGAAAAGTTTACAAAATATGTTACTCTATTACCAAGACATTATTATTTAGAACTATGATGACTTGATGGTGTTTAATTGCAACATCATGACACATAGTATCCCCTTAAAACCTGATAATAAGCCATTTAGAAAAAACCAAAGACCAATCAATCTTGTTCTCTAAATACTCTTTCTAAATGAAGTTCAAGAGTTTTTATGAGTTGGTATAATCTTTTTTTATACAACATTCAACTTGGGTAGATAATTTATTACCAGTAAGAAAAAAAATAGATAAATCCATCTTTGTGTTGATTTAAATAATTTAAATCAAACATAAAAAAAGGACAATTATCCACTACATTCTACCATCCCTAGATGACATCATTCAAAGGGTTAGTGGATTTGAGATGATGTTTTTAATGGATAGTTTCTCAGGCTACAATCAAGTTTTAATTGATGAGGAAGACCAATTTAAGACAATCTTCACCATAAAGTGGGGCACATTAGCTTATAAAAAAATGCCCTTTGGTCTGATCAATTATGGTTTCACTTTCCAAAGATTTATGGACATAAAGTTTGAAGGGTTGGTTGTTAAGTGCATTGTTGTGTATATGGATGGCTTAACAATTTTTTATGAATGCTAGATAAAACCATTTAAAACTATTATAGAAGATCTTTAAATGTTATCATAAGTTTGGTATTTCATTCAATCCAAAGAAATGTATTTTCTATGAAATTATGGGTAAGCTCCTTGGTCACATAATTAAAAAATAAGGTATTTCAATTGACCTTGATAGAGCCGATTCCATTTATAAAATTCAATTACCAAATAATAAGAAGGAACTAATTTTTTTTTTGGTAAAATTAATTTCATGCAAAATTTTAATTTAGGGTTTGTTGAGATAACCATACCATTGAATTAAATGTTAAAACAAGGAGATTAAGTCGAGTGGACACCTACCTCGAATAAATCATTTCAAGAAATAAAGGGTACCATGATGTAGGACCCTATTTTGGTTAGTCTAGATTACACAAAATATTTCTACTTGTATTCATTTGCATCAAATCATACCATTATTGATGTCCTTACTCAAAAATTGAAAGATGGAGAGCAACCCATATCTTTCACAAGCACTAATTTGAAGGTAGTTGAATTAAAATACCCTATTCTAGATAATTAAACTTATGCATTAGTAAAGGCAATAAAGAAATTCAAACATTATATTCTAAGGAATAAATTTTATGCTATGGTTCTAGATCCTATTATCAAAATTATGTTGGGGGTAAAATGAACTTGGAGAAATAAGGGGGCATTAGGTCTCAAAAACTAAAGAATATGACATGAAATTTAAACCCATGAAGTTGGTTTGAGGTCATGGTCTATCACAATTGATCTCTAAAATTGACCCTGGTATTACTATTATCTAAATGAATCAATTTGAACTAAAGCAAAACCCATGGTATGACTCTATTATTCATTACTTGTATGAATCCATCGACTAACATGGATAGGATGAACAAGAGAGCATTGCAATTTAATGTTGCATTTTACATGCTAAATAAAAGTTTTTTGTACCATAAAAATTATGAAGGGATTTTAATAGGATACTTAATAGAATTGGAAGCACTAGATGTCAGGATTTATTTCCATGATAAATTAGGTATCAATCATATTTATAGTAATGTGATAGCCTATAACATATTAAGGGTTGGTTATTATTATCCAACATTATTCAAAGATGCTCACACTCACATGAACTCCTATCATATTTGTCAACCATTTGAAAAAATGGAAACTCATGTTGTTATGCCACTTCAACCAGTAATTGAGTAGCACCCATTTGCTTAATGGGTCCTAAAATTCATTGGAGTTATACATCCAATCTCTTTAGACAAACATAAATTAATTATTACATCGATTAACTATTACATAAGATGGGATGAAGAAAAGGCAACTTAGAACATCACTGCTAGGGAGGTGATTGGATTACTTGAAGAGCACATTATAACTAGGTATGGAACTATTATGGCCCTTGTGTGTGACAATGGAGCTACCTTCCAATCCACTGAGTTAACTAAGTGGGAATATCAAAAAAATATTGCATTAAAGTTATCTTTAAACTATTACCCATAGGGAAATTATTTGGTAGAGTCTAAAAATAATAATATTTTGGGTATCATCAAGAAATAAGTAGAAGATAACCCACATAGGCATCATCTTATACTCAAGTATGCTTTATGGGTTGATCGAATAAGGCACATGAAAAACCTTAAAAATTCACGTTTTATACTAATTTATGGTATAGATCTAATATTTACAATGACATTGAAGATACCCACATATCAATTCATCAATGAATACATGGAATTAAATTAGATAGGTTAGTCCAAGCTATTGAACCTAGTTCATATGGATTATTTTAGAGATGAACCTTGGAATAATTTTAGCAAGCATCAGGCCACCGTGAAAATATGATTTGATATAAAGGTACAAGTTAAATGCTTTTATATTTCAGACTTGGTTTTATTATGGTACAAAGTCCATGTAAGCATTCTAAGCTAAGTCTTATTTGGATTTATATCTATCAAGTTATAAAATCTCTAGGATAGAATGCTTTTATATTGAAAGATCTAAAAGGAAATGACTTATAACTTCCAGTCAATAGATAGTTTTTGAAGCATTACTTCTCAGCTCCTTCATCTAACACCATTTTAGAATGAGAAACATGAGGTTTGATGCATGCATATAACTTACAATGTTTCATGCTTCCTTAATTTAGGTTTACTTTCTATCATTTGTTCATTTATTTTGTTGTATTTTTCTTTCTTTCTTATATTTCTTCTCCCAACTCATTTGGGTTGACTTGTTTTGTTTGAGCCTTTGGTGTCATTTTAGTGTGTTATCTAAAATAAAATTTATTGGGGCTAATTACCTAACATATTATGATAAATTAGTTTTGTTGGAAGTGGTCTCTCGGCATGGTTATTTTGGATCTTCCCCTATAGCCCATTGATTATAATTCTATCAGGAAGATAAAGATTGCTCATAGCCTACATTGCATCAAAACTAGGTCCGAGAAGAAATAGAAAATAGAAAAATAATATTTTGAAATTGAAGTGTTCTGAGGTTGTTTTAGGATAGTCATTTCAAATGGTGAGTAATGCATGAGATTCATTTATATTTTAGAAGTTAGACAATAAGTATTCATTCTCAAACAAATCTATAAACTAGAAGCAATTCTTTTGTACATTTTTAGAATTCTAAAGGCTGATGATTCAAACTAGAACTTACATATTTAGAATAGCTTCCTTTCTTCTTTAAACCATCAATTTCACTTAATTAAACATCTAAATCAAACAAAACCATTGATTTATTTTAAATTTATATTAGTAATTTGATTTATCTAAGTCTATCATTATACCCATGTCTTGGTTTCAAACTCTTAATGGACATAACTTAAAAATATTTTTGAGGAAATTTTTGAATGAAACTGAATAAAATTACAAAATCCAAATCTTCTTGAAAGGGTGATTTATGTAATCTCCATTGCAGGATTTTTGGCCTAGCTAGTAGTGGAATAAGGCATTGAGCAAGACCAAAGGTAAATTATTAGGGCTATAGATGCTTAGTTTTAAATAAATAAATTACCATGCCATTCCCCCCAAGATTAGTAACCAATGTTTTCCCTCTCATGGGTTCTAGGTTCTTAGACAGGTCTAAACTATGCCATGTGAATTCAAGATCTATAAAAGAATCAATCACTTCTACACACACTAATGGTCTAAATTTGAATGGAAACTTAGTATGTCACATGTTGGATCAGATTTTAGTGCCTTTACCTTTGTGATTTTGTCTAACAAAATATTTTTAGTTAGTTCTTGTTGTCCAGGTGTGAACATTTATAGTCTAGGTTCTGAATACTAATGCAACATTCTCCCCACAGAGGCAATCATTTGTTGTGTCCTAACATGATAGATATTTAAATTTAAAATGGGGACCCTCTTTTTCTAGTTTGGTCTTTGGTTTATAGGACTCTAGATGTGAATTTATACCTTCTAATTAATTTGTGATATTAACCAAGTTTGAATCCAAGTCTTTTAGATATGAGAAGTTCCATGTCTGATCTACCCAGTCTAATTGTACCTCTAAAATATTTAATTTTAATTTTAAAGTGACCAAGTATTTATAATTTACCACTATAAAGACTCTGTTGATTTTCAATTTTAGACTTGTCTATTCAAGAAGTATTTGAGCTTTATAAATGATGTGAATTCATTGTTATGGATTGATGAATTTTATTATGTATCTAAACTCAAAAATTGGCCTTTATTTTATGCCTTGGTGGTTTTTTCTTGTTTTATTTTGGGATAACTTACTAATGAATTTGATTTCCTTAGTTTTTTCCCATATATTTTTTATTTCTTGCACTCACATTTGAATGAGATGATTCCACATGACATCATTCCATTCACCTAAGATCCTGATTGATCAAAATACTTAGTTCTTTTGGAAAATTTCCAAGGCTCGGGGGTATTGAGGTCATGAAACATGGCATGATATTGGGATTTAAGGATCATAAAGGTAGTTGAAAACCATATATCATTGGGCCTCTAGGATGATGCCACATGGCATCATCCTAATGACCCAAGGACCTATAGTCCAAGATAAAAGTTAGTGGAAATCTAGGCCTTCATGTTATCAGTATGGTACCATATGGAATGATTCAAGTAGCACAAGAACCCAAAGGTCAAGGTTGTAAGACAATGTACACATGCCTCTAGTTCACTAGGATGGTGCCATGTGGTACAATCCCATTAACCCAAGGACTTAAAAGGGTAAACAAAACCCAAGGATCTACTCAACTCTAGTCCTTTGGGTTATAAATATTATGCCAAATAGTGACATCTTTTTTCCCCATAGTCTTGGGGTGATTCATATAGTTCCAAGGTTCTAGGTTATCAATAATACACCACATGACATCATTTATCTACTCTACTAGCCTTGGGCTAACCGAACAAAGAGAAAAGAGACTTGTAAGAACAAATGATCACCAAGTGGATTTATAGACCCAAGGGGAAGCTAAGCATGGATGAATAATATGTCTAAGAGACTAAGCGTGAGTGCCAAGTGGAAAAAATATCTTGAAGACATAAAATGAAGGTGAACCCAAACCACATCAACTAGAAGAGCCATCATAAAGGGAAAAAAATAAATTTGAAAGCTTGTTAAAACATAATAATGACCTAAATTAAATAAAATAATAAATTAATCAATCAAGCTAGAGTTTAGGGATGTCTAACTAGTCAAGGGAGGTACGTGGAGCGAGTTGGTGACTTCTTGACTCAAATATTCTCCTAAGTGAGCCAAATAAAAAAATAATTAAAAATACTTGGTCCAAAATGGGGAAGTGGGAGATAATTTTAGTTAAATATGTGTGATAATTATGGAAAAAAGATAAATAAAATTTTAACTCTTGTGAGAGTTGAGGGAATATTATAACTGAATCAAGTTGTAACAACCTAGATTCGAAATCCTAGATAGAAATGGGATCCTTGTGCTACTCATAGACAAGTCCATTTATCTTTTTTATAAAAGGTAGTCTAAATTGTTATTTTAGGTAGGAGATGTTATGCACCAAAAATATATAAAATTTGATAGGCTTAGTACTCTATTTTTTTGGTTTTGTTTTGGCTTGTGATTATCTACCTGGAGGGCACAACTAAGTGCTTTTGTAATGACATTGATTAGATACCAAGCTAGTTTAAAATTCATGTTGTTATTTAGTAATATCCTTCATTTATTGATGAAACATACTTAATTAATGTTAATAAGAGAGTAAAATTCTTTTTTATTGATGGATATGCAATTAGATTATGTAATAGCTAGTCTAATTGGTTCTAAACTTTTATTCTATTTAAATCAAAGCTGTGTCAAGCCATGTGTGCACTATCTATAGGAATTTCATATGAATTTATTAAATATAATACCAGATTAATATGTTCAATTAATACCTTAGAATACTAACCATTGAGTTACTTTGGTTAGGGCTATAGCTCGATCCAGTACATAATGGCATAATTATGATCAGGCAAGCTCTTAAATTTTAGCATTGATAATTTTGTTTTAGTTGATGAACCATTTAATTTAATACATTAATATTTGTATCCTTTTATACATTTCTATGATAATTATTATTCCCATTTTATTATAGTGTGATAACCATATGAATGAGGAAACAAAAGTAAAAATACTTAAGCAAACATCGATAATAACTCTAAAAAAATATGGAGTGGATTGAACTTTTGGTGGTTAATTTTCCATTGCTCACCTATATAAATGATTGGAAATTTATAGGTCCTTGTATTAAACTATTTTAATCCTAAAAAGAGTGGACATTGTGTCCCATGTGTTTTTATCTCCCATTATAACTTTTTTTGTTACAGGTCATAAATTGAGACCAACAAAATCGATGATGGATCTTGATCCAAGTTTAAGGGATAAAAATGAGTCAAATATGGGGGGATGGATCATAACTTGAGGATGTTGGATTTGTATGGGCATGCCATGAATGAGGAGAGGTTAAGTTACACCTTTGTCCCTTTGCCTCAAATTTTAAGATATTTCACAAGTGAAAGGATGATGTCATTAATTTGAGATGGAAATTTGATGTGATGATATTTGATTTATAAATTTTAGATATTATGGAAATTAAATTTATATTGATTTTATGATTAGACTAATCAACTATCTAATATAAATATCTACTTAATTTATCCATTTTAATTTATGTGAGATTAACAAGGTTAGTGTGTAATAGATTTAATTGATTATGGGTAGGGAGCATGATATGTTTAATGAAGAGTATCTACAAAAGTTAATGATGGAGTTTTAATTGACTAAGGATGGATAGGGATGGATTAGGAATTACATAGTGATGCTTATGGATGAAATAGAAATTAGGGTTCAGTATGGATGGTAGAATTAGGGTTTAACATAGATGAAGGGATTAGGGATTGAATGGTGATAAAAATGGGGTCCAATATGAAATGTGATGATGAAAGTTATGGTTGACACTGAAGTGTTATATTTTAGGTTTCTAAATTTTCCCCCTCTTTGAAAGAGTCTTGCAAGGTGATGGGTGGAGTAATGAACTTTAAAATAATGAATAAGCCACAAATAATGGTCATAGTAGAATGCCATTATTAACATGATAAATTTAGGATGTGATGTCCCCTCAAGAGAGCATACAAGGATGAAAATATGTGGGTGAGATCTCAAAATGAAAATAGGATAGTTAGAAATGAAGAATGAAGTTTAAAAAGGAGGGGTTGGGGATGAACAAAGAGGTGTTGGATTATATCATGGTGTAATGAGTATGTAGGATGATGAAAAATATGGATATGGGTTTAAGATAATATGGATGGGTATAATTAAATCATTTGATCTAAGGCTTATGTGATTTAATTGTGTTGATTAATGTGATTTGACACAAATAATGATGTATGTAAGGGATCAGATTGGGAATGATATATCCTAATGATAAATCTATGATATTTGATTTTACCCAAACAAAGATATATGCAAGGGAACATATTTAGGAATGATATATCCTGATGAAGCTACACATTTTGATTGGATTGATGGATTATTAATTTATTATTTAGGATATGCAAGCATAAATCATAGATTTAAATAATTGTGTGGACTGATGATGTAATGTTCACATTTATAGATGATTGGATGAGTGAGTAATGACATTTAAAAGAATGAAGAATCTAAAAAAATTGGGCACAAGAAGATGCCCATAGTGTTAATAGGTTGATTATCTTATTATAATTAAATTATTTTGGATTAGAATGATTAGATATAGGTTAATTAAGATTAGATTAGATTGGATGAGAAATAAATAGGTGAGTAGGAGTCATGGTTCATGTGATTTCTACACATGTAATAAGTGAAAATGGGTAGTTACATATATATTTTTAGTTAAGAGAGATGTATGGTGATGATGGATGATGATGTTGAGAACATGATGCCAAGATTGTTTTAATTTAGATTGTTTGAGCAAACTTATATTTTATGTAGCACATGAAAACATGCACCATGATATGTAATACCATGATTTAATTATTGTTATATGCTTAAGGACTGGCACTGATGTAACAAATAAGAAAACACACAAACAAACAAACAAAACACACCAAAAATGTAGATGTTTTTTTGTTGCTTTTAATTATTTTATTTTTGTATTTTCTATTGTTTTCTATTTTTGTGATTTTACATTGTTTTTGGTATTTTATATTTTTGATGATTTTAGATTATATATACAAAGGCTACTAGCAAAAGGAAAATTTGGTTCTAGTAGGGTGGATGGAAGTGATAGTGGATATAAGGGTCGAAGGATTCAAGATGATGACAGAGAGATTAGAGATGATTAAGGATGGATAAAAATGGATTATGGATAATAGGGATGAATACAATTGGATTAAGGATGACTAGGGATAATGAGGGACAATAAGGGAATGATGATAAAGAGGATGGTGAACATAAAGATGATGAAAAACATCAAGATCAAGGATGATGAAAGGCTTCTAAGGATCACATCATGAAATAAATTTTTGTCCTATCATTAAATCGATATCCCATGGATATACCAAGATAATTCCTAGGAAATTCTCCAAATTTATTCCACTTCTTCATCAAGGTCAACATAAGAAGAAGATGGGCACAACATGATGGATATGTGGATGATGGCAAAGATGGTACATATTTTGTCTTCAAGTATAGGTTACTTATAGACAAAAAATATACACATGATTATAGAAAATGTTTTTTTACCATGGTAGTTTCCAAAGATGAGATAAAAATGTTTTTTTCCTGTGAACAATTATTTCTATCTATTTTGATTTTTTGATTTTTGTTTTCAATTTTTTGTTTTTTTTATTGTTGATGTTTTTTGATTTTTGATTTTTTTTAGGCCAATGATGCTTAAAAATAATAATTATACTTAATTTGGTCAGTATCCTACTCTGAACTATCATTGTACCAAGACCATGTCATTAGCATGTGTTCCCTAGATTCCGTCATTGACTTCCTTATTAAATGATTCAGCTTCCTTATTAAATGATCTAGAATTGAAATTATGAGCAAATTTTTTTAAAACCCAAACCGTGTAAATGCTCTGTCAAGTTTTCATGCCATATAAAAGGTTGTTAACTTTCCCACAATTGTACAAAAGTTCATTAAACTTTTTCAAGCTATACAAGTTATTTTTATATTTTCCCAATTTGTGTTAAATTGCCTTGAATCTTTTTCAAGTTGTGCAGTTTTTAGCTACATTTTTACATGTGGTGTAATTGCAAATTCAAAATTAAATTCACTTCTTAAAAACTCAAACCATTTAATTTGATTTTTTATTCTTCCCACTCTGTGCAAATATCATTGGCACTTCCCTTAGTCATGCAAAAATAAAAATTCTTATCTTCTTAATATTTTTTTAAAGTCATTCCAAACCATTCAAGTGTGCGAAAAATCCAAATCATTTTACAAATTTCCACTCAACACCAGACTAAAATCATTCTCTGTGTTGTTTTAAAGAGGTAAAACATTCATTGTAATTAAGAAAAAATACAAAGCAAAGTGAAATAAAAGGGAAGAAATAAATTTTATTTTGTTTTAGATGTCAAGATAGCAAGCCATATGACAAATAGAGGAGAGGAAGGGTTTTGAAATTGTTTTCTTTTTCTTCTCACCATAAGAGGGAGTTGTATGGTGCAATGTGACCCAATAAGAGCTTGTAGGTTATAAAAGGGAAGAATGATCAATTTTATTTATTTTTTCTTTCCCAAATAAATTGTATAGTAATGCAACAGTTAAGAGGGATGTACAAAATTAAAAATAAACTAGATGTATAATTAAACTTTGTTTTTTTACTACTAATGGGAGGTTATATAGCTGTATGTCGATGGCAGAAGATAAGTAAAAGTTTTAAAAACCCAAAAAATAAATAGATCATATTTTTTTACTCACATAGAGAGGTCATATAATTATATGGTCATGGAAAAAATAGTATATTAAAAAATATATTTCTTTGCATGACAAGAGAGGTTGTACAACCCAAGAAAAATAAAGAGATTTGATAAAATATAGAACATTTTTTTTCAAATTACCCAAGGAGGCCTTACAACCATACAACCCAATGATGGAGAGGTAAATTATGAAATAAAAAAGGTTAGAATATAATTCTAGTTTTTTTTGGGTAGCCCATAAAGAAGGTTGCAAAACTCAATGAGAGGAGCAACAATTTTTTTGAAAAAAGAACATAATTTTATGTTGTTTATTTCTAGTCACCAGGTATGAGCTACTCCTTTGCACCAAAGGACACATTTGTGGATGATACATTACAAATAATATGGGAAATTTGATTTGGTTTGGGTTTAATTTGGATGATGAAATAAAAATGAAGCTACTGATGAAGAGGTCAAAGTGACACTTGCTAGTAAAGTTAATAGAGAATCTATAGGCCATTGGATTGATCTCATGGTTTTTGGTAACCAACCCATTAAGGAAAACCCTAATCTTGAAGAATTATAGTTAATATAGACTATATTCTATCTTCCATTAAATATAGATCCTAGGTTAAAAAGCTTGAAAGCTTTATCAAATTTCTTGGGTCAAGTTGGATTTTCAACATTGAATGATGATCATAAAAGGTTATGTTTATATAGTGCATTATTTTTAACTTTAAGGAAAACAATTAATGTAGTTCATAATGGAAAAATTATTCTTGTGGTGAATTCAATTATCAAAGATTTTATAAATCTGAGGATCAATGAAGCAAGCATGGAATATTTTGGCACTAATTACAATTATCTCATGGGAGTTTTTTACAAATAGAGAAAAAACCTTAAGCTGTTACTAATATCTAGAGTGAGGGTTTTCAAAATGGATTCGAGAGTGCAAGGTGTGGATTATAGTATGGATGAGGAAGGTGATGTAGAGGAGCTCAATATTGTAGAAAAGCAGGAAAAATACCAAATTCTTACAAATACCTTAAGGACACACAAGAGTTGTCTATAGGTAAAGTGTATTGATAAGTCAAAATTAAAGGAAGAATTTATAGGATATCAGACTAAAATTAGAATTTTTTTTGGAGAAATTATGAAAAATAAAACTATATTTACAAATGAGTAACCAACGTACTCAGATGTACCAATGTCAACTATTGTAGAGCATGGATATAGTGTGGGTGATGTTATTTCACTATTGTTGTTCAAATTCATTCTTCCATGATATTGTATAAATGTCATTGAGATATGTATCAAGTTTTGTGCTAACCATGGGCCATGCATATGTGGTGCACATAATATAATTATAATAACAATAAAAGGGAAGGATATAGTCTCAAGTCTTGTTTTAGGTCTTCTTACTATTGGCACAAGATTTGGTGGGGATATTGATGATGTTGTAAGATAATTTAAAGAAGCATATGACTAGGATATTTCACCTTTTAAATTTTTTGAAGGGATAAAGAATAAAAATATTCATGTTCCAAGGATTGGTCATAGGATCAAGAGCGGAGACAACCATAACAAAATAATAGAGTTCTTTCAATTCTATGCATGCATACATTTTCCTACTATAAAGTACATGGATTATGTTGTACTAGTGAAAACCTACTCTTTATAAAGTAAAAAATTTGGTCCTCAATGTTGATGGTGAAATAGGGTCCCTTTTTTGATACCTCCTTATTGTTATTAGAATGTTTACTCAGTAAGAAGATGTATTGTTTTGAAATTTCCAATTGTAAATTTTATAAGCATAAACTCATAAATGTAATTCATGCAAATGCACTGTGTTAGCTTTGTAAGTCATGAGTCCTAATTTCACTTGGGGAAAAAATCACAATTACACCTCTATAATTTTCAAGTCATGCAATTTTTATTTTGAACTCTTGCACATGGTGCAATTACACCAACTCATTTTTACACTGATTACATGGTTTTTTTTTGTGAAATCACTTTTGCACCATTTATAACACAAAAAAGTGGTTATGTACCATAACCACCTTCTTACATTATAAATATGAGTGTTAGGATTATTATAAATAGTTTTTTTGAAAAATAGAACTCTGAGACATATTTTTGGAATGTAAGATTGTATTACAACTCATAAAAATCAATACAAACGAGGAGAATTGAAAACTATGTTTAGAGTCTCTTCATGAAATATGGATATGGCTATGATTCATTTTTATTTAAATATTTTATTTCAAAAATTTGTCATAACTGTTATCTAGTCTTAATGTTTAAATTACATCATAGAATTTATTTTTGAATCTGTCTATTATTTCCACAAATGTGAAATATCAATGGGGTTTAAGCAATATTTTAATTTTATTTTATGGGTAAATATGGGATGTTTGTATTTGGTTTTCGATCAATATAAACGAATCATCTTAGTGTATGTTTTGTACTCTTAATGGTGTAATTATGTCTTTACCACCGATTGAATGAGAAGATATTTCCATGAGCATAATGTTTCTCCTTTTTGGGTTAGTCTAGTAAACCTCTATGTTTAGTTACCTAGAGTCATCCTTCATCTTCTTTGGGTTATTTTAGTATATTTTATGTTTAAATAAATAAAATCATCCCATTCTACCTTTCTCTCTTTTCTCCTTATTTTCATCCTTCTTATTTTCCTTTATATTTATTTTATGTACTTTTTGGTTAAAAATACAAAAGCCACACATAAAACATTTTTGCTATAAATAGTTGTGAATAGATTTTCCCTTGCTTTTCCATTTTCTGGATTTAAATAAATGTAGCTAGAAATTATAACATGAGAGGGAATTTGTCCCTATATTTCTCACTAATATAATGACTCAGTTTACATATTATTTACTCAAAGTTACTAGTTTGTCCCCCTAAATTTTTTTGGGGCCAATAGTTTTTGGAAAATCTATTGGGGATCACGGTGATTTATGTAAGTAATTTTTAGATATGTCAAGGAACATCCCATGGAATAAAATTTAGAGGATCCATCGAGATAAAATACCTAGTGACTACATCTTTCTAATTAAAGAAATGGCATTGGTTCACCCTAAGCCAAATATTCCTTATGTCCCATGGGGAAAACATTTTGGGTCATTGGATTTGGTATAATGCAATGAATTACCTTTAGGCTCAATGAAGAAATTTTCAATGTTTTTTGGTGAAAATGGTGAGGATGCAGATAACCATATCTTGGCCTTCACAGTGTCCTGTAGCATCTTGTAAATTATGCATGAAGATGTCACTATCAGACTTTTTGTCAAAACTCTCATTAGACCTAATGTTGAGTGGTTTTAGAACCTAGAAGATCTATGTATTATGAATTGGAAATCCTTGACTAAAATTTTCCTAAACATATTCAAATTAACTATGGATGTGTGTGCATTTTTGTCAAATTTATTCCAAATCTAGAATCAAGATGACAAGTAGATGAGAGAGTTAATAGCCCATTTCAATAAATAATTGAGACTAATTCCTTAAGAGGATAAACCAAGTCCCAAAAATTAGCTATGTGTCTTTATTGGTTCTCTAAACCTAAAGATAAAATTCATATTAATGATGAATAAGGTAAATGACTTGGAAGCCACATAATAGGAAGCTATTGAAATTAAAGATGATATGATTATGTTTGATGTTGAAGAAATAAAATTCAAAACATGATATAAATACTATTAGTGGTGATTAAGTGGTGGAACCTAATATAATTGAGAGGCCTCAACATTCAGAAAAAAGATTTCAAAACAAAATTCCTAATCAAACATGTGAAAAACTCTAACAAAGAAAAAGAGAAAGTGTTTCCTATCACATATGATTGTTTCAATTTGAAGTTATGGAAGAAGGAAAATAATTGGAAGAACTAATGATTGATCAAAAAAATAAATTAATGATTTGTATTACCCCTTAGAGAATAAAAATATTTCCCTATTTCACAAGATTGCTCAAACTTCATAGTCTAAGCAGAAAATCAGTTATTTGAGGAACAACTAGTTGAGCCAAAAATAAAAAGGAGTAATAATATAAAATGTGATGTTCAAATTTGTAAAGGATAAGATAATATGAATCTAGTTTTTGGAAAAAATAGAAGATCCATCTTGTATCAAGATAGAAGATTCATCGGTCAAAAGTGAAGATTATCGTAGAACTTTCTTTGCATGTCCTCTTGCAGAAGGGTTCTTTAAAGGATTTGAGTATAAATCTATCAAAAATAAACAAATTAAATATCAATATTATCCCAAGATTAAAATCAATAAAACATGAAGGTAAAACAAAATGAATGGTTCCCAATATTCTTTTTAAGTGAAATGGAAACTATCAAGGCATAAGAAATTGATGAAAAAGATGATGATGATGATGATGATGATGATGACTCATTAAATGATGAATTCATTTGTAACATGGGAAGAAATTTGGGAAATAATATAAACACTCAATTTGTTATATAAAATAATTGTATTGTGGTTCTATCTCAAAACTAGATATACAACACACTTCTCTCTGATTCAAATACTGTATCTAGTATAGATGCATTTGAAGTCACCAAAGAAGACATTGAAAAAGTTTAGTATTGATCAAGAGTTCTCATATAATATTAAGGAGTTAATAATGATTTCATTTCAAAATAGGAACGCATCACTAATTTGTTTATTTTTGATCATCTTTGTGTGAATGGTAATTTTAAGTTTCTCTTCCCACCTAATTTGTCACTACTATTGAATGTGTTTGAATCTCATAAGTAAAATCCATTGTTATAAAATGGTAGGTACTTATCTCAAATAGTGAATGGATTTGTATAGTATTTTGATTTTCCCCTGTTCCTTGTAAATAGTTTGGTTCTCCCTATTTTGGCTTATTTCTTTTTCCCATTTCCTTTCAATGTGCATGTGTTGCTTTTAAATAAATGCAACCGTCTATCTGTTGTTCATTCTTCTCCATGTTTTGGTATTTTTATCTATACATATTTGTAGATGTGATCTCTATCTCAGAAATATCATGTGTAATCACATGATTTACAGGAATGTTATAATGGTCATTACTTCAGGTTCAATGAAAAGATCACATATTTAGAACAAAACATTGAAGCTCTTCATCTAAGTGGAACTACAAGAAAAAAAACATTTGATAGTAGATGTAGGGAATAAACTTTACGGTCATAAAAATGGTGATTTGGGTGTTTATTACTCAAGTGATATAATGGATAGGTTTTTCACAGATATCTTCAAGTGAATAATTGGTAAATGTGTACATTTTTAGAATAGGAGATTTGGTTTAATAGCTCATGTTCATTTCTCATACGATTGAGACAAGTGAACTAGCTATTAGTTAGATAGATCAAAATGTGAAAATGTGAGATATAAAATTTTTCAAGGATATTTCATAATGAAAAAAATGGTAATTTTTTTATAGAATGGGACATCAACTCTGTAATCCAATAGACAAGGCTTAGATCACTTGCTGATATCTATACTATCTTTCAAGCTTCCAAATGGTGAGCCACTGAGTGATTTTTAGAGTAGCATTTTTGATGGAAATAAATTCAAAGAGAATATATTGGTTAATCCTAATTTAGGTATTTTGAGTCATAAAGTTGAGCATGTTGATAATTTTTGAACTATACCTCTTTTAGCAAAAGAAGGTTCGTCACTCTTGAGATTATGAAGGAAAGGTTTCTCTCTTTGCATTTTAGTTTGTGTGAAAAAACATAATTAAAAATTCCCTCTCATACACTATCCTTTGATATATGTGATATCATATATCAGGGTGAGTACCTAATGTCCTCACATATACTATCCATTGACATGTGATAGCATTGTGATGGTTTGAAGATCCATCATTTTATCAAAGATTGGTTGTCTCTTAGTTGATCAAGTTGCAGTCAAATTTAAGATTCTATTGCCTAATGGATAAAATTCATGCCTAAAAAACTAGAGTCTAATCTATTTCTATCCCTTATAGTTCAAAATCCTAGTTTAACTAGTCATAATTTTTATCTATTTAAAAATTAGAAAAAAATTAATTTGTTTTACTAGATTTTGGTTTGGGCATTAAATTTTTAAATTTTGAAAAAATTAAAATTAATTAATAAATTGATTATTTTTAAATAATTAATTTAATTAAGAATTAAAATTATGAGAAAAATATTTTAAAATCTTGAACCGTGCAAATGCTCTTTCAAGTTCTCTTGCCATGTAAAAAGTTAACTTTCCTGCAACTATGCAAAAATTCATTAAACTTTTTCAAGTTGTGCAAGTGTTTTTTTATATTTTTCCAAGTTGTGTTAAATTGCCTTAACACTTTTTCAAGTCATATAATTTTTATTTGAAATTTTGCATGTGGTGTAATTGTAAAATCAAAATGAAACTCGCTTTATAAAATTTCAAATCATGGAATTTACTTTTTTATTATGACCACTCTATGCAAGTGTCATTGGCACTTCCCCTTATCGTTAAAAAATAAAATTTATTCTACTACAATTTTTATTTTGAATTTATTCCACACCATTCAAGTGTGCAAGAACTCTAAATCATTTTACAAATTTCCACTCAATACTAGACCAAAATCAATCTCTATGCTATTTTTAAGAGGTAAAAAGTTCATTGAATTTAAGAAAAAATAAAAAGTTTAGTGAAATAAAAGGGAAGAAGAAAATTTTATTTTGTTTTAGATACCAAGATAACAAGTCATATAACCAATATAGGATAGGAAGGGTTTTTAAATTGTTTTCTTTTTTTTTCTCACCATAAGAGGGAGCCTTACAATGTCGTACGACCCAACAAGAGCTTGCAAGTTATTAAAAATAAAGAATTGATCCATTGTTTTTGTTTTTTCCTGCCCGAGCAAACTATAAGGTGATGTAGAAGTCAGGAGGAATGTAAAAAATTTAAAAAGAGACTAGATCTGAAATTAAACATTGTTTTTTGTTATGAATGGGGAGGTCATACCACCATACAAAAATGCCAAAAAAGAGGTAAAAGGTTTAAAAATAAAAACAACAAATAAATCATATTCAATTTATTTTTTTGCTTGTATATAGAGGCCATACAACTATATAGTCATGAAAAAAAGAACAAATTAAATAAAAAAATTGTTTCTTTGCATGTTGTTGTCATGGTTTTTGAAATTTTTAAAATTAATAAAAATATAATATTTTTTGACTAATTTTTGGTTTGAGCTCAATTTTTTTTTAAATTTTGAAAAATTAAATATTTTTATTAATTAATTCATTTTAAAAACCATGGGCTTAAATAGTTTTTTGAACTGTGAAAATGCCCTTTTAAGCTTCCCTATGTAAAAAGGCATTGGCCTTCCTACAATTTTGTGAAAGTTCATTAAACCTTTTCAGGATGTGCAAATACTTTTATATTTTCCAGAGTTACATAAAAGTTCTTCGACACTTTTTAAGTTGTGCAATTTTAATTTCATCGATCGCTTCCCTAAGTCATTTAAATTTATTTTATGACTTCTCCAATTCATGCAAATGATATTTTCCCTTCTCACTAACATACACATAATATTTATACTTTTACGACTATATAACTTAAAATTTGCTCTCCTTGCTTCATGTAAATGGCATTTCCAATTTAAAGATTATTCTTCAATTTGCATGCAAATTCCATTATCACTTACCCCAAATTTTGTAAAAATATCCTTCTTACCTTGCAAGGATTTTTAAGTTGCTTTCAAAAGCTCGAATGAATATTTGTAAAGATAAGATAAGCATGCAGGAAAAAATAAGGGAGATCAATCTTTTATTTATTTCCAACTACCAAAAGAGGCCAATACTAAACCATACAACCCATGGAATAAAAAGGAATATTTCAACAAAAAAAATAAAGGAACATATATACCTTATTTGTTTTAATGCTAATGAGGAGGCCATACAACTCAAATTTGGAATGGAATAACAAAAATCAGATTTAATTTTCTTTTTTTTACCTACTACAAAAGGGCCATACAACAATATGATGATGCTAGAAAGAGAAATATGGTGAATAATATATATAAAAAAGGATATTTTAAAATTGTTTTCATCTCCAAGAAGTATTATAGGGTCATATGACCACCTCACAAGGGGAAGAGGAGAGAAAATTGAAAATATAAAATAGTCGATCAATTTTTATTTTTTTTGGCTACATAAGTAAATTGTAAGGAACCATATAGTATATAAGAGAGAGTTAAATAAAAATATTGAATTTTATTTTTGCCAATTTGTATCTCATAATAATTAGTAAAAAGGGTTTGGTAAAATCAAAAAAAAAAAAATATATTCATTTTCTTTTCCAAGTCATCAAGGAAGCCATACAACCCATTGTTGGTGTGGGATTTTAAAAATTTAAAAACATGTAAATTGCAAATTTTTAAGTTATTTTTTTCCTATTATGGAAAAGGTTGTATGGCCATATGGAAAAATGAGAGAGAAAAATACTTAGACTAGAGGGTGAGTTTGGTAGTGTATTTTTATGTTACGTAGAGGTAAGAACATAATTGATCATGGGGATTTGTATGGGTTTGAATTCAATTCATGGATAATATTGTGATGTAAATTATTATTTATATTATTTATGGAGGGAAAAAATTGAGTTTAGATACCATTGTTACTTGTCATAAATATAATATTCATTTTTCAAGGGCTAATAATGATTAAGGTTGATTTATTTATAGACAACCTCAATGAGTGTCTACTTGAAATTTTATCCAGTGAAAGTTATATAGGTCAAGATCTATAAAATTTGTTTCAAAATCAAGGGGAATGTCAAATAAAATGTATAATACAATTACACACATTATATATGGGATATATGGAGGTATTGTGATTGGTGGGGATGTGTTTCCTAGTTTAACATTGTCTGATTATGTTTTACAAATTAACAATATTTCATAGATTAAGGTGATGGTTATGCTTGGGAAACTTGGTGGTACAAAGGATTATTATCTAAATGAAGCCTTAGAATAAGGGAGGGTGTGAAATCCAATTGTTGTTTTGTTTAACAATAGTGGTGTACTCCTCTTTAAGTCACAAATATGATTTGCTCATACAGGTGCTAAAAGTGGAGGTGAAAATATTTGGGGGTGATAAAATTCTTACTCTCTTATATGCTATTGAGAAACACAAGTAAAAATTTACTAGACCACAAATTGGGCCAATTGGGTCACATGTGACTCTAGTGAATGACCAATATTGGGCATTAGAAATTGAGCATGTGATTGGGAAGTTGTTAAATGATTTTATTGTCATGCACTTTTGTTACATTCTTGTGCTCATGAATTAAATTATGTTAATCTTCAAATCATCATATATGACTTTGGGAGGCATTTATTGAATATTATAGATGTAATAATATAGGATAAAATTTTGAAGAATGTAATGTTTGCAATTCATAAAGAAATACCCACAATATTAAATGTCCAAGTTGATTAGTGGAACAAGGAGAGACAAGTACTTGTGAGGAACTGTGATATGGGAAAGGCATTTGCATTTGAAAGTAAGTCTCCAAATGGCTAAGGGAAATGTTATTTCATGGAATGTAATTGTTAATGGATATGCACAAATTTAGTTTGTGAAAAAGGACTTGGAGTTAGATTAAATAGAATTATAATTACAATTTCTTGGGATCCATCTAGTTTGGTTTCCTTGGTGCTCACAATGTTGTAATATTTTAATGACAGGGAGCTAGAATTTTGACTGCACTTCTAGGTCAAAAAGACATGATGAATTGCATGGAACAATTTTTTCAAAATAAAAATATTTTCAAAACTCTCAAACATATTTTTGGAAGGAGAGATTATATTATAACTCAATGAAGATCAATAAAAAGGAAGATATTTTCAAATTGTGTATTTAGATTTTACTCATGAATTATAACTGTGTATGATTCATTTATATTTAAATATTTTATTTTGAAACTTTGTCATATTTGTTATCATTTAGTCTTAATGTGTAAATTACATAGTATAATTTATTTCTGAATTTATGTCTATTATTTCCATAAATTTGAAATATTAATGGGGTTTAAATAATATTTTAATTATCTTTTATGGTTAAATATGGGATGGTTATCTTTGTTTTGATATCACCATCAGAGAATTGTCTTAGTGTATGTTTTGCACTCCTAAGGGTGTAATTATGTGTTTACCACCCATTAAATGAGAGATATTTCAATGATGACAATGTTCCTCCTTCTTGGGCTATTCTAGTGAATCTATGTGTTTAGTCACCTAGAGTTGTCCTTCATATTCACTAGGGTTATTTGATCAGCTTTTGTGTTTAATTACATAAAATCATCCCATTATATATTTATCCCCTTTTTCTCATTTCCATCATTCCTCATTTCCTTTCTATATTCTTTCCATGCTTTTTGGTTAAAGTTACAAAACCCCTAATAAAAAACATTTTTATTATAAATAGATGTGAATAGCTTTTCCCATACTTTTCCCTTTTTATATTTCATTAAAGATAAATCCAATTGATAATATGAGAGGGACTCCATTCCTACACTGCTGACTAACATAAAGACTCAGTTTCCACACTTTGACACAAAGTCACCAATTTATCCTTGTGATAAAATTTTGAGCCAATAAGTTTTGATGAGTCTGATAGGGATCAAGGAACTTTATTCACATGATTTTTAGACATTTCATGTAACCTCCCCTAGAATGGAAGTTGGTGACTATGTTGAGACAAAGTACCTAGTGTATACATCTTTATGATTGAATAAATGACATTGGTTTACCCTAACCCTAATGTTTCCTATGTCCCATGGGGGAAACATTTATGACTATTGGCTTTGGCCCAGTAAAAGAGTTAATTTCAAGCTTAAGGAAGAGATTTTCAAAGTTTTTTGGTTAAAATGGTCAAGATGCAGATAACCATATCTTGTCATTCATATTATCTTGTAGTATCTTTATAGTTATGCATGAAGATGTCACTGTCAAGTTTATTGTTGAGAATCTCATAGGACATACTACTGAGTGGTTTTCGCACCTAGAAGATGGATAAATTATGGATTGTTATTCATTGAAAAACAAGTTCCTGAATAGATTCAAATTAGTTGAATAAGTGTATACATTATTTTCATATTTATTCTAAAACTAAAAGTAAGATAATGATCAAATGAGAGAATTCATAGCTTTCTTCAACATATTATTAAGACTGCTTCCTAAGGTAGATCAATCGAGTCCCAAGAATCAACTCTATGTCTCATTAGTTCTATACATCTAGAGATAAAATTCATTTTGATGAGGAACAAGGTAAATATCTTAAAGTTTGCACAACAAGAAGCTATTGAAATTGAAAATAACATGATTTTATATGGGATGTCAAAGAAAGAAACTTCAAAACAAGTTAAAACTACCATTAGTAATGACAAAGTGGTGAAAAATGATATAGTCAAGAGTCACCATCCTTCAGAAAAGATATTTTGAAGGCAAATTCCTGATCAAACATGTTATAGATCTAATAAATAAAAAGACAAAGTGATTCCTGTCATATACAACTAGGGTTCATTTTAAGAAACCATATCAAAAACCCCCTTAGGTTTGTTTAGGTGAATCAATTCACAACATTGGAAAATATAAAGATTCCCAAAACAAACCACCTTTTTAAGTTTTCCATACAATTTCCCATCTGTACGCTCAATTCAATTATGTTGTTGGGTGACTTGTACCACCACATAGTTTATGAATGTTGTCAAGTAGTGCATACTACTACCTAACCACACCATGTAACCAAGAAGTTTTTCACCTAATATCATGTTGTTGCTTGGTTTCACCATGTATTTGGGTGCCATCTATTATTGTTTGACTATAAGTTGTTATTGTTAGATACCCAACCAAAAACTCTACCACTGCCTTTGTTGGGAATTATGGAAGCACACAATTGATTACCAAGCAACTTAACATGTGGAAATTAACCAGAATACACAAGTAACTAGAATTCAAAAATAACACAGAATATGAGAGATAATACACAACTTGTATTAATACTCATCCAAAAAAGAATACAATAAAGAAGATGCCACTTTTTCTCCACACCTCTCAAAGGCTTCCCACACCTCAAGTGTATAGTAATTCTTTCCTCAAAGCTCTCTCTCTTACGGTCCCAACACACAACTCAAACACAGAGTTGGTGTTCACCTCCAACCAGTCAGTATCCACTACTACCAGTACACCAGTGCTCCACGCACTCCACATGTGCTCCACGCACTCCAAGTACACAAACATACTTCAAGTAGATCTCCCCTGAACTTGCAACAACCTGCAACTCAACAGACCTTACTTATGGAAGGAACTTCCTTGCCTTCCTCTTTGCTCTCTTTCTGAGTACACACTATACTCCAAGTAGATCCTACCTGATCTTGCTCCCTATTGTGTTTCTATCCTCCCTGATCTTTCACCCTTGAAAATCAATCTGATCTACACACCTGCAAACCTAGATCATGCACACACATACTCTTACAGATCAATGATCTTACTTACCATGTAGATCTCCTAACATAGCCATGCACACCTACTGACCAAGATCTTACACACCTGAAGAACCCTTCTGATTCTCCAAAACCAACACCCACACTTGGCACTACTATGGAACTAGGAGGAACACCCTTGCTCACTTCACACATAGAAGGATCTAACTTTGCTCAACTCAAACTAGCACACCTTTACAATACAACCCATGGGTCTATTATATAGATCTCATGCATACAATAATTAGACATCTTATTACAATTATTAGATCTATAGCTTCTAGTCTAAAATTGGCTCTTAAAATGCAAACACTCAGTTCGTTAACAAACTATCTGTAACACTCACAGTTCTAAACCACACAGGTGACCGACGTCGGTCCCTATTTGCCTAGAGATGACTAACATCAGCCGAATATTGCCGATGTTAGTTGCCTTCCTGTCTACCCCTGACCAATGTCAATTGGCTTGACCAATGCTAGTGACTATGACACTCAGCACCCTCCTTCCCTGTTTGCATCAGTGAAGCTTTTAGCTCCACAACCTAACAATCTCCCACTTAGAGATAAATAGCTACACTGTACCTGTACCTGTACCCCATCTATTCTGTTTCCTAGCTTGTATCCCTCTTCAAGATCAATCCTAAAGACCACCCACCACACAACCTATGGTGCACCTCTTGTCATTCGAGTAACCTACCACATCTGAACCTACAAACCCATGTAGTGAAGTCCTGACCCTGCATAGCATGAATCCCTATTGCTAGTCCCTCTCAAATACCTGAGAACCCACTTCTCTGAATTGACTCCTAACTCTTTGACAGCACCCACTACTTGGGCAAACTTAGGTCTATACCAGACCTCATGTGATTTTAGACACTGAACTATCCAGCCCTTGGTGTGCTCCAATTCTGCATCCTGTATATTGAACCTTGCTAACACTTGATTCACATCAGCTCCCACTGGAGACAAAATCAACTTGTGATCTTCCATGTCTCTCATGCCAAAGAATTTTGCTACTCTAAATTCCTTATGACATGCCACTGAACTAACCTTACCCTTAGCTCAGCAAAACCCTATATGTACAAACCTGCTAGCTAGCATACCATCTACATACAGTAACAAGATAATGTCATGACCATCATCCACCTGGTAAGACAAACACAATGGTTACACTGACA
The DNA here is from genome assembly GCA_037957365.1 of Torreya grandis. Classification (NCBI taxonomy): domain Eukaryota; kingdom Viridiplantae; phylum Streptophyta; class Pinopsida; order Cupressales; family Taxaceae; genus Torreya; species Torreya grandis. Next base: position 1,667,006 of record JARHVA010002629.1, read on the forward strand.
TTGACTAAAGTCCTGCTTTGTCATCCACCTATCAAAACTTGTACCACTATCTTGTAGCTTCTTCAAGACCATATGACATGGCCTTCCATCTCACGTGTCTATTCTCTCTATTTTTTAACCAAGGTATCCATTCGTCTCAGTGCTTTCATACTGGCTGGCAACCCTACCAAATCTTCTATTTGGTTCTACATCCTGTTCATGCCATGCTCCCACTATTTCCTATATCCTTCCTACTCTAGAGTAAGAAATGAGTTTAAAGAAGAAGAACAATGAATTTGAGTCTTACTTACACTTTCATTCCTCCCCATGGGTGTTTGAGACTCCTTGACAGCTTGTTGTCTGCCCAAAATCCGTTACAGTGACCGACCTTGGTCACCACATAATCTGCATCCAACCAACATCAGTTCTCATGCGACTGTCCTTTTTGCTGACATCAGTTATGTGACTGATGTCAATCTTACCTGGTCACCAATGTTGGTTCTTTGACTGATGTCGGTAGCCACCCTACCCAACACCACTAGTTCTGGTCTGCACATGACTGACATCGGCACCTGTCTGTTCGATGTCGGTTCCCCTTGACCGACGCCGGTAATTGTGTTCACCTATGAGTGATGACTTTTTACCCGCGAGCTCATTTGAATCAATCCCATGTCTAAAATACCCTACTCAAAAGTATCCAGCCCCATCCACTGGTCTCTGTCTGTCATCTCCTCCAAGAACACCAAGGCTTTCTAGTTCTTAATTTTATCAAATACATCAGTCTTCCTTTTCTTAAAATAAACACAATCCTTTCTTGTAGCATCCCATTGCTCACAAAAATCTTGATCTATGCTCTCTAAAGCTGATCTCTTACCATCTGACTTAAGAACAACCATTCCCTTCTCACTTATGTGAGCAAGCCTATAAAGCCACACCTCCACAACAGAAGAAGAATTAGTAATATAAGCAAGTAGATAAAGAGTACCTACTTTCTTACCACCTACTAATTCAAGTGCATCCACTGTGAGAGTTTTTGTGCATCTCTCATCACCCAACTTTCTTGAAGCAATTAGCCGCATCTTCAAGACTGGGACCTGCATGACCTCCTTCAACACCCATGTGTTGGCCGCCTGTAATTTTAGCTTCACTTCCCCTTTGCCAATTCTTTTTCAAGGCACACTAGCACCTCTCTTTGGGGCTGCATGGAAAGAGGAAACAAAATCTATAAACCAAGATTCTACTTTATCCAAGAAACATACCAGAGCATCTTGTGCAATAACACCTACAAAATCTACTTCTTCAGTTCCTTCTTGTTGATCTGCTACCAACCAACAATCTTTTTTTTCTTGTTCTTTCTTTCCATAGGACTATAATTGACCATTCGTGCTTTTCAATTCATCCATTCTTAGCTTACTTTATTCTACCATTGCTATACTCCCACTCAATCAAAAACCCCTGAGAGTGACCTGTAACCAAACACAAAACCTGCTCCCTGCAACCTTAGCTCTGATACCACTTTGTTAGATACCCAACCAAAAACTCTACCACTGCCTTTTTTGAGAATTATGGAAGCACACAATTGATTACCAAGCAACTTAACATGTGGAAATTAACCAGAATACACAAGTAACTAGAATTCAAAAATAACATAGAATATGAGAGACAATACATAACTTGTATTAATACTCATCCAAAAAAGAATACAATAAAGAAGATGCCACTTCTTCTCCACACCTCTCAGAGGCTTCCCACACCTCAAGTATACAATAATTCTTTCCTCAAAGCTCTCTCTCTCTTACGGTCCTAACACACAACTCAAACACAGAGTTGGTGTTCACTTCCAACCAGTTAGTATCCACTATTGCCAATACACCAGTTCTCCACACACTCCACAAGTGCTCCACGCACTCCAAGTACACAAACATACTTCAAGTAGATCTCCCCTAAACTTGCAACACCCTGCAACTCAACAGACCTTACTTATGGAAGGAACTTCCTTGCCTTCTTCTTTGCTCTGTTTTTGAGTACACATTGCACTCCAAGTAGATCCTACCTGATCTTGCTCCCTATTGTGTTGCTGTTCTCCTTGATCTTGCACCCCTGCAAATCAATCTAGTTCTACACACCTGCAAACTTGGATCATGCACACACATACTCCTGCAGATCAATGATCTTACTTACCATGTAGATCTCCTAACGTAGCCATGCACACCTATTGACCAAGATCCTACACACCTGAAGAACCCTTCTGATTCTCCAAAACTAGCACCCACACTTGGCACTGCTGTGGAACTAAGAGGAACACCCTTGCTCACTTCACACATAGAAGGAGCTAACTTTGCTCAACTCAAACTAGCACACCTTTACAATATAGCCCATGAGTCTATTATATCGATCTCATGCATATAATAATTAGAAATCTTATTACAATAATTAGATCGATAGCTTCTATTCTAAAATTGGCTCTTAACATGCAAACACTCAGTTTGTTAACAAATTTTCCGTAACACTCACAGTTCTGAGCTGCACAGGCCACCGACATCAGTCCTTGTCTGCCTGGAGATGACCGACGTCAGCCAAATACTGTCGATGTTAGTTGCCTTCCTGTCTACCCCTGACCAATGTCAGTTGGCCTAACTGACGTTGATGACTGTGACACTTAGCACCCTCCTTCCCTGTTTGCATCAGTGAAGCTTTTAGCTCCACAACCTAACAGTTATCAGGTGGTACCAAATGTCACTTAATTACAATATATATGGTAGAACCAAGTGGAAGCATGTGTCACCAAGATCTATGATATAATTAGGCAACACCAATACATGACATATTACTATCAATCACATGAATTGATTGCCTCCATTGCCTTAATAACATATAAATACCCCTTGGCCGTCATTTTCACACTTTACTCAAATGTTTTTCTCATTTCACTCTCTCTTCTTCAAATTTAGACAAATAATAAATATAAATCCAAATGGCTTCAATAGCTATAGAGTCCATAGACATAGGTTTAATTGGAAAGTAATTTTTCAAGAATTTATTATGCCCAAAATTCCTTAGGTTGGTGGAGTATCTTGAGATGTATGTCGATTAGATGAATGCATGCCATTTTTGAGGCCTTGTGAACATGCCTTAGTATAATTATAATAATAACCTACTCTGATATTCAATGGATTATTATGACCATATCAAGACCCAATTTAATGTACAAGTTAATAATACATTGATATCCTTTGACACCTCTCCTTTTAATATCCATAATTTAACAGACCTTCCATATTGTAATATAAACCCTATTAATAACAAAACTCTATTATCTAATGAAGATAAAAAGTATTTGGATTCTATGTAAAATTTGGACATCAACCCAACTAGTAAGTGTTAAATTTATTATTGATAATTAATTTTTTTTAATTCTTGAATCAATATTCTTGTTACTAACTTAGTGTGATGTCCTAATTGTGTGTTTTTTACTTTCATTGCAGATAGTCAGCTCATAAGGGGAATCCAAGTGGATAAAATATCTAATCCATTTTTGAAAGCATATCATTTCCCATTACTAAATTTAATATTAATATATCAGATCTAAAATTAACTTTATATTGAGTACAATTTCTATTTGAGTTATGCCCTTTCTATACTAGCTAGTGAACCCATATTTTGACAATTTTTTGAAATAACACACTGACTCCAAACCAACATATATGGAACATTATATTTCATATATACGAGTCAAAGAACATTAAAAAAATACTAAAATAAAATATCCATAATATTTTTGAAATAAAATACATTTTTTTGGGTGAAAACCCTTGCTAGTTCTACACACATGTATTACAAATATTGCTCAAAAATATCACTTGGATACATAATGATTATATACTAAGTACAAAATAATGAAAAATAATAAAATAACATGAAAATAACCTCAAAATACACATAATACCCTATATAACCAACCAAAATACTGCAATTACTCTTTCATACTAACAACTTGAATAAAACACTAAACATTTGCTAGATTTACACTCCTTAAAGCTCTTCTATAATTCCTATTTGGAATTGTCTCTCTCAATCATAGGGATTTCATCCTAAAATAATTTGGATAAATTTGTTTCCATCCAAAGATATCTCCACCTGAAGGTTTTCATCATTAGATGTAAAATTAAACCATAAAGTCCAATAATTTTTTGAAAATGACAAAACATAACCTAGAAAGAAATCCTAGCATATAAATATACATGAGGCCCCAAAGTTTTGGCACCAAAATCCCAATCTCATTGATTTAATAATATTACATGATTTATAAAAGGTAACTAATTCTATCTTTATCTTTTATCTCATGAAACATTTATATCTTACTTTTTCCTTCCTTTGTTTCAATTTTCCAAACTTTCCTAAATTTGACCCACTTATATTGAGGATAAGAAAGCAAGAAAAAATTAGCAAGTTGCCTTGGAACTCATCATTGTCATGTATTCAAATTCTGTGTACCACTTGATAAGTTTCCCTTAGGAATCATCATGATCTTCACTTCCACATTTCTTACAACCATCATAAAGTTTCTATATTATAACTTCTACACCAAGATCATATCCACTAAATGTGCTTCCCTCAAGGATTTCCATGCCCCTCTTTGGATATTTATCCAATATTAATAATATTTTATTAATTATTGGCCCCCTTTAATCCAAAATGTTAACTAATGAATCTCTTGGGCCCACATAATAATAAAAATGATTTTCCTTGTCTATAAGCCCAAATAAATATTAGAATGGGCATTTTCCCTAAAAAATAAAATAAATTAAAAAGGAGACATGAAAAAGACTTTGTGCATTTCTTCCAAGATAGAATTATTTTATAGGGAAGGCCAAGGGACATTCCCTACTAGGATATTTACTATATTCTTCCTTCTCTACCGGGGTTAAAATATGATTGGTACATGTATATATCAAGCAAGATTAGGTCTGAGTTGGATAATGATTTTTCAAATGAGACTTCCACCATTTATTCCTCCAACTTTATTCCAGCCTTGTATTATGAGGCCTTATATGATATACAAAAATAACAATTCCAACTATGCTCCATATAAAAATGACCACTAATTTTTTATCCATTGAGGAATAAGAGGTAAGTTTAGCTTTCAAATTAATCAACTCTATTACTTTATACTTATTTAAATTATAACATTTATTGGCTTTTTACATATAATAATTAATGTATATAAAACAAGAAGATAGGCATCATCTAAAGGTCATCACGATATTGAGGGCTCTAGCGATATCAAATCTATGGAGTCTTCATTTGATTCATTTTAAATTTTTAAATGCCCAAAGCCTCATTCGATATCGTCTCCACTTGCAAGTTCTACTCCCAAATTTCCATGATTATTTTTTTAATTATTATTTAATGAAAATATATTTTTGGTATTATTTTATTAATTTTTTTCGCAGTGGACTCTTGAGGTGTTACCATTGAGGAATCTTCCCAACAACACATTCAATGTTTGCTACCTTGCATCTTTTTTTTGTATTGAAGTTTCTTCTATTGGATAATTTGTTAATTGTATAATTTCCTCTTTTATATTTTAAAGCACCACTGTCACTCAAATAAGGACAAATAGAGTAGAAGAGGTAATTTCCCTGACTACATGTAATAACTATTTCATTTTGAATTTGCATTAATTTCTATTTTCAAATTTACCATTTTTAATAATTTTTTATTTTTCAAGTCACCCTACATTTGTGAAGATAAGTATGCCATTACCCTTACCACCCATCTAGACTAAGATAAGAGGAAATAATATCTCCCTCCTTGCATAAAGTAGAGGAACCCTAAAAATTTAAGGGCCAGAATTCTTAATTTCTCTATTGGGTGTTTCTAGTGCACAGGGACTTATATGTTTGCAACATATTGATCTTGATGAAGAGTATCTCAAGATCAAAAATGGGGCCATAGATGGTGGTGAATATAATCCACATGATTTTATTCAAGTTTATAATGTGCCTATGATAGAAGTCCCTTTTGCCTCTTCCCCATTTACCCCACTTGCCATCGATAATTTGAACTTGTCTGATGATTCTCTAACTTATTTTCTATTGAATAATTTAGTTTCAAAAATTCTACTTTCCAATCTGAAGGAGGCTGTTATTGATGAATTTAATGCTTTAAAATAATGGGAGATAATGGAAAAAGTGTTGATCAAATAAATCAATGCCCATTTTCATAATAACTCCCAAAGAGTTAATTTGATTTCACTTGTTCAAAATGAACCCTCAAATCTTGATGTTTTATTCAATCAAGGTCAATCTAGGTTAAGTTATGTTAATGATGTTTATAATGATAATTTTTTCTGAATTATAATAAACAAGTTAAAAATTTTAAATGGAGAAGGCTAAGCCTATTTCAATAAATGGGATAGAGATATAAACTTTGTTGTCATTGATTAGGCAAAGAAGGAAAAAACTTTGGTAAGCTTTCATCATTTATAACATTTATTGTTGTTATTATAATTTTTTTGTACTTGAGTCTTATATTTTATTTCTCAATTGTACTAAAAAAATGAAAATTTGAAGAAAAAATCACAACTTATTAATGTTTATTTGAAAAAATCCTACAAAAATATAAATGTTGACACTTGGATTTACATCCTTGAGGAAATGCTCAATTTTCCTCATCCAAACAGCATAATGGAATCATCTCTCTTGCTATGGGTGGCAATTCTATTGAGATGAATCTCTAGATGAGGGGATAGTTCCCCTTGATGCACATTGAATCTCTTTCTAAACTAACAACTGTGAATGAAAAGGGAGAAGGAAAAAAATTGGGAAAACAAGTAGTGATGTACCAATATTTGATATCCTCTTAAGAATCAAACCACTACCTAAATATAAATAAGGGTGTTTCACACAAAGTCATAATAAAGACATTATTACATCAGTATTTCATGAGTTATATTTAGGAAAGAATTTGACGTTTAAGAGGGTGAAAAATGATTCTACAAAGAGAATACACATATAACACTTTGACATTTATACACTTAGTAAAGAATGCTAACAAAGACCCAAAACACCATCCTTTCTACATATTGGTAAGTGACCATAGATTGATATGATAGAAAATAACCTTTTCACTAGTCATTATCAACAAGATTCAAACTTATACTCAATAGTGCAATGTGAAATGGTGAAATCACTTGTATATTTATTCAAGAGTTACCAGTACAAATCTTGCTAGAGTTTTACCGTAACCAACAAAGGCCCCTCATAAACTTCCTTCATACAAAAAGTCCAAAGGAATTCTTTCATTTGTAAATTTTGCTTTGAGATTTTTGAAAAGAACCCTTTAACTTCTCATAATGGTATATTTCTCTTCGGCCTTCCTATAGATACCCTTCAAAAAAAAATTGGCCCTTCAGGATTTTGAAATGGTCCTTTAGGATTTTGGAATAGGTCCTTCAAAAAAATGAAATAGTCTACCTTTCCTCTAAAATAATCCTTTATACTTTCTATGAATTAACCTTTGGAAATGGAAGTGACCTTTCGAAAGAATTGTTTGGACCTTTGAAAAAGTTGTTTTAGAAAAAATGTCTAAAACAATTCTTTCCTTTGATTTTTTTGCTAAGTGCCCTCTAGAAAGGGAAGTGTCCACTTTCTAAATAAAAATTCCCTTAAATAAATTTGCCAATGTACCCTTTATAAAAATGAACATACCCTTCAAAATCTTGAAAATGTCCTTTTCGGCATGAAAGAGTTGTCACCTACCCTTCAGGACAATTACTTTGACAAAAAGTATGAAATAATTTGATAAGGACTTAGAAAAAAGAGTAAAATAGATATACCTTAGAAAAGGACTTAGCCAAAAGAGTAGAGAACAAATCTTTCAAAAGGAAAACACTTGGGTTTTTACATGTAAAAGACTTCAATTTTATATGAGAACACTTCTTGCATAATTTACATGAAACCTGCATGTTGGATTTGGACAAAGGTATAGACTCATACATTTTTAAAATAAATGGGTTGCCCAACTTTGGCATAAAAGACCAAAATTTGGTCAATAAATTGGTGGCTCGTAGGGGTAGTGTGCCTGCTACACTAATCAGACTAGTAGCCTTATCTAACTAAGGGCCAATGGAGTCAATGGATTTCTTGAAGATGACTAACAAGAACTATACCAAAACAAACACAAGGAAACACATCACACAAGAAAAACAAGACCAAGAAAAGACAACACAAAATTGGGCAAGGACAAACTCACTTATGTGCATAACCACTTAGGGAACACAAGGAAAATAATAAACTGTGTATAAAAAAACCATAAATAACAATGCTTTAGATATATCCCATTGTCTAGGATATGTAACTCCTCTCCATCCAACTTTGATAGTTGGAAAGAATTGTGTTGTTTACACTATGTGATCACATAAGGGTCACTCACAAAAAATCAAACTTTGTGTGTTTTTTAGGCTTGACCCTATCTTCATCCCATTTAAAGACAATGTCTCCTTATTTGAACCTTCTTGGCATGGAATTATTATCAAAATACTTATTTGTTTGATGTTAGTGAGTATTCATGGTGTGCATAGCTTGATCTCTTATTTCCTCAAGCTCCATCAACTCACATAATCTAACCTCCATATTGTCATTTTCCATCAATTGTAGCTGATAGGTGAGGTCTAAGGCTGGTAACTCAAGTGAGATAGGAAGTCTAGCTTCCCTTCCATATATAAGTGTATATGGTGAGTTTCTAATTGCTTTCTTTCGGGTGATCCTATCATCCTAAAGAGATATCTTCAACTTAGTGTGCCAAGTCCTTTGATTCTCCTCCATTGTTCTCTTAATTATCCTAATCAATTTATTATTTATGGACTCAACTAGTCCATTCCCTTAGGGGTAATAGTTGGAGGAGGTGCTAAGGTAGATGCCATGCTTCAAATCCCATTCACTTATCATTACTCCTAGAAAGGCTAATGCATTATCTAAGATGATTATTGAAGGAGCTCCAAATTTGGTTATTATACCTTCATAGAAGTCTAGGACTAAGTTTTCATTTTCTTCCTTAAGAGCTATAGCTTCTACCCATCTTGTAAAATAATTAGTGGTTGTCAACACCCACTTGTGACCAATTATAGAAGGAGGGTTGATCAAACCTATGAAATCTAAACCCCATTGTATGAAGGGTTGTTCAGCCTAGATTAGATGAAGAGGTAAAGCAACTAGTTTTTTTTCCATTAAAAAGAGCACACTTTTGGCAATTTATTACCCAAGCATGTATGTCTTTGAACAAGTTGGGCCAAAAGTAACTAGCCCTCATTATATTGGTAGTTATGGTTCTCAGAGAAAAGTGACCACTAGCTAGTCCATCATGGAACTCATACAATACTTTTTCAGTCTAATTTGAATCAATGCATCTAAAAAGCACACCTAAAAAGTCTATTCTAATTAACACTCCATTAACTAGCACATAGGGAATGGATTGTAGCCTAAAGTACCTTCTCTTGGCCCTATCAAGACCTTGTGGACACTCACCAATTTGTAGGAAATGAATCATGTCTTGTGTCCAACTCCTTGTGGGTGAAGGTGTAGCTACTGTAGGATCATCATGAAGTGCAAAAAAAAATCATTTATTTTCTTTTAAGTCTGAAGCAAGATGCTCACATAGTCATTTTCCTTTTACTAACTTGGTTGTCTTGATCTCCACATCGTATTCCATCACTTTGGTGATCTAACCTACCCTTTTCTCATTCAAATTTATACTTAATATAAAATATTTCACACTAGGATGAAGCATAAAAATATGAATCTTGTTTTTAGATATCATAAGTTTTAACTTATTTAAGCTCCTTATAACTGAAATCACTTGTTTCTCTACATATGTATATCTTGTCTCATAACCTTGTAGACCTTGAATAAATAAGGAAATATGTTATTCTGGATGTTCATCATTAGCTTGAGTAAGCATGGTAGAGATTACCTATTCATTCCCAAAAATATATAGGTTGAAATCCTTTGAGAAGTTAAGACTTGCAAGGGTAGGAGCTTGGGTAATGGCTTGCTTGATTCCTTCAAAACTTTATTTCCTCCTTCTTGTCCAAGTAAATATCTCATATTTTCTTAACATGGAGGTCAATGACTTGACCAAGTTAGTAAAATATAGAATAAACCTCCTAATGAAATTTATCTTTCCAAATAAACTTTTTAAACCTTTTGTATGCTTAGGTAAAGACAATGCCAAGATGGCACTTATCCTTTTTGGATCAATGGACATACCTTTCTTAGAAAGAATATGTTCAATTAGTTTACCTTCATAAACAATAAATACACACTTATTTAGGTTTAGAGATATCCCAAACTCTCTACACCTCTCAAAAATATACCTCAAATGCTTCAAGTGATCTTTTGTTTTCTTGGATAAAATTGTTACATCATCCAAATAAATCAATACAATGTCATTGATTAGTACTTAGAAAGCCATATCCATTGCACATTGGAAATTAGCTCCAACATTTGAAAATCCAAATAGAATATTCTTGTAGGCATATGTGCCCCATTTGGTGGTGAAGGATATCTTTTACTGGTCACTTTCCTTCACCAGAATCTGATTGTACCTAGAATAACCATCTAGGAGAGAAAACCTCTCATTATCTGCCACCACTTGCAAAATTTGTTCCATAAAAGTGAGGGGGTAATGATATTTCAAAGACACTTAGTTTAAGTCCCTAAATTCAACACACAACCTGATATCCACATCTTCTTCTTAATAGGGACTAAGTTTGCCAGCCAAGAAGAATACTTGAAGGGAAAGATGATTTTGGACCTAATTAGTTTGGTGAGTTCTTTCCTCATGAGAGGCTCAATCTTGGGATTGATTTGCCTTTGTATTTTTTTTATGGGTTTGGCATTTTCGTTTATATTTATGGTCTATTGAGATAATCTTGGATCAAAAACCTTCAAGTCACTATACTCCCATGCAAATATATCATAAAACATTTTTCATAGTTCAATGAAATCATGCTTCTCTTGACTAGTGCATACCTTTACAAGAGCAAGTAACTTATCTTTGAATATATCTACTCTTTCATATTTCTCTTTCATGGTTAACATGCTTACCTTATCCTTCTTGAGCTGGTCATCTTCATTGAATATACTTTAAAGAGTCAATAGGCCTTTAGGAAGCTTGTTAGACTTCAGCTGAACAATATGCCCTTCATATTGATATTGTAATTTGGATTGATTCCAAGAAGAAAAATCATATTTTTCATATAGGAAACATGTTATTTATTTGTCACTATCAAACACTTACCAATTAGTGACATTATTTGATATAGAAGGTCTCATAATCACCTTTAGATGAGGTTGATTTTTGTCTTCTCTTATGCCTTTTAGAACATCAAACTAAGATCCAATTGCTTCTAACTTATCAACATGTTGGTTATCTTCTCTTGAGATAGAAGTTATGTTAAATTTCATGAATTCTTCTAAAATTTACCAAAATCTATGTTTGTAAGACTTTATCAAGGAGTTCTTGGTCAAATTTTGCCCTCTAACTTGATTAATAATGAGCTCACTATGACCAAACACTTGCAATTATTTGACACCTCTTTTCCTTTCCCACTTGAAGCCATGAATGAAGGCCTCATATTAAACTACATTACAATTATAAGAGAACCAAAATCTAAAAGTTTAAAAATACCTCTCTTTTGAAGGTGAAACTAGCATGGCGCCACCACCTACCCCAATATTAATTCTAGATCCATCAAAGAGATGCCACAAGCCATTCACATTATCACTTTATTTCATTAGATTAGGCATGAAAGAATCCTTCTCATGCATTTAATATACTCCAAGAATAAATTCCTCAATAAAATTGTAAGGATCATGTACATAGTTGTCATCTTCCCACTCATCTAGGAACAAATCAAAAACTCCTTCAAGGGAAGATGATGGGGATTGATCAATATGAAACTCCTCTTCATCAATGATAACATAATTAAAATTTTATACCTTGGGTGAATATGGTTCCAAGTGATCTATATGAATAGGTTCTAACTCAATCTTCACTCTAGTGCTATATTTTGTTCTAAACAACATGTAAGACCAATTAGTTGCTAAGTATCCACCTATCTTGGATGTAAAGTCTCTTTATAAGCAAATAGAAAAATATGGAGGTAAATCTGATATCACCACATCATGAGGAATTGAAAAGGTAGGAAACATATGAAGAATCAAATTCAAACCTTTCACTATTCCCAAAGTTTTGGCTGGTGATCTGTCTAGCTATAAAACTCCTTTAGTCATTGGCTCATATTTGATGCCTAGCTTATCTGTTATGCATTTACGCATCATTGATCTACTTGATCCACTATCTATGATGTAATTATGAACCAATAAATCACCAATAATTAAGGATAGGTATAAATGAGGATTATTCTCATCTTTCTTCACTTAGCCATCTATAGATTGAGTTCCATTGACCAAAACCACATTGTCATTTTGAGATGGGTTAGCTTGTGTACCCAGTCCATGTAATTCCTTTTGGAGTATATATTTTTACCCTAGTAATGATAGAATCCCATAATGAGATGTTCATATGAAACTTATTCATTTGGTCCATATCATTAACAGAAGGATTACATACCTTAGGTTTCTCTTTATGAACATTTACACCTTGTGATGTAGCTTGTGGAGGTAGGGTTGTAGTAGCTACCCTAAATTTTGGAATCCTCTAATTTTCTTATTATTTAGGAGATAAATTAGACCTTACTCCCATCTGAGCTGATGTAGGAGTCAAAATAGGTCCTTGATTAGTTCCTTAAACTTCTTCAACTACCTATTTCTTTAATCTAGTGTTGGCAACCACATTAATATTTTGATTGTTTGTATTCCCCATGTAGTTAATGGTACAAAACTCACCCTATAAATGATTCTTAACATTAGAATCAAACTAAACCTACCTAATCTCCATCTTGAATTGTGTTATCATCTCAAAATTTCAAAATTGAGATGTTTGATCACCTTGTGTAGTCATGCCTTGATTTTGCATGTTATTGACATAAGTAACTTGTTCTTAACCATGTTTAAAAGATGGATAATTAGGCTATTCTTGGAAAAAATATTTTTAATGGGAATAAGTGATTTTGAGGTTAAGGGAACATTAGAATTATATATTTGATAAGGCTTGACATGGGTTATTTTTCCTTGTCCTTGATTATTGCCTTGAAAAGGAGGTCTGTTTGTTTGTCCAAGTTGGTTGTAGGATTGATAAGGCCTATAGATTTGGGCTTATTGCCTTCTAAGAGAAACCAATTCATTAGTAACACTTTGAATCAATATTTTGACTTCATGCATTTAATTATTAGGGGTAATGTCATATTTTTCTTGACTAGGTAGAGGAGCTAAAGTGGGCAACACACTTTGACTAAGAGAATGCAAATTAGGGTATAATGTAATTGGATGTCTATGAGCTATCTTTCTGGCATGGACAAGACAATTCTTAGCATTTATAGATATTTCATATGTATCAAGTAATGTGTTTCCACCCATAGATTGAATCATCATGGTAATGCCACTATTTAATGCTTTCAAGTAGTAAAAAAATGCATAATTTGTAGTTGGCCTCACAAGAATATGGATTATGTCCCAAGTTTTTTAAAACCTAGTATTACAATCTTTCATGAATTCATGTGGTGCTCCCTTTATCATGGTTAAATACTCAAATAGATATAAGTGATCACTCTTTTCCCCAAACCTATCAGTCAATAGGGTCCCTAACTCATCCCATGAGCCAATAGAATTTACAGGTAGGGTCCCATACCAATCCAAAACTTTTCCTTTGAAAGACAAGGCCAATAACCTAATAGCCACATTTTCTTGGATAATATTGTGGATATTATAGAAATTTTCTATGTTCCTAATATGCTCAATGGTAGTAATAGAACCATCCTCACTAAAATATGGGACACTTTTGAGAGCAAATCTTGGGATTTGATCATATTGGGAAAGTTTCAAGGGAGATGCCCCCTAAAATGGCATAAAAGGTTGTCTTCTATCCATATTGGGAATATTACTATGGATGTTAGGAATAGAATGCAATACAAAATTGGAATATTTGAACACAAAACCTTTTTTATAAGGATGAGTGTTTAAAAATTTACACCTTTTGGTGGAATATGGAGGTAATTTCACAAACTCAAAGTGAACACCTTTAGATGCAGACCTAGTGGTCACCTTTAGCATGGAAAGAAGGATTGATCATTAACCAAAGACCTAAATTATTTAATGGAGTTGTTGGTACTGAATGTAGATGCTTATTTTTATGCAATCATGTTAAGGCCAACACCAATCTTGAACAATCTTCTAGGACTTAGAGTCCCACTAGGTATGCCAAAAATTATTGATGCTTGGATTTTCACCCTTGAAGAAATATTAGTTTTCCTCATCCAAGTGGCATAATGGAATCATCTCTCTTACTATGGGTGAAACTTCTATTGAGATGAATCTCTAAATGAAGGGCTAGCTCCCTTTGATGCACCTTGAAGCTCTTTTTAAACTAACAACTATGAATGAAAAGGGAGAAGGAAAATATCTAGGAAAACAAGTGGTCATGCACCAATATTTGATATCATCTTAAGACTAAAATCACTAACTAAAGATAAATAAAGGTGTTTCACATAAAGTCACAATAAATACATTGTTTCATCATTATTTCATAATCTAGATTCAGGAAAGTATTTGACATTTATGAGGGTGACAAATGATTCTATAAAGAGAATACACATATGCCACTTCTAAGATGTTTATACACTTAGTAAAGAATGATAATAGAGACCTGCAACATCATCCTTTTTGCACATTGGTAAGTGAATATAGATTGATATGCTATAAGATAACCTTTTCACTAGTCATTATCAATAAGATTTAAACTTATAATCAATAGTGTGATGTGAAAATGGCAAAATCACTTGTATATTTCTTCAAGAGTTACCAGTACAAATCTGGCTAGAGTTTTACCATAACTAGTAGAGGCCCCTCGTAAACTTCCTTTAGACAAAAAGTTTGAAGGAATTATTTCCTTTGAAAATTACCCTTCAATATTTTTGAAAAGAACCCTTTGGCTTCTTTAAATGGTCTCTTTCTCTTTGACCTTACTATGGATGCAATTTGGAAAAAACAACATACCCTTCAAGATTTTGAGATGGTCCTTCAAGATTTTGGAATAGGTCCTTCAAAAAAATGAAATGGTCCACCTTTTATCTAAAAAAATCCTTTGGAAATGGAAGTGACCTTTTGAAATAATTGTTTGGACCTTTTAAAAAGTTATTTTGGACAAAATGTCTGAAACAATTCTTTCATTTAATTTTTTTACTAAGTGCCCTCTAGAAAGGTAGGTGTCCACTTTCTAAATAAAATTTCCCTTTAGGAAGCTTACCAATGTATCCTTCAAAAAGATGAACATACCCTTCATAATTTTGAAAAGGTCCTCTTCATGAAAGAGTCCTTCAAAAGAGTTGTCACCTACCCTTCAGGAAAATTACTTTGGAAAAAAAGTCTGAAAGAATTTGATAAAGACTTAAAATAAAAACTAAAATAAATGTACATTATCAAAGGACTTAGCCAAAAGACTAGAGAACTCTTTCAAAAGGAAAACACTTGGTTTTTTACATGTAAAAGACTTTAGCTTTGTATGAGAACACTTCTTGCATACTGGACATGAAACCTGCATGCTATATTTGGACAAAGGTATAGACTCATATATTTTTTTCAAAAAAAAGGGGTGCCCAAATTTGGGCCGAAGGACCAAAATTTGGTCAACAATAACCTCAACTATTGCAATTCAAGGAAAATCTTATTCTATTATATAAATGAACACCACTTTAAAGAAAATTATTAAAGAGCATGGGATGGATCTAGACATTTTATTGAAGCAAAAAACAAATATAGGTCCAATTATTCTTTTAGATGGTGGTGTAGTGAATGAGGAGAGAGAAAATCTTGCAAATATCAATTCTACTATAGAAGATCTTCTTAAGGAAGGAATTATCAAGGAGGGTGCACATGTAGGTCAAGAGAGGGTTTTACGTGGAGGGAAGTGGCACACAAGTGGGCGAGAGTATGTTGGAAGAAGATGTTAGTTTATTTAAAAGAATATTATAGTGTTCAAAATGGCAATGATTTCTATTCAAGATAGTTTATTATGTTTGAAAACATTTATTTTATTCAACATTATACATGTTAATGTCAAATGATATATGTTAACACTTTATGTTTGTAACACTCTTGGTTTGTAATTTTATGCTTTTACATGTGTTGTGGTCAAGCTTAGTTAGCATTAAATATTGATTGGAGTTATAGTAGTGTAGTATTTGAAATACTCTTGGTTAATTTATTGTTTATATATTATTCATTCTTAAATATTCTATAGGTAATGTTCCAAATGATTGATAACATGACTGATAATTCTTAAACACTTATGTTTAAATGTATTGTGTTTAAAATTTTAAATGTATCTTAGTATTTTGTTAATACTCTAGTATTTAATTAATTAATATTTTATATATTAAATGTATTGTTTAAACAATTATTAATTTATAGGAGAAAAGATATAATATTTGTTACATTATGTTTGAAACATTTTTAGTTTATAATTTTGTGATTTTAACTGTGTTGTGGTCAAGCTTAGCCTTAAATATTCAATGGTTATAGTAATTTAGTATTATAAATACTCTTGGTTAAATGTATTTATTAAATCATACTACCAAGTGGTAGTTTTTATCACCAGTCACATCATGCCATTGGGTAGAAATTACTATAGTCTAGCTTGGGTTTTAGCATGCGGCAGGGTGGCACTTGTTGTTGCATAGGTGCATCATGCAGCCATGCAATAAGAGGTTATGTCTGATTGCATGTTTCAACCAGGTAACAATAATGATAGGTTTAATCTATTTGAATTAATATTTAGGGTCTTTTTAAAAATAAACATCTCATAAAAAGTGGAATGTGTACACAAAATTGTAATAGGAAACATAATTAAGTGCTTAATTTTAGTCTCTATTGAATAAGTATTGATACATTTTTGACTATCAAAGTTTCATAATTTTTAATGTGAAAGTGAAGACATCAGTTCTAATTGACTCTCAATTAATCCATAGAGTTTAAGAAGCTTGTAATTAGTTTACATACATGAAATAGATTACACAATTTTAACTATTTGATCATGAAAAAATATGAAATATTTAAAAAATTAATAATTTATATACATATCAAACTAAAACTCAGGTAACTAAAACAATCTTTGAGAAACTTGTTCATCACAAGTGTGATTTTCATCCACCATGTTAGTACCCTATTCAATCTCAATATTCACATCCTTTATATTGTTCACTATATTACTAATGACTCTTCTTTTAGCTAGAGAACTCCATGTTGCTAATGCTCTTTCATAAGGAAACTTGTCCATAGAATAACATGAAACATAGAGTCTCAAGCAAGTCTCTATATTTTTATCCAATCTATTTGTTCTTCAATAGAATCCAAAATCATTATTTGAATAAGTTCATATTATCTAAAATATTCACTAATACTTTCCTGTAAGGCACTACTAGGATAAAGTTTTTTCCATAACCTTGTAATTGCACCATTTTTAGTTGGGTCACTTAGACATTGAAAATGATCCATCATTATAAATCCCAACTATGTTGATTGAGATGTCAATATTTTTTTTCAAAATAACATTAATCTCAACTCTATTCACATCTATAGATTTATATAAATAATTAACAATTGAACACATGTATTTTTGAAAAACATTGCTAATCTATTGTTCACTGTTAACACTGCTCTAAAAAATGGGATTTAAAACTCCCATGCCCTCCAAAAACTCATCTTTGATCTTAGCAGATAATATTTGTGAGATTTGGCCTAATTTTGTTCACATTTTAGATACAATAGTACCAAATAGAATACATTTTATAGGTACATATTCAGGTTCAACTCTCACAATTTCAAGTCTTCTATAGCAAGTGTGCATTGGGATCTCATTTTCATTTACCATGACATAACAATGATTAATTATATTTAATTTCAAATAACTCTTAGGATTCTTAAAATATATCAAAATTTTCCAAGTTCTAAAAATAGGTATGTGAAATCTTTCATTTGATGTGTATATTATATCTAAAGATTGACATACATGTTTTCTCAAATGTATGAAGTTAACAATATATATAGATCTCTCATGGGCATGTTGCATTCAATAGTTTATTTGCTTCAACATTGGAATAATACCAAATAATGTAAGTAATGTTTTAAAATCTATTAAATGGTAAATAAAATCTTTTCCTTGTCAACTTCTCTATGGTATTTATACATAAAACCTATTATATATGGATATTCCTCAAAGCTTTTGTATGTAGGTTCATACATAGAAATCCATCTTGTATCAACATATTTCAATAGTTTTTTACCATTAGTCACCCCAATTGAAAATATATAGAACTCCAAAAATCTTTTTGGGTTGCTTAACATATAAGCATACAAGTCAAAAATGAGCTCTTCCACACTTGTGACATTATCAAATGTGCTAAGAATTTTGTATGCAAGATTCATCCTATGAGATATTTAATGAATTAGAATCATAAATGGGGAAACTATGATTTCAAGATGAACACAAAGAATACTTCTATGCTCCTGCATTACTGATGCATCATTAGTGCCAACACATACTAGATTCATAGCTATGGCATAATCATCCATCCAAGCTTTACCTCTTAAATTAGATACAACTAATTTGTGAAGGTTTTCTACATTACAAATTTTTACCATTTTATGGACAACTAATAGATTAGATTTCCTTGAATAGTTTTCAAAAGTATAAACATGCATGCAAACTCATTATGTGTTATCAAATATAGTGACCTTTTCAATGGATAATGGGTTAAATAATGACATCTTAACACTTTATTTCAAATCTTTCTTCTCAACCATTGCTAGGCATTTTTTCATTTTCTAAGCACTGTTATCTGACCAATGTGACTATGGAATACTAATAAACTCATTATGTTGAAATAATATCTTATAATAAAAAAAATAAGAAATGGGTTTGAGATTTTTTTAAATATGGCAAAAAGTAAAGAAATGTGCATATTTTTCCTTTAGATTAGACTGCATAACTTTTCCAAATTGAGCTTTGATTGTTCCCCCTTTCTCAGAACTATGTTTTTGTCATTTTTAATCATTTTCATATTCACGTGTGTATCTTACATGTATGAATTCTTCTCCATTTTTATATCTATGTGTTCTTGTTATCTGTCCATTTGGGTGCTTCATGGATATATATTTTTTCCACAATGTTTCTCAATTGTGTCCAATTTAAGATGCATTCTATGTTATTTTCCAATTTTCCAACTACATATTGTACATCTACATTATATTAGAGTCTTATTACCATTTTATAGTTCTATAGGTTATATAAATGGACATTTTTCTACCCAGTCAATCTAAAAATACCTTATAATTGTCCATATATTTCTCTTCCTACATAAATATTTTTGAGTAGAATTTTCAACTAAATTTGGTGTATGAAGAGAACTGTAAATCTCTTCTAAATTATGCATAAGAGTGTCTTCTATGGGTGGCATGTCATTAATTAAATCTTTATGTGGTGAGATATTATTTTGATTTATTATTTATAATGAAATAGTATCATTATCAATGGTAAGTTTTGCATTGAACGGGGTTGAAATTATTCTATAATTAAAAATAAAATTATTTTGAGTGCATGTCATTTACACAATCATTTTCATGGGTTTATAAAATAATATATGTTTGAATTTAATGATATTTTTTGTGGTGTTTTACCCTTACCACCTAATTCCATTTTAACTTGAGGATGTAGCAAGACTCAAGATATAGTTGAGTGAATGCAGTTGGGAAGGTGATACTAGGTGATAGTAGTTGGGCAGTGGCAAGATGTAATCACGCGGTACAATATGTTTTTGGGTGATAGGATTGAGGTGGCATAGTATGTTGTTAGGTGATAGCAATTAGATGACATAGTATGTTCTTAGGAAATAGCATTAGGGTGGTAGATATGTACTTGCAAGGATGTTGTTGAGCAGATAAAAATATGTCATTGAGCAACCTCAAGATTCAACTTGGTAATGAGGTAAAGAATGAGACTTAATTGGTAACCCCTATGAACATATGTATTATATATAAGGCAAATTACATGGTTGCCCCCATAATTATTATAAATAATTGGTGAGCTGACCTTTAAAAAACTTTACATCCCAAAATTTTAGGTGAATGGGTCATATGTACTAATCTCCAAATTTGCCAAATATAATTTCCCAAAAACTAAATATTTATGAATTAATGAATATTCACCACTAAAATTTACCCTACATATTATTATTTTAGTTTCATGATTTTGGAAAAAGGAAAATATTTGGAAGAACTAATAATAGATCATAAAACAAATAAAGAATTTGGATTTCTCATTTATAGGGAAGAGAGTGATTTGCCTATTTCATAGGATTTCTCAAATTTCACGGTCCTAGAAGAAAATGCATTAGCTGAGGAATGATTGATTAAACTACAAATAGAAATAAGTAATAATGTAGAGTGCGATGTTCCACTTTGTGAAGAAGAAGATACCATAGAATCATTTTTTTGTGAAAAATAAGATTATTTTTATGTCAAAATGGAACAATCAAATATAAAAAGTGAAGATTCCCCAGACACTTCTTTTTCATGTTACTATAGAAATTTTCATTACATGATCTAAATACAAATAATTCAACCCTGTATAGATTGGAAACCATAGTCACACAAAGGTTGAAATCAAAGAAAGACATCAAAGAAGAACAAAAGGAATGGTGTCCAATATTTATTATAAGTGAAATGGAAACTATCAAGGCAGAAGAGATTGATGAAGGTGATGACAATGACTCATTAAATTATGAATTTATTTCTATCATGTGAATTAATTTGGAAATAAATATCAACACTCCATTCATTTTAAAAGATAATAATATTGTGGTTCCATATTAAAAATAGATGTATAACAAACTTCTCTCAAATTTAGATATTATATCTAGCACAAATGCATTTGAAGTCATCCCAAAAGACATTGAAAAACTTCAGTATTTCTTAGAAGTGCTCACAAAAGATCATATAGTTCATAATGTTTCCATTCCAAGATATGAAGACAATAATGGTTTGTTCATTCACGATCATTTTTATGTGAATGATAACTATAATTTCTTCTTCCCAACTACTTTATCATTGCTACTAAATGTTTACGAAGTTCATTAGTCAAATTTGCTATTATAAAATGGTAAGTACTTATCCTAGATGATGAATGGTCTTGTATAATCTTATCATTTCCTTTTCTCCTTGTAAATAGCTATACTTTACAAATTTTGGCTTGTTTCTTTTTCCTATTTCTATTTTGGTTTGTGTTAATTTTCAAGAAATGCAACATTTTATTTGTTTCTCTTCCTCATTTTGGTCTTTTTGCTTGCATATTTTCATAGTTTTGATTTCTATCTAAGAAATATCATGGGCAATCACATGATTTACAAGAATAACAAAATGGATAGGTTATTCATGGATTTTTTCAAGTGAGTAGGTGGTAAAACATGCAAATTATTATATTAGGGGATCTGGTCCAACAACTCATGTTCATTTCTACTATGATTAAGATGGGAAATGTGATTGTCAATTGGCTAGATCAGGATGTGAAAATGTGAGATATAAAAGTTTTTAGGGATCTTTCTTAATGATAAGGAATTTAAAAAAAAAAAAGAATGGAACATTGAATCTATATCCCAACAGACAATGTTCGAATCACATATTGAGATCTTCTTATTTTCAAAACTTTTAATGATGAACCATTGACTGGTTTATGGAATAAAATTTTGGATTGATATCCATTCGAAGAGAAATTTTGGTCAATCCTAATTTAGATGTTTCTAGTTACAAATTTAAATGTATTGATGATCTCTCAACTATACCTCTTTTAGTAAGAGAAGGTTTAAATAAAGAGGACAATTGGTCAAGATGACCATCTAGGTATTAATCATACCAACAATGGTGGATTAGAATCAATATTGCATATTAGAACAAAGAAAGTATATGTTGGTAGTCTTACATCGATAGTCATGGATAATAACTTCAAGTAATATTTTCAAGAGCTTGGCACTATTGTAGATGTAGTGGTGATGTATGTCCAAACAACTTAGAGGCCTTAGGGATCTGGTTTTGTCACTTATGCATTGGAACACAAAATAAAAAACATATATATGAGCAAAAGAGGCAATTTTGGTTGTGGATTTGGTTAGGGATGCATTTTTATTCTTGAAGATAGTATTTATGGAGTTTCAATTAGTGTGGTGAATTCATGGGTTGAACTAAATAGAAATGATAGTCTTTCCAAAATTACATTCCATCAATTATGTTCTTAATAATATTTAATAACATGAGGTATACCCAACATTGGATGATCTAAAATTTTAAGATTAGGACCCTCAATATTGAAATAATATGACATCTAAAATTTCACTTTATGGTCATTTATGCTCATGTGTAGGTTTTCATTATCAGTACCTTTGTGTGGTTAGGAATATTTCATTATGCATTATATCTAGTGTTCCAAATGTCATTAATTTGCATTACCTTTCAATTGCAATTCTAAGCATCTTGTGAGGGATGCGTGTGTGGGTTCTAAAGGGCACTATGAAATAATTTCTTCAAGGTGAAAAATCATGCCATTCCCAATTCTAAAAATGCAAGATAAATTCCATCACCTGATGTATTTATAGGCAAACAAGTTTCATGTGATTACTGATAAACTAGAAGATGTGAGACTTTAAATGTTGCATTGATTATGGATATCAAAATGAAGGAGATTAGAAAGCTTATAATGTGGGCTGTTATTAATGTAGTCAACTCTATATGGTTTTGGGATTGCACTCAGAATAGGTTAAAAATTGATGTTAGTTGTAATGCTTATTTTTTTTCTAGTTCTACTCATCCCTATACCATGGATTATAATGCTAAAATGGATATTGTGAATTTACTTGTCTAAAATTACAAGAGGAAAAGGATTTTCTCAAAGATAAATTTTAAAAATTATTATTCCATCTCTAAGTAACATTACAACTGATCTTTTCAAGGCTACATAGTTTAAGCTAGGTTTGAGTAGTTATCATTAATATATAAATGTTGGCCTAGATATTTCACTTTGCAATACTTGGCTTAAGAGTACCATGCATTCAAAAGATTATGATTTTCCAGTGGGTGTTGCTGATGAAGCATATTTTCTAGAGTCCCTTATCAAAAGGCTTACAATGACTAATTTTCCAAGTCTTACACAAGTTATTTCTAGCCCTAATCTAACATGATCTGAACAACTCCAACTAAGAAAAGTCAAGCATTCTCAACTACTAAAAATGGTTGAACATAGGTCAATATGAGAGTATTTTGCGGTGTTATAGACTTCAATTATTTCATAATATGTAGATAAAAAATAAATCTACAAGATGAATCAAATATTGATAGTGAAAAATGTGAGTATATAAAGTAAACATGAAAGGTATTCTTGGGAGCAAGCATATATTATGGAATTTTGTCAAATGATTTAGATGGAAACATTTCATTAAGGAATTTTATCAAATAATTCATGTTCCATATCATGCTATTGTCAAATGGAGGGAAGAAGGCAAAGCTAAAATTGTACCAGGTGTTATTTTCATTGATGAAGTCCATATGCTTAACATTTGATGATTTTCATTTTTGAATCATGCTTTGGAGAATGATATAACACCCATATTAGATGTTGCAAAAAATCATGGTATTACAAAAATATATGGGATAAATTATAAGTCCTCACTTGGTAGCTTTTTAATCATTACAACATAGACATATGAAGAAAATGAAATGTGAAAAAATTCTTGATATAAAGTGTGGCAAGGAAGAAATTTTTAAAATTTTGTAAGGCAAGCCATAATGTTTAGTATGAAGGAGTGGTTTATCTCTTTGCATTTTAGTTTGTGTCAAAAACATAAAATGAAAAATTCCTTCATATACACTATCTTCTAAGATATGTGATAGCACCTATTAGACTGAGTACTTGATGGACTTGCATACACTATCCTTTTCAATATATGATATCACCTATCATGTTGAGTACTTGATGCCCTTGCATACATTTTTTATTGACATGTGATAGCATTTTGATGGTTTGAGGATCCATTATTTGATCAAAAATTGGTTTTTTCTTAGTTCATCAAGTTATTATAAAGTTTAAGAATCTATTTCCCAATGGATAAGACATTTTCCTATGAAACTAAAGAGTCTAAGTTCTTTCCATCCCTTGTAGTTTGAAATCCTAGTCAGAGCTAATTGTTGTCATAGTTTTTATTTTTTTTAAATTAGCAAAAATTTAATATTTTTGGTTAATTTTTTATTTGAGCTCAAAAAAATTTAAATTTTAAAAATATTAAATATTTTTATTAATTAATTTTTAAAATCATGGGTAATTTTTTTTTGAATTATGGAAATGCCATTTCAAGCTTCCCATGTAAAAATCCATTGGCCTTCCCACAATTTGTAAAAGTTCATTAAACATTTTCAAGCTGTGCAAATGATTTTTTATTTTTGTCAAGTTGTGTAAAATTTTGTCAACACTTTTTTAGGTCATAAAATTTGTATTTTCAATTTTGCACATGGTGCAATTATAATTTGATTTTTGAAATGTTACTGGTGTGCAACTTCCTTGATCACTTCCCAAATTTGTGCAAATGAAATATTCCCTTCTCACTATCATGAATGTAAACTTTATACTTACCTAGATGTGTAATTTAGAGCTTGCTCTCCTCACTCCATGTAAATACCATTTCCAATTTAAATCTTATTCTTCAATTATGAATGAAAATACCATTATCACTTCCCCCAAATTGTGTAAAAATACAGTTATTCCCTTCCAAGGATTTTTAAGTTTTTGCTAAAGATCTAATGAATATTTACAAAAGATAAAAGAAGCAGGAAGGCAAAAAATAAGAGAGATCAATATTTTATTCATTTCTATCTACCAAAAGAGTCTAATACCAAATTTTACAAACCATGGAAGAAAGGAAATATGTAAAAAAAAGGAAAGGACTAGATCTATTTTAACCTACTAATGAGGAGGATGTATAGATCAAATTTGGAATGGAATAATAAAAACTAAATTTTATTTAATTTTTTTTACCTGATGCCAAAGGTTTGTATAGCCATACGACAATGCTAGAAGGGGAGATAAGGTGAATAATATATTTAAAAAATACAATTTTAAATTTTTTTCATCTTCCAAGAAGTACTATAAGGTTGTATGACCATGTATCAAGGGGAAGAGGAGAGAAAATTGAAAAATATAAAATAGCTCATCAATTTTTATTTATTTTTTGTTGCATGAGAAAAATGTAAGACACTATATAGGCCATAGGAGAGAGAGAGAGAGAGAGAGAGAGAGAGAGAGAGAGAGAGAGAGAGAGAGAGAGAGAGAGAGGCTATAAGTCCCCTTAGGTCATCTAGGTGATAAAAGTGGAGGTGATAACATTTGGGGGTGATAAAATTCTTACTCTCTTGCATGCTATAGAGAAGCATGAGTGATAATTCACCAAACCACCAATCAGGCCAATTGGGGCACATGTGACTCTAGTGAGTGACTAATATTTGGTATTAGCAATTACACATGTCATTAGGAAGTTGTTAAATGTTTTTGTTGTCGTGCACTTTTACTATGTTCTTGTGCTCATGAATTAAATTATGCTAATCTTCAAATCATCATATATGACTTCACGAGGCCTTTATTTAATATTATGTATAGAATACTATTTGATAAAAATTTATAGAATGTATTATTTTCAATTAATATATAAATAACTATAATATTAAATTTTTTGGTTGATCAGTGGAGCATGGAAAGGAAAGTACTTGTGAGGGACTATGATATTGGCAAGGCAGTTGAGTTTGAAATTAAGCCTCTAAATGCCTAAGTTTAATGTTGTCTCATAGACTGCAATTGTTAATGTATATGCAAAAATTAGGTTTATGGAAAAGGAATTGGAGTTATATTCAATAGAATTGTAAATACAATTTCTTGAGATCCATCTAGTTTGGATATTTTGGTGCTCACAATGTAGTTTTAATATTTCAATGACAAGAAGCTAGAATTCTAACTGACACTTCTTGGTCACAAAGACATGGTGATTTACATGGAATGATTTCATAAAAATAATCATAATTATAAAAAAATTATTAATTATAAAAGTATTTCATGCTTATTAGACATACCTATATATGTCCCAGCTTGACAATTATTTGCCAAGGATCAAAAGATTGAATCATAATATCATGTAGTTAGAGATTTGGGAGAAAGAAAATTTGGAGTAATCAGGGTTGGTAATTTTACATTCACTATATTTTGTAATCAAACTTTCACTTTGGGTTATGTTTAGTTAAATAATCATCAGCTAAGTCAAAATGGTTCATGTTTCTATGGTTGCTCAGTAGGAGTTCATATTGATAAAATGTATTATTAAACTTTTTAAGGTTGTGAAAAAGCATCAACACACTTTTGCACATTTCAATATATGTAATTTTATAACTTCACTTTTACACTTTTACACACATTAAAATTTCACCAACACACTTTTATACCACTTAAGTGGTGCATTTTTGTAAAATCACTTTTGCAGCTTCTAAAATGTAGAAAATGTGGTTACACACCATAACCACCTTATTACATTATAAATTTGAGTTTTATTTTCATTATGGGGAGATTTTATTAGAAACATAAATCTGAGACATTTTTGAAAGGAAAGTTTCTATTATAACTCAATGAAGATCAATAAAAAGGAATAGATTTGTAAACTGTGTGTTTAGATTTTCTTCACAAATTATAACTATGTATAATTAATTTGTTTCCAAATATTTGCTTTCAAAAGTTTGTCATAACTATTATTATTTATTTTTAATATGTAAATAACATAGTAGAATTTATTTTTGAATCTATGTATATTATTTCCACAAATTTGAAATTTTGGTGGGGTATAAATAATATTTTAATTGTCTTTTATGGGTAAATATGGGATGGTTATCTTTGGTTTGCTCTCAACATCAGAGAATCATATCAGTGTATGTTTTGCACTTATAAGGGTGTAGTTATGTATTTACCAACCATTGAATGAGATAAATTTCATTGAATACATTGTTGCTCCTTCTTAGGCTATTCTAGTGAATCTGTGTTTAGTCACCTAGAGTCATCCTTCATCTTCCCTATGGTTATTTTAGTAGCTTATGTGTTTAAAAGGAAAAAATCATCTCATTCTACCTTTATCCATTTTCTCCTCATTTCCATCATTACTCATTTCCTTTCTATATCATTTGTGTGTTTTTGAATTGAATGTATGAAACCCCCAATGGAAAACATTTTTACTATAATTAGCTGTGAATAGCTTTCCCATACTTTTCCCTTTTTGGATTTTAATAGAGGTAGTTCCACTAGCTAATAGGAGATGTAATTTGTCTATGCATTACTGACTAATGTAAGGACTTATTTGCCACATTGTTGCCTCAAAGTCACCAATTTTTCCCCCTCACAAATTTTTGAGCCATTAATTTTTGGTGACTCCACTGGGGATCGAGGTGTTTTATACACATGATTTATAGAAATTTCATGGAACCTAACCTAAAATGGAGGTTGGAGACTCCAATTATAAAAATTACTTAGTGCCTACATATTTATCATTGAAAAAATTGCATTGGTTCACCCTAAACCTAGAGTTCCCTGTGTCCCATGCAGGAAACATTTTGGATTGTGGAATTTGGCCTAGTATAATGAGTTACCTTCAGAATAAAAGAAGAGATTCCAAAGTTTTTAGGTGAAAATGGTGAAGATGTAAATAACCATATCTTGACCTTCATAGTATCTTGTAGCATCTTGGGAGTTATGCATGAAGATATCACTTTAAGGCTTTTTGTTGAGACTCTTATAAGACCTGATGCTGAGTGGTTTTATCACATAGAATATGGATGCATTATGGATTTGGATTCATTGAAGAACAAGTTCTTAAACATATTCAAATAATTTACAATCATGTATACATTGTTGTCAGCTTTCTTCCAAATCCCAAATTAAGATTATGAGTAGATGAGAGAATTCATAACCCACTTCAACAAATTATTGAGACTCATTCCTAAGGTATATCAACTAATTCCCAATAGTAAAATTTGAATCTCAATTTGTTCTCTAAATTTAGATATAAAATTCATATTAATGAGGAACAAAGTAAATGCATTGAAGGCTACACAACAAGAAGCTATTGGCATTTAAAATAACATGATTCCATATGGGATATCAAAGAAAAAAACTTTGAAACATGTTACAACTACCATTAGTAGTGACAAAGTGGTGAAACTTGATATAGTCAAGAGTCACAATCCTTTATAAAAGTGCTTCTAAAGGCAAATTCCTACTCAAACATGTTGGAGCTATAATAGAGAAAAAAAAGAAAGTGATTCCTATCACATATGATTGTTTTAATTTCATGATAATGAAAGAAGGCAAATAGTTCAAATAACTAATGATTGATCAGAGAAGAAATGAAGAATTTGTATTTCCCATTAAAAAAGAAGATAAATATTTTCCTATTTCATAGGGTTGCTCAAATTTCATGATCTTAGAAGAAAATGAGTAAGCTGAGGAACAACTAATTGAACCAAAAATAGAAAGGATTAATAATGTCGAGTGAAATGTTCCACTTTATAAAGGATAATATAACATAAAACCATTTTTTTTATGAAAAAAATCCTCTTTTGTCAGAATGGAAGAATTAGAGATCAATAGTGAAGATTCCCCAGACTTCTTTTTCATGTTCCACTATAGAAAATTTACCCATTGGATATGAATCCAAAGAAGTCAAGCCTATACAAATTCAAAACCATAGTCACATGAAGGTTGAAATCGAAGAAGACATAAAAGCATAATAAAAGGAATGGTGCTCAATATTCATTACAAGTGAAATGGAAACTATCAAGGCATAAGAGATTGTTGAAGGTGATGATAATGACTTATTTAATGATGAATTAATTTCTACTATGAAAAGTAATTTGGAAATAAATATCAACACTCTATTCATTTTATAAGATAATCATATTATGGTTATAACTCAAAAATAGATATGCAACACAATTCTCTCCAATTTAGATATTGTATCTAGTGTAGATGCATTTAAAGTCATCCAAGAAGACATTGAAAAACATCAGTACTAAAATGATCACAAAAAATCAGAGATTTCATAATGTTTCCATTCTAGGTAACAAACACAATAATGGTTTGTTCATTCATGATCATTCCTAAGTGAATGATAACTATAATTTCCTCTTAAACTGCTTGGTCACTACTACTAAATGTTTTTAGAGTTCATAAATCAAATACACTATTTTGAAATGGTAGATACTTCTCCTAGTCAGTGAATGGTTTTGTATAATCTTCAAATTTTCCTCTACTCCCTGTAAATAGTTATAATTTCCTAATTTTGTCTTGTTTCCTTTTCCCATTTATATTTTGGTTTGTGTTTTGCTTTTTAATAACGCAAAGGTCTATCTGTTATTCCTCATTTTTCATGTTTTATTTTTTTATGTCTACACATTTTTTTAGTTGTGATCTCCATCTAAGAATTATCATCAAAAATCACATGATTTGAAATAATGATAGAATGGATAGGTTATTCATGGATCTCTTGAAGTGAATAAATGGTAAAATGTGATTTTCTTTAGAATAGGGGATTTATCCTAAAAGCTCATGTTCATTTATCATATGATTGAGATAGGTGAATGGGCTATCAGTTAGATGGATCAAGATGTGAAAATGTGAGATATAGAAGTTTTGAGGGATATTTATTAATGATAGGGACAACTAATTTTTTCATAATTGGACATCAAATTTATAGCCCAATAGATAAGGATTGAGTCACATATTGAGATCTAGTTATTTTCAAAACTTCTAATGATGATCCATTGATTGGTTTATGGAGTAGCATTGTGGATTCATATGCATTCAAAGAGAATATTTTAGTTAATCCTAATTTGTAATTTTCTATTAAAACAATTGAATGTATTAATTATCTCTCAACTATAAATATTTCAACAAGATAAGATTAAAGCAAAAAGGATAATCCCTTAAGATGACCATCTCAGTATTAACTATACTAATAGTGGTGGATTGGAACCAATATTATATATTAGAACAAATAAAGTATTTATTGGTAGTCTTGTATCAACAATCATAGAGAATAAATTTAGTGAATACTTTCAATAGATTGAAACTATTATAGATGAGGTGGTGATGTATATCCAAAAAACTCAGAGGCCTCAGGGATTTGGTTTTGTCACTTATACATTGAAACATAAAATAAAAGCATAGCTATGAGTATAAGAGGTAATTTTTGTTGTGGATTTGGTTAGGGATAAATTTTTATTCCTAAAGATAATATTTATGGTGGTTCCATAAATGTGGTGAAATCATGGGTTAAACTGAATAGAAAT
This sequence comes from Torreya grandis, assembly GCA_037957365.1. Classification (NCBI taxonomy): domain Eukaryota; kingdom Viridiplantae; phylum Streptophyta; class Pinopsida; order Cupressales; family Taxaceae; genus Torreya; species Torreya grandis. The sequence continues at coordinate 1,697,572 of JARHVA010002629.1, forward strand.
GATAGTCTTACCAAAATTGCATTCCATCAATTGTGTTCATAATAAGATTTTATAATATGAGGTATACCCAGCATTAGATGATTTGACAGTCAAGATCAGTACCCTCAATATTGAAATAATACATCTAAAAAGTCCTTTTTGTCCATTTTTTCTAGTGTGTAGGTGTTCATTATCATTACCTTTGGGTGGTTGGAATCTCTCATCATGTTTTCTACCTAGTGTTCTAAATGTCATTGATTTACATTAGATAAAATTTGTAGTTAAAAGCATCTTGTGAGGAGATGAGTGTATGGGTTCTAAAGGACACTATGAAATAATCTCTTTAAGGTGAATAAGCATGCCATTACCAATTCTAACAATGTGATTGAAAATCCATCACCTGATGTATTTGTAGGCAAATAATTTTCATGTGATTATTGATAAATTATAAGATGTAAGAATTTCAATTTTACATTGATGGTGGATCTCAAAATGGATGATACTATAAAGCTTATATTATGGGGTGTTGACAATGTAGTTAACTCTCTATGGCTTGATAATTGCACTTAGAATAAGAAAGAAATTGATGTTAGTGGCAAGGATAATTTTGTTTTTTGGTTCTACTCATACCTATACCATGTATTCTAATGCCAAAATGGATATTGTGAATTTACATATGTGAAATTAAAAGAGGAAATGGATGTTCTCAAGGATAAATCTTTTAAATTATTGGTACCTCTCTAAGTAACATTACAACTGATATTTTCAAGGCTACATGGTTTAAGCTAGGTTTGACTAGAGATCATCAATATATAAATGTAGGCCTAGTTATTTCCCTTTGTAATACATGTATTAAGAGTACCATGCATTCAAAATATTCTAATTTTATAGATTGTGTTGATGATGGATAATATTTTCCATAAGAACTCATCAAAAGGATTACAATGACTAATTTTCCAAGTCATGCACAAGTTATTTCTAACCCTAATATAAGAGGTTTTGAACAATTCCAACTAAGAAAAGTTAGGCATTCTTAACTACTAAAAATGGTTAAAAATAGGTTGAGATGAGAGTATTTCATGGTGTCATGGACCTTAATTATTTCAAGATATATAGATCAAAAGTAAAGCTACAAGATGAATCAATATTGATAGTGAAAAATGTGAGTATATAAAGCAAACATGAAAGGTATTCTTGGGAGTAAGCATATATTATGGAATTTTGTCAAATGATTCATATGGAAACATTGTATTAAGGCATTTTATTGAGCAGTTCATGTTCCACATCATGTTATTATCGAATAGAGGGAAGAAGGCAAAGCTAAAATTGTACCAATTGTTATTTTCATTGATGAAGTCCATATGTTTGACATTGAATCCTTTTCATTTTTTAATCATGTTTTAAATAATCAAATAACACTAATATTGGTTGTTGTAACAAATCATGGTATTACAAAAATCTATAGGACAAATTATAAGTCCCCACATGGTATGCCCATTAATCTATTAGATCACTTGCTAATCATTGAAACATATCCATATGAAGAAAATGAGATGCAAAAAATTCTTGATATAAGATGTGGTGAGGAATAAATTAGTAAAATTTTGTAAGGCAAGCCACACTATTCAGTATGAATGAGAATGTTTCTCTCTTTGCATTTTAGATTGTGTGAAAAACACATAATGAAAAATTCTCTTGCATAAATTATCCTCTAAGATATGTGATATCATCTATTAGGTTGAGTACCTGATGTACTTGTATACACTATAATTTTGGATATGTGATATGACCTATCAGGCTGAGTACTTGATGCCCTCGTATACACTTTCTATTGAGATGTGATAACATTTTGATGGTTTGAGGACCCATTATTTTATTAAATACTAGTTATTTTTTAGTTGATCAAGTTGTTATCAAATTTAAGACTCCATTTCCTAATAGATATGATGCTTGTCTATGAAAACATAGATTCTAAGTTGTTTCCATCCCTTGTAGTTCAAAATCCTATTTGGAACTAGCCATTGTCATGGTTTAAAAAATGTAAAATTAGAAAAAAATTAATATTTGTAGATAATTTTTGGTTTGAGCTCAAATTTTTTTAAATTTTGAAAAATTAAATATTATATTAATTAATTAATTTTAAAAATCACAAGCAATTTTTTTAATAAAGTGTGTGAATTATCTTTCAAGTTTTCCCATGTAAAAATCCATTGGCCTTCCCACAATTTGTCAAAAATCATTAAGCCATTTCAAGCTGTGAAAATGTTTTTTGAATTTTTTCCAAGTTATGAAAAATTTACTTGACACTAAAAGAGTTCACAACACTCTTAAACCAATATCTCTCCAACACACCATTACCACAACCATGAGTTATTCAACATACACACAAAGAATAAACTAATTATGAACAAAACTAGTTTTTATTCATAATAAGCATATGAAAAAACATGTATAATATAATAGAAAACCCTTGCTTAAGTAGGAAAAGAAAAACAAGATTAAAACCTAACCAGGCAATGTGGGAGAAATCCACACATAATACAAAACCAACAAAAGGATGAAAATCCTAGATAGAACCTAACAAGAATGCTAAATATAATCTAACACCTCCCCTCAAGTGAAACTAGGGGCTAACAATAGAGGATGCAATGTGAATCCATGTGTCCCTATAGAGGACAATCCATAGTGATGGATTACATGGATCCCGATTCATTATAACTACCAAGTCAAAGTAGGAATGGTGTTGAATATGAATATCACTTAACACAAACACTATGCTCTAGACAACTGGGTAGAATGATAAACATGAGGAAGTAAGGATTGAACACCATCTAATATGATGGTAAGAAGAGATCATAAATACTGGTGGGGATTCCACACTAGTGTCATTAGTGGGGATACCACACTTGTGTCACTATAAGAATCACCAAGAAGGCCATGGAGACAAGTAGAAAATACTCATATGCATTCTAACAAATAAAGTTGTTGAATAAGATACCCATGTATAAAGGAGAAATCTAGAAAACTCTCAAAAAAGTGTAAAATATACATATAACTCTCATCAAGAGGAGAAAAGAGATAAAAACCCACAGGAACCCCCCCACCACAAAAAAAAAAGAGTGAGAGAAAAGAGGAAGAGATAGCTACAAATCCCCCCAAAGATGATGCTGAAGTAGTCCACATTCTAAGTACTCAAACGTTACAAAAGAACTTAATTTACATGAGTGGTTTGAATAGATTACTTGATTAAAAAAAATGCCATTAGGCTTCACTAGAATAGCTTCAACCAAGAAGACTATCAGTGGTGATAAAAGTATAAAAAAATAATACATGTGCAAGGAATGCTCAACATCTATGAAGCAGAATGTACACCACACCCCCCATACTTCCGACTCGATGGAGTGATGCCAAAAAAACTATATGTACACCCCCAATAATGTTAAATGTGTGAACTAGAGGAATTTTTTTTGTACAAGTGGTCTAAATCTACTACTCAAACACTGAATAAGTTGACATTGTATGCACTAGAATAGCTTCATATCATGCTGAAAGAGACTATCAAACTGTCAAAGAAGACAAGATGACACTAGAATTCACCAAAATAGCTACACTTTAGGATATGGTAGATTTTCAACTATCTAAAAAAATTGGTGTTAAAAATATAGATAAAGTCTCTAAAAGATGATGGTCCATGGTGGTGATGGAAGAGACATGCAATTGAAGAAGTGAAAAAGTGCCCAAAATAGAGCACACAAATGCATAATGGTGGATAATGATGAATAAACATACCCCCCATGAAACTTGATAAATAAGTGCCAATAAAATATATCTCATAGATAAAAACACCAGATGGAAACAAGGAAGACACTGGGTTTCACCAAAAAATCTCCAAATAAGGAGACTATCGACATGTCAAATAAGCCATTGAGAATCATGAGAGGTGTTCTAAAAACAAGGGAGCAAAAAAGTGTCTTCGTAAAAGAAGGAAAGGCACTAATAAAGGGGCCTTGAGGAGACAAGACACAAACTACCAATGTGTCAATGTGCCAATGCACAAACTAATATGTTATGAGCTAATGGAAGAGTGTGGAAAATGGTGAAAAGAACCATCATATATTAAAAAATTACCATAAAAGGATTATCATCTACAAATAACAACCTATAAATCATATGTAAAAGGATGTTGGGATCAACTAAAAATGCATTTGAGATAGTGTGTGTGTGTGTGAAGTACAATGTGGAAAATAGTAGGGCCCATAGCATATGCAACCCCCCTAAATATGACACTTTATAACTTTAGTTCATTTATAATAAAAATAAGACTAATGGAATGAGAATGAATAATAAATCACTTCTATAAAAAATGTCACTCAAACTTGAGTCACCGAGCAAAAGTTATGGCATAATTAATTTCCCATCATTAATGGCATGTTTTAATTAATTTTGCATAATTAGTTTAAATGCATGACCAAAAAAAGAGTAAGGTATCCTTCCATCCACTCTTAGAAACAACACAAAGTGTAGAATGTAATGATTTTAGATTGTGAGGGGGAATTGGCTTCTTACCAACCCGGGCCTCATCCTTCATCTTTGATAGGTGAAAAACCAAGATAAAATCGAGCCAATGAAATAAACTACTTTACAATATATTATTTTATAAATAAAACAATCAAAAATTCCATGTGCCCCATAATTATCTTCCCCTGTTAATAATTATCTCCACCATTAACCATAAAGTTCCCATACCCAATATTTGTCCCCCCACCCATATGCCAAAATATACCCCTTGTCCCTTTTGTTTAAAAATCATCACCTCCCACTTGAGCACAAAATACCCCACCATTATGATTTTTGACAAATTAATAATGCCAATATTTATAATTGGCAAATGGAGTATCTATGATAGTCAAAAGGCAACCTTGATTTAATAAAATAACATTATTAAATGATTTTAAACCATGAATTTATTTGTAGGTTCAGTGTGTTGATGCACTTTTAGTGCTCCCTATGTCACTAGGGAATAAAGGGGAAATTAAAAATTCAATTTAAAGTCCTGAAATGACTTGGGGATTGAGTTTTTAGTACAACTATTGCTTAGAATAGCATAAATGGTAGAGATGTGATCACCACATTGAAGTCTACAAGCAAAACCTACTGTATGGATAAAAAATATATGTGTAGTGACACAATTTACTACCAATATTTATGAATTATATTAATATTTTCCAATTAATTCCCAAAATACAAATGATAAATTGAAATACACAACATGATATAAACTAAGGTGATTCATAGGTAGATCCAACAGAGAGTACGGTAGGGTGGAAAGAATTTATGCTTAAGATTAAAGAAGATGCCAATTCTACTAACTTGTAAAGAAAATCATATGAAACTAACATCTACCAACCCTAACATAATGCTCAAAGATGAATAAATGTAGTTGAAGCTTTTGAGGAAGGAGTATTCATATATCTAACAACATACATTGCATAAAAATAACCCACATGCAGTAAATTACACAACACATTTAGTTGCTAATGAGAGAAAATAGAGAAAGTATACTACTATATTAGTCAGCCTAGCATTAATCTCAAACTAACAAAGGTGTACATGAAATGTTATTTCAAAATTAGATTGTAGAAAGGAAACAAATATATGTCTAAAGCATGAAAATTTAGAATTCACAAAACCACACAAAATAACACTATAGACAAACTCTTGAATTCTTTGGCTCTTTATATTAAATTTTACAAAGAGTGTTTTATGATTACAAGTGAGGGGTGAACCCTTATTTATAGGCTCAAATGCTTAAAACATATGTTTTGAATGGGCCCACAAATGGCACCCAAATATATCTATGTGGCTAGATATTTTTATTTCAAAGGAATATTCTTATTTCAAGATTACAAAATAGAACTAAAAATTTCTAAGGGCCTACAGGTGGCTACTAACTTTTTTGTTTTTGTTACCTTAGTTTCTTTTTATTCTCCTCCTCAGTCCACACCTATATGCAAGATCAATAATATTTTGTCAATCTAAGTGAAGTCCAAGGTTATTGGTCTAAATAGGTCAGGGATGTCCTAGATTAGCATGCTATACTATGTGATTATTGGCCTTAACACCTCCTTAACTATCTCATCCTTATACAGTCTCTAGTTAGAAATTATAGTTTGTGTAGCATTAATGGTGATCTCATCACCTTTTTATTCAACCCTTAGCACTAATTTTTCTCTAATTTGTCATCAATTTTAGCTTTAAATCTAAACATTTCCACCTCTTAACATGCAGTTTAGCCACATTGGTTCTAACTAGGCACTTGCAAAGTATAAAAGTGACTTGGTTACACAGTCAACTCGAATCTAGACACGTGCAATTATATAATTTCTCTTGGTATCCTTGGGATGTGGCTTTATGTAATGAATCATATGTTCTCTACCATGTGGCACCATTTGATTCATGGTGAGATTTGGAGCAGGGTCCTCTAATTTGGTTGGTTATGGTAGTTCCACTTGTTGTTTTTGTAAGCAGTCAAAAACCTTCCTAGATAAGTGTCTCTCTAATGAGTAATCTTGGCTTTGATTGGATAGGTGTCATTTCATAATTGGTCTTAGACACTATTAACAATTATGTGTTAAATGTGTGGCTCAGAGGGAACTATGTGTCACTCTCAGAGGCAATCTGATTGATCTCTATATGAGGCTCCATGGGCATGACAAGTGTCATCATTGCATAGATCCAAGGGGAACACACATATTTCTTGTAGGTGATCTAATAGATATTATATATAATTAGCATGAGAATTATAAGTGTCATCATTTCATGGGTCTAATGGGGACAATTATCATTCTTGTGAGCTTCTCTTCATCTCTTTACCACTTGTCATTATCAAGGGGGGATAAAACATTTAGATATTATCTATATTTGATCAAATGGTCTACGTTATTACACATGCCTTAATCAAAAGGATCTCATGAGTCTTAGATCTATCAGCTCAGGGGCTTCCACACATCGATATGAAGGAATCATGTGGCATCATCTCATGGGTTCAATGGGGACACACGTCACTTTGGTAGGATCTTAGAGGTGATTAAGTGGATCTTTAGATAAAATTCATGTGGGCATGATACACGGCACACTATGGAGTGAGTGTTTCTTTTGAAATCCTTTCTATAATTTGACATCCTATGAGGCATCACAAAATACTATATTTAAGTTGACTTCCTGTGAAGTCATGTGATAAGTTAAGTCAGACTTTGGATACATTCAAACACCCATCACAAGAAAAATAAAATATGTTTAAAGAAAAACTTGTAAGAAAATGTTTTAAACAAAGCAAAGGGTTAGTCAAATAAAATAAATCAAATCTTATTACACCCATGCCAATTAAGGAAGTAGATGGAATAACCTTAGCAGAGCCTGTCTGCATATTTCAAATTAATTCTTGGTTAATTATTCATAAAGAAACTCAAAGTAACTTGCAATGATATATATCTTTATAAATGTTAAGTTGTGTTTCAAGGTGAATATATAACCAAGAATTATTAGTAAATATTAAATCAAACATTCTATGTATTCAAATGACTCAAAAATCTTGGCTTTTAGGCACTTTTGAAAAATTAAGATAAGAGGGTCCCCATTCCAAGAATAGGGGGTAGTTGAGCATCAAAAAATGATGACCTCCATAGGGAAACATTACAAAATGTTAGAATCCAAATCTTCTATTCAAAGATAAATAAAACATCAGTCATCCCACTATGATTTTTAGCCACATCAAAACTAGTTTTTAGAACAAATGAAAGTTCATAAGTGGGAAATAAAGTTTGAATCTGGTAGATAAACATGCTATATGCATGTTTTGTATTTCATTGACCATTACCATTAGGTTTAGAGAATGTTAATCTTTCAATATTAAAGACATTAATATATGAAATGATATAAGGATTATTTATATTTTTGTAATAATAATACTTTGTTTAATTAGGGATGACTTGGGAATTTCTCTATTGCCAACCATGCATCCATAGCCATGATAGAGATACATTTGGCTCCACGCAGGGCCTTTCTCTACTGCCAACCAAGAATCTATAGCCCTAGTAGAGGTTGCCTAAGTCACTTTTCATGGAATATGAATCAATTTATGATTTCACTTCATTAATGTATCATATTTTTTTGTTTTTTACTTGCGTTCATAAAGTAGAATGGTTGGGAACCAAAATTAGTGAGGTGTAAGGATTATGTCAAGATATAAATAAATGTTATTCACTCTCAGATAATGAGTTCTACCCAAGTAATTAATTTATGTAACAATATGGTGGTCTACATAGGTTCAAACTCTTGTTCAAGCAAATGCTCAGTCATCTGAACTATATTACATCATCAAAAATAACTTAAGATCTTTATAATAAAACCAATCTCTAATTAACCCCTCTTAGCTTTTCTAAATTAGAATAATGATAGAGGCTTCCAAACCTTGGGATACCAATGTTTAAGATAAATAATCCCCTCTTCCCTTTTAGGACTAGGTTTTACAAATTGATCCAAAAGAGTTCTTATCTAAAGGACTTGTTTCTATGCTACAATACATAATAGGAAACAAACAAACAAACAAATGGAAAGCAGGAAAGGCAGTCGGAAATAAAATAATAGGAAAGAAAAATAGAAAGGGAAACCTATTCTACTCCTACCTACTCTAAAACTAAAAAAGCTTACTCTCCTTATGTAATTTAGGATAAAGCAACAGAGAAGTAGTGCTTCATGTATTTCCCATTGACATGAAAGCCTAAGTCATTTCCTTGAAAGTGTTTGAGTCTAAACATGTTTTTACCTAGGATTTATACTATTTAGTAAGGTCCAATCTAGAGGGGAGTGAACTTGTCATGTTGTCCTTTTTTCTCATGGGCCTTGTCCTATAGTAGGACTAAGTCTAAAATTTAGAATGCTTTGAATTTGGATCACTTATTGAACCATGTTTTCACCACATCCTAATGTTTACTAAAGTTTTTTTAAGGTTCATCTCTCACATCTTCCATCTAGATGATGTTAACTATTTAAGACTACACTCTCTCATCATCTTCCATGTACTCAACCATGAACTCATAAGTAATCAACTTCAATGTAATGGGAAATATAGGTTTCTACCCATAAATTAATATAAATGGGGATGCCTTGAGATCTTGCTTATATTTAGTCCTATCTACCCATAGAGTGAATTTCAGTAAGGATTATCATTCTCTTGGTTTCTTTTTTTTGACTTCTTGATAGCATTCATCAAGTTCATATTGGTTGATTCCATAACTCTATTACCTTGAGGGTAGTAGTTTGACACAAACTTGATGACTATCTACTTATCATATGCCCATTTAGTGAATTCAACTGATGCAAAGGCTAGGTGATTATCACACACTAGGGATATGGGTGTCCCAAAGTGAGTGATAATGTTTTCTTCTAGGAATTTGATGACATCTATTATTTTGATGTTTTTGGTGGCTACCACTTCAGTCCACCTTATGCATTAAATCTATGGCTATGAGTATGAACTTGTGTCCTACTAAGGATTTTAGGTTGATAACTCCCACAAAGTTGAGGCCCTATTATGTGAATGGTTTTGCCTCAATTATTGGTCGTAAAGGTATATCTACCCTTACTTATATTCTATTAAACACTTAATATTTGTGGCATATTCACACATGAGCATGTGCATCCTTAAATATATTTGGTTAATAATAGCTAGCCCTCAATATTTTATGTGTAGTTGTGTACCCTAAAGGATGACCACTTCCTATTTGTCATAGAAACTATCCATGATTTTTTTATCCTCAGTTTTGGAAACACACCTTAGGTAGATTCCTTCATAGTTATTTTTGTAGAGGACTCCTATATTGATCATGAAGTGAGATGATATCAATCTAAGGGATATTTTTTCTCTTTAGTTGTGGAGGGCATAATCTATTTAGTAAATAATGAACAATGTCTTTATACCAATCTCCACTAGGTAATTGATTCACCTCTACAAACTAAACATCAATATGAGGATCAATGTTTGCAATGAGTTGGATAAGACCTTTCCACCTTAATAACTTAGTAGATTTAATTTATAAGTCATATTATTGAAGCTTGGTCATCCACTTCCCTCTTCATTTCCCAAGTTCATTCTATCATAACATCAATTTGACATCTATATTAGACACTATGGCATAGGCTTTGTTTCATAAGATGTAATCTCTAAATTTGTTTATAACCTTTACTAGTGCATAAGCTTACTTTTATAGGATAGGATAATTCATCTCTACATTCTTTAGGTTGGTACTCATAAAGGCTATGAGGTGCTCTTTGTTATATTATTTTTATGTCAAGATAATAGCAATAGTATGATTAGAAGCAAGAGTATAGATATAAATCTTTACTAATGATAACATCCTTGATGTCTTGGAAGACATTTTTCACTTTAAGAGTTCATTCAATCTTTATATCCTTCTTTAGCATGGTGTTGAGTGGCCTCACTAAATATACAAAACTATAAATAATTTTTTTTACAAAGTTGGTTTTACCAAAGAAAGACATTAACTCTTTTTTGTTATTTATAACTTCTAATTTTGAAATTGCATTGATCCTATCAGGATCTATGCTCATACCTTCTTGAGTGATTATGTGTTCTATCAAGTTACCTTCAATTACACAAAAGATACTTTTTCTTAGGGTTTAAGGAGATGCCATACCTTATACACCTTTTTAGAACTTGTGCAAAATGCATCATGTGATTTCCCCTATTCTTAAAAACATAATTAGATCATCCATTTAAATTATAATGCACTTACTAATTAATCCATGGAAATCATGGTCAATCGCTTGTTATAAAGTTGCTCTTGCATTGATGAGCCCAAATGGCATCTATTTGTAAGAAAACATTCCCCACTTAGTTGTAAAGGTTGTCTTCATTCTATAGTTTTTATTCACCAATACCTAGTTGTGTTTACTTGATAATTTATCTAGGATTAACATCATTTTATAGATACTTACTAATTATATGACTTCATCTAGGAATGACAAGGGGTAATTATCCTTTTTGGAAGATCTCTTTAAGTTCTGGAAATCAATATAAAGTTTGATCTCTCCATTTTTCTTCTAAACTAGTATGAGATTGGTAACCCATGTTGAGTGCCTTATAGGAAAGATTATCCTTGAATCAAGAAACTTTTTTAAATTATTTGTAAATTAGTGGTTCTAACACTAGATTTACTTGTGTTTGCCTTTCTCTAAAAGGCTTTCAAGCTTCCTTTAATGGGATAGTGTGAGTAATCACACTGGTGTCAAATATCTTTAGGTCATCATAAGACCAAGTGATGATGTCTTTGAATCTAGTCAGAATGGTAGTCATTTTCTTCAATTCTTTATTAGTGAAAACAAGACCAATGTTGATATTTTTTTTTCAGGTTCTCCCAAGTTAATTTGTATGTATTCCTTCCCACTTTGGGTTGATTATCTTCAGTTCCTTGCTTATCTAGGTCAAACATTCTCTCGAAGGAGCTCATTCCCTTGAGAATTCAATTCTCCTTAAGTTATATCACGCTATTTTTTTTGAATTTTGCACCTTCCCTAGAATTCTCATATTGCTCATCCACAATATGAGACTGAAATACACCAGTATTGCATAGGAAGTCGATTATCTACTAGTCATCATCAAAGACATGGAAGTGATTGATGTTATATAAAATTAAGTGGAATGAGATTATCTTCATAGTGAATCCTTATAGGTTCATGTATTTTGGTAGCACCAAGTTAGCTAATGTTAAAGTTAGAGCATGTATCAAATAGTTTTGTTCTCTGGGAATTGAAATAGTATTGAATGAGTCAAAGTATTCAATTAAATCCCATTCTCTAAACTTATACTTATTTAAGCAATAAAGTTTACATTGATACTTGATTCATAACTAGTTCAAAATCACCATAAACTAACACGCCTTTAACCTTATGTTTAATTACATACTAAAGTCCTAACATGAGGGTTTCATATTCTACTAAATTTGTTAGTACAAGAGAACTATAGTCTATAAAAAGCAAGATATTATTTTACTTCAAGATTTATTAGGATAATTCCAATGCTTGATCCTTGTTTGGATTGTACACCATCAAAGTGCAATGTTCAAGGGCCTTTGTTTTTTTCTTCCATCTTGTTATCACCTGCAACAATGCTAGTAGTCTCTAAAGTATAGATATCCAAATCAAAGGATTGGTAGTTTACCTTCTCATTTTTAGAATTATTTTATTTAATTATTATCACCAAATCTTACACCCTAAAAGAGGGTGTTCAATCCTCTTCCATATTTTATAAATATGGGAGAACTTCCAGGTATGTGGGTGTAGCTATAGTGGAAGTGAACCTCTATATTTAAGGGCAACCTCCCTGAATGTATCTTGAAATGCTTATCACCTAAACTAATGCTTTATTATGGGGAAAAGATTTAGAAACTTTCATGAAATAAACCTATTTTAAAAGGGTGATGCACCAAGATGTTTTCCACATGACCATTATACTTCTTTCACAAAGAAATAATGGCTACAACACTAGTCTGAGAGTCCCAGAATGCACTAACATTAGTGTTTCAATATGAAGATGAGATGCATATAGACTATATAAGGTAAGTAAAACCATATATAAGTTGTAGATACTAAGGCTTATTATACATTTAAGATAGATTCATACACTTAACAACACTTCATAGGACCTACTAGGATAAAATCACTTCCATCAAACATAAAAAGATTGAGAGAATGCAAGGATATATTGATATCACTTATCTATTCACTATACATCTCTTCAGACACTTTAACAAGATGAAATATGAATTCAAAACATATTGAAATGTAAAAACCAATAGGGATTGCCATACATAGTGTGGTCTTATTTATAAAATCCAAATTACTAGCTACCTATAGAATTTTAGATAGAAGAGAAAGAATGAAGTTAAAATGTCACTAGAACACATGTCCAATTGATAACTAGTTATGTTATAGGAGACTAGAGTATGAAATAGACCATGAATGTATCTTAAGACAAATTTCCATATATACCATGATAAACTCTCTAAAATGGTGTAGAGACTCTTCAGCTAAAAGTTGTGAAATTGCCTTCGTCATGGATCATCTCTTAAGCATTTAAAACTAAATTAGAGAGAGTTGAAACATATTTAATATTTTAGTGAGGTTTTAACATTATATGATAGTCATAATATGTTATCCTAACTAATAGCTATCTTCTCAACACCTCTATTCACCATATGTAATCATTCATTACTTTTCTAAAATTCATTCTTTACATTTGATAGTCACTATTCATCTCAGGTCTTTGACTAAGCTTTCATGGTGACATATGATTTTGAAGAGATAAATTTGATACAAAATCCTTGATCCTATATATTTTCCTATGTGGTATTCCCTTTCCATATTATTCATTCCATTTTAAAATATGGTTGTTATCATTTGAACACATAGCCTCATCTTGTCCATCTAGAATCTAGTCAAATTTGCTCTGTTGATCTCACATAGAGTCTCTTTGACCTTTGAATCTCACTCACACCATTGGATCTAGATGTAGGTTTGAATGCCAACCATTGGATCTGCCTCCATTTAAACTCAAAAGATTAATTAATAAGGCCAAAAATTGACATCTACATGCCCATCTTTAACATTCACATGAATGTATTTTACATTCATGTGACCATATAAATTTAAACAACAATGCTTTTTTTCATGGCTTAAATTTGACATCTACACACCTGTCATTGATGTTTGTGAGATTATCATAATTTAAAAGCTAATGGTTTATTTATCAAGCTTTATTTTGACATCCATGCACCTATCATTGGCATCTATAATACTATCATTAACATCTATGAGACCATCATTGACGTCCATGATACCATCATTGACATCCATGAGACTGTCACAATTTGAACTCTAATGGGTGTTTATCATTACTTAATTTTGATGCTCATGCAACCATCTTCATCTACTTTTTAAAATTTGAAGGATTATATATAGAATTCAAAAACACATGAAGGCACTAAATTTTCCCTAAGAGTAACAATTCCATGTGGTCCTTTGGTTGTAAGATACTTTCTAAGAAAACTTATATAATGCATAAGTGACCAACCTGTTCATTTCTGCATGACATCTTAATGATGGTTTGGTTCAATTAGGATTGTATTTGAACTATTGCTTGATATTTGAAATATTTAATGAACTTATTGAGGTCTATGTGAACTCTTTCCTTAATCTTTACTAATTAGACACCATAAAAATCTGCTACTTTCACATATGGCTTTAAAATGACCCCTAAGACATCAAATGACACAAGGACTAAACTAGACTATGACCAAGGCTAAAATGGCATTAAATGAAATTATATATACCAAAACATGCCCTATGAAACTATGTTCCACCCCCATATCAAGTCTTGACTATAGGGGGTTGACCATTTTGACTTGTGGTAAAAATGGTCAACATTCTTTGCAATTTCCCAAGGATGGCATGCTTGTTATGCCATGACCAATTACCTAATCCTATTCATTGGGATATGGAGTCACATGTATAGTAGGTTTGACATATAATTCTACCTTTAAAACACACCAAACAATTAAAAATAATAGGGACAACACATAAAACAAGAAACACACATGTGTTTCATGAGCACTTATAGAATACATAAACAAAACAACCAATCTAACTAACTCAAACACTAACTAACCTAAGTTGTACACTTACTATTAGATAAAAGGGGAAGACTCAAATATCTCTTTCTTCATGACAAAATAATTAATGAGGTATGTATCGTTTTGATTCTTGGCATTGATGCCTCCATCTTCTTCATGGTGTTCACCAACTTCATTGGCATGAGATTTAATGAAAACCAAGTGGCTCCAAATAGATTAGATATAGAAATGAACTTTTTTGTGTTTCTAAATAGCCTTGAATTAATCATATTACTCCAAAACTTGGAAAATATATTCAAGCTCTTGAAAGAGATTCATTTATAGCTACCAATTATCCTTGCTCTACTTATCTTTGAGAACCACCACCTCTTCAACTTTATCTTCTTGTTCTTGATATTCTTGATGTATGAGGTCATCAATATTATATTTATTCTACTATAATACATTTAAGAGTGGATCAACATCATATTTTGGTGTTAGATACTCTTCAAGCTCAAAATATTTTGCCTTGGATTTATGAGAGTCATCCATAGCTATAACTTATTTGACAATAGCTTCATTAGGTTCCTTCATGACTGCAACTTCTTGGATGGCATATTAGTGTTCATCTTCATTCATCATATAACACTCAACTTCATGCTTGATCACACACTCAACAACCTCATGATCATATATACAATTATTTGGAGGAGGGGTAGACTTAATTGTTCAAACTCTTGACTTATGGCATTGAGATTTTCTCATAGGTCATCTTCCTCCTCATTACTATCATGTTTAAGGATATTTCGTCATGGACATCAAATAACTTAATAGATATGGATTTTTTCATAAACACATCTCCCTTCATGCTTTAAAAAAATTCCTCATGTATAGCTATAAATGAATCTTTAATGTCTTTCTCCTCATTCAAGAAAGTAGAGTTGCATTTATGTTCAGCAAGGGGAGTCCCTATGGTTATCTCTTCCTCATAGTCACTCATGACATCATCTTGATCATCCATAACTTGGATTTTATCTTCTTCACTTAATTCTCTCAAAATGGGGTCTTCCTCAAGAAAGGGTGAGGTAGAAGGTTGATGAATAGGCTCATGTGAAAGAGATGGAATGTGAGATTTTGTATAAGGTTTGTGAATTTAATATGGAGTGTGGGATGAAGGAGAGGACTTGTGGGTGGATTTAAAAAAGAGGAATGCACTAGTAAGCTCATATGGAAGTGTTTTTTTGGGTTGATTAGAAGGACAAACATATACATAAGTAGGAGTTTCATCTTGAAAATAGTCTCCTTAAGGTTATTCAATATAAACATGTTCATTTTTGAGATCATATCTTCCCACATACTTAGCCTATCTATTGATAATTGAAGGCACTTATTTTCTAAGTGTATTTCACTTTATTTCCCAATGAGTTGATTATATATCTTCAAAAATTTCCAACATCTACATATAGCTTTGGGTATCACTTCTTAACCATTCCATGAGATGATCAGGGAGTACATCATACTCATCATCCCCTATTCTCATATCATCTTCATTTACTAGAAGTTCTAGTATAGATACCAATAAAGATTTGATATAAGACAGAAATAATGAAGGGAGAGGGTAATGATGGGGATCAAGACCAAATTAATTTTTTTTAATCTTAGCCTATAAGAATTTCATCCTTGCATCTTGATATCTTGATCTAAAATCTATATAAACATCTTGTTGGAGTTGATAGGCATCATGACATGATTGGTAAGGGTCATATTAGGACTGATAAGGAGGCATTTATTGATAGTTTTCTTAGTATCCTTCCTCATAGGGATGTCTAACAACATGGTGTCAATATGGAGAGGGAAATTGAGAACTATAGGGCTGCCATGGCTCAAAGGATTGATAGCTATTTCGATAGGACTTTTGAGAAGTAAAATGTGGTTCAAAGCAAGGCTGATAGGGAGGTTCATGATAGGAATATTCACCATATATGTTCATATAAACATAATATGTTATATGAAATATAAAAACTAATAAAAATATTCAATTTAATGTACTTGGGATGCTTAAAACTAGAAATTATCATTCAGAGTCACCATTGGTGCTAACTTGCTTACTTCTAAAAACTGATAAAGGAAAGAGACCAACAATCTTTCCACTCTCTTGGACCTTGGTCCCACTAAGCATGCCAAAAATATTGTCACAAAATATTTCACCTATAAGAGGGTGTTCATGTCTCTTCTATATTTTGTCAAAATGGGAGCACTTCTAGGTATGTGGGTATACCTATAATAGAAGTGAGCCTCTAGATTTAAGGACTAACTCCCTGAATGTATCTTGAAATGTTTATCACCTAAACTAATGCTTTATTATGGGGAATTGAATTAGAAACATGCATAAATTAAACCTATTCTAAAAGGGTGATGCACCAAGATGTCTTCCACATGACCATTAAACTTATTTCACAAAGAAATAATGGTTACAACACTAGCATGAGAGTCCTAGAATACACTTGCATTAGTGTTTTAATATGAAGGTGAGATGAATGGAGAATATCCAAGGTAAGTAATACCATAGATTAGTTATAGATAATAAATCTCATTATAGGTAATTAAGACCATATATTAATTTATATCTCTAGCTTCCTTTATTTCCTCAAGCAAGAGTCTCTCTTGGTTTTGGTAGCAGTTTCCAGCAGGATGGGTGGTGAACATCTCAAAACTGAGGGTACCTCAACAATGCCTGGGAGAAGGATATAGTGTTATGGGAGTATCTATAGGTTGGGGGGTTTATAAATTTTATACATAGGGTTAGAGGGCATGACTCTCACATTTCCCAAAACTTTGCCAAGAATTGGAAAGATAGGAAAGTCAATATCAGAGGGAAAGAGGTTGCCATTATTGAGGGATTAATTTCCTTCATAATAGGGCTCAGTATGGAAGGATATAAGTTTCAAGGTAACCATTTTAATAAAAAACATGAACTAGACACTTTCACTATGGGGAATGAACATCTGAGTCCATGCCATGGAGGTTTTCTTAGAACCTCTCTGCCTAAAGCATTTGATGAGCTTTCAAGGATCATTATGTAGTTTTTGACTCTAAATAGATGGCACCATCTTATCAAAAGATTCCATTTGTTTTTTTAAACCATTTTAGGCACTATATTTTGGTGAGTTTTCCATTATTTCTTCTTACTTTTATTGAATCTTCTATTCAGAAACTACAAGTTAGGAAGTTAGCCACTCCCTCTCACCAAGCCATTATTTTGTTGCTATATCTTAATTTCCTAAACTCAATCCTAAAAAAAATAATTTCATAACCCCTTCACCTAATAACCCCTTGCCTTCTTCTTCAAAACATAAAAGGAAAAGGGGCATTTCTAAATCTTTGAATAAGGACCCAAATAAAAGGGTTCTTCATAGTCACTCAAAATAAGGGAATTTTTTGGATAGTGACAAGGCTAATGTAGTAAAAAGTCTTCTTTCCTTGAGCAATCCTTATGATCAGGGTAAACTCAATTTTTTCCATAAGGAGATAGAAAATCTCAAAAATTTAGTCAAGGATGTGAGAAAAGAGATTAATAATCTAAATCAAAATTATAAAAATAAGATTAAGTAGGTAGATTGCAATGAGGATAACATCAAAACTTCTCAGATTCAGATTCACAATTTGAGTGAGAAGGTTAATAAAATTTATATTAAGTTTACTAATTTGGATTAAATCACTACTATTATGGTGGAGATTATTGGTACTCAGGCTACTATCATTAGTGATATTGCTACTATTTTAGATAAGGGAGGTAGAGGCAACATTTAGAAGCATTCTAGGAAGATCACGAATAATACCATGATTGGTAGGCTCTAGAACATGCATAACAACATTAAAGAGTTAAAATACACCCTCAATAAGCCTAACAACTACTAAGGTGTTCTATTTTTGAGCTATTTTTGCTTCTATTTTGCTACTTTTTGGTTTCTTTTGTAGTAGCTTTGTTGGTTTTGTTGATTAAGTTGCCTCTAATTTATTTTGTTTGATTATCTAGGTTTTGACCCTCTTATAATAGGGTATGGACCCCTACCAAAAAACCAACCTCTACCCTTATCTAAAAAAAGACTCATTATACATTAAGATAGATTCATACACTTAAATATAGTTCATATGACTTGCTAGGCTGAAATCACTTGCATCAAACATGAAAAGACTAAGATAAATCAAGGATAGATTGATATCACTTAACTATTCACTATACATCCCTTCACACACTTCAACATGATGAAATATGAACTCAAAATAGATTGCATTTAATGTTTTAAGTCAAAGTGTAATGCCAAAACTAGTAGGGCTTCACCATACATGGTGTGGTGTTATTTATAAAAGCCAAAATGGTATCTACTTATAGAATTTTAGATAAAGGAGAAATAATGAAGTTTAAAGGTCACTAGAACACATGTCCAATTGATAACCAATTATGTCATAAGATACTAGAGTGTGAAATGGACCATGAATATATCCTAAGATAAATGTCCATACAAACCATGACAAACTCTCCAAAATGGCACAAAGACTCTTCAGATAACCTTTCTAAAATTACCCTCATCATGGATCATCTCTCAATAATTTAAAACTAAATTGGAGATATTTAACACATATATAATATCTAAGGGAGGTTTAAACATGCTATGATAGTCATAATATGTTCTCCTAACTACTAGTTATCTTTTAGACACCTATATTCACTATTTGTAGTCGTTCATTACTTTTTTGGACTTTATTCTTTACATTTGGAAATCACTATTCATCTCAATTCTTTGACTGAGATTTCATGATAGAGTATGATTATAAAGATATTGATTTGATATAAAATCCTTGACCTCATATAGTTTCCCATATGGTATTCCCTTGCCATATTGTTAATTCCATTTAAACTATGCCTATTATCATTTGGGCACATAGCCTTATCTTGTCCATTTGGAATTTGGTTAAGTTTATTATGTTGATCTCATCTAGAGTTTCTTTGAACTTTGACGCTCACTCACACCATTAGATCTAGATTTATTTTTGAATGTAAACCATTATATCTTTCTCCATTTAAACTTGAACAATTATTTCATGAGGCTCAAAATTGATGTTTGCATACCTACCTTTGAATGAATGTATTTGGCATCTGCATGACCACCATAATTTAATTCCTAATTTGGTTTTTTTTGTGGCTTAAATTTGACATCCACATGCCCATTATTGATGTTTGTGAACCCATAATTAACTTCCATAAGATCATAAGAATTTAAACCCCAATTTTATTTGTCAAGCTTTATTTTGACGTCTGCATGCTCATTATTGACATCCATAAGACCATTATTGACATACATGAGACCATCACAATTTGAAATCCATTGGTTTTTTGTCATGGGTTGATTTTTACATTCATATGATCATCTTCATCTTCTTATTCAAATTTAAAGTCTTATATCTAGAATCAAAAAATTCATGAATGCACCAAATTTGTAGGGTAGGATCTTAACCCTAAGAGTAAAATTTCCATGTGTTCCTTTGGTTCTAGGACGCTTTCTAAGAAAAAATATAAAATGTATAAGTAACCAACCTATTCATTTATTGATGATGTCTTGATGAAGGTCTGGTTTACTTAGGCTTGTGCTTGAACTATTGATTGATCTTTGAAAGCTTAAATGAACTTATTGAGGTCTACACAAACTTTTTCCATGATCTTGATTACTCAGACACCATGAAAACCTATTACTTTCACATATGAATTTAAAATGATACTTAAGACATCAAATGACATAAGGACTAAACTAAAATATGACTAAGGCTAGAATGGCATTAAGTGACATCAGATAGACCAAAGTAGATTCTTTGACACTATGTTCCACCTCCATATAAAGTCTTGACTATAGGGGGTTGACCATTTTGACTTATGGTAAAAATGGTCAATATTAATCATATACTTCATCTTGGGTTCCCTATAAATATATATGTAATTGGGGATCCCTCACCAAGGTAACCACATGTGAGAACAAGCTATGGACATATATCCATTTAAGGATTTAGTCCAATCATAGCTAAATAAAAACCCATAAGCTTCATGTATGTCAATGACTTGAATGTCGATGAACTATTGTATTCAAGGCTCTTGAGATAAATACATATGGATGTTCAATAATATGCCTATCAACTTTACCCTTGACTTGTATAACTACACTACCACTTTTTCATATTTGATAAGGTTTAACCCTAGTTTATCACAAATTCCTAAAGGCAAAATATTAGCAAAAACACCAAAATCAAGCAAACAATTATGTAGGTTTTTGCCAAATATTTTAACAGTTATCAAGAATGGTGGAGCCTCATGTTTTATTTTTTACATTACCATGTTTGAATGGGATTGTTTAGCCTTGATTGGGTTAGGCTTTTCATTCAAGGATTCCAACAACAAATCATGTTGTTAAGTGATTTATGTAAGCTCATGAAATTTTATGTCCACCTTAATTTTCTTCATGTCTTCCACTATAGTGTATCCACCTTTTGATGTTGTGCAGGGGGTATCAACTTTTTTTACTTTCCTTACCTTTGGGGTGTAGAGGATTATTTTCTGTCCTACCATCAGGAGGTGTGTCAAGTTTATTATCTGGAGTGAAGGTTGTCAATGGTGGGTTTTGGCCTTTGTCTCTCAAGGTGTAATTTCTTCACTGGAATTGTTGGAAAGCATGTACCTCTTTGAAATTTTCCTTGGTTTCATTCTCATCTTGGATAGGAAAGTCATAAGTCTCAACCATGAGGACTGATTTAGGTGCTCTAGAGGAATCATTAGAATTATTAGAGCCTTTAGTATTTCTTTGTCCACTGGGATTCATGTCAAATCTCTCCATTTGGCTTTGGATGACTTCAAAGGCATGGTATAACTCAACACATTCTAATTCTCCATGTCTATAAGTATTGTGCACTTGATACCAATTAGGCAAGGCCATCTCATAGATAATTTGTTCAAAGGGGACTCACTATTGTTATTAGAACTATCAAAATTTCTATTATACCTTTGGAAATTATAGTTTCTATTGGAGTTCTTAGGTATTTCCCATCTACTTATTGAGATCCAAGAAATCATTGGCAATTTTTTAGATAGCCCTTTGGATTAAGTCTAACTCTCCCTTGAGAGATTTTGGGCTCTTATTTTGAGTGGTATCTTATCCATTTTTGTTGTTTATAGGTATCATGGCTTGATTGTTTTGAGGGTGTGACTCGAAACTTACTTGGTTAAAAAATATAAGATATTAGTTAGGTATAACTTGGCTTAAGGAAAACTAGTTGATCATTAGTAGTTGGTTTAAGGTAGGGTGATTTTGGCCTATGTTAGGGATGACACTCAGAGCAGGCATAGTTAGATCAAAGTTAGGAATTGTAAAGATAGGGTGTCCTTGTGGATGCATTTGCTCATCAATGTGAATTTTCTAAAAATAGGCTAAGGGTAATGTCTCAATGCTTGTGGCTTTTATTAAGAAGACAACTACCATAGGGTCTAAGGCATTATTGTATATATCCAAATCTAACTCATTTACAAGCTTATATGGTGGGGATGTCTGACATAACCCATCAAGTTGTACTTAAGAAAAAGAAATATATTTTTTCTAAATAATAAACTAAACATTTTAATTTTTGAATTAAACAATACTACATAACTAAAAATAAAACTAAGAATAAAAATACTTTTAATTAAAATACTACTCATAATAATAATTTGATACAATTTCAAGAAAAGGATTTACAAAAGGACACAGCTATAGTTGGTCTTAAAATACACCATACTATTCAAATAGACAAGTATATAATATAATTACATTCTTTCAAGGATATAGCCTAATACAATAATGGATACCAAACTCCTTGGAGCTTGAGTCATGTTGAATCATGTATCATTGATAGTCACAAATGTTGTCTCCATGTAGTACTATAAAGACAAAGGGAGAGCATTATCCGAGTGCTTTACCACCCCAAACATAGACAAAAATCCACATCATAACTCCCTATCGAGGAATAACCCTTCCTTCATTAATAGGTAGATAAAATGGTATGAGAATTTAGTGAGACTTGCTAGTACCCTATGTGGTTGTAAGATTTGCTACTTATTACTACATGATGTGTATCATAAAAAAATAATATGATTCAAACATGATATCTTACAACATGCAAATCAAATATAAGAAATGATAAGTTACATCTAACATTAATTTGGCCAAAGTTTTTAGATAATATATGATCTTTAGATCAGTCAATTTCTTCCACACCATTTGATCAGACTATCTATTGGTGGTGCTACCTAGGCTAGTAGAACCCATCTCACTACCTATTAGCATCATCAATACATATTTTAAAATAAACATATAGATAATATACAATACATTTGAAAGTTAATATAGATTCATTCTTATTCATAAAATAGAAAAATTATAAACCATCATTTTTGTTTTACCCATGTGTTGTGAACCTATAATCATTCTAGTAGTACATACATAACCATATGAAACAAAAACACAGTTTTCCAAGAATTCATATTATTTGGGTATGTTTTAATCATGGATCATAAATTCTCTCTAATATTAGAAATGTACTAGTTTAGCGATAATCAAAGGGTCTAATTTATTTATTGAAATAGTTATCAACTTGGTTGTATTATTATTTTCATAATTGAATCTATTCATAACCCATTTTTTGGATTTGCTAAATAAACAAACATATCTATAAAAATAACTTACCCTTAAAGATGGTTTAAGGAATAACATGTAATTTAATAACCCATAATTTTTTCCATTAAAATGGATTTCTAAGTATATATTAATTAGATATATTTTTAAATCACACAATAACTATGTTAACATGAACTTAACTATTTTACTTGTCTAAGATAAGATGCCCCTTTTTATTTTAAAACCAATTAATTTTTCAAAAATATAAGTAATATAAAATACTTATTTATCTATATAAAAAAATACTATGGATAAATAACTGGTAGAAAGCTATTAAAGTATAACCCAGCATTAAAGATATAAAGTACTTCTATAATTAGGATGTTTCCCCAAGATAATTATTAGCACAATCAATGGGTAAGATGAAACACAACCTAAAGAATACATGGACTATAAAAATCACCTAAATCTCACTTAATATTCATAGCATATTTTCAAAACCCAATGAAAATTTGTATTTCTTTTGGCCTTACCAAAATACATGGGATGTAGTCAAGAAAGAAATAAGATGCTGCCTTAATGACCCTTGATAGAGAATTTTTAATAAAATACATGATTTTCTGGTTTTAGGTGGAGGTCTGAGGCATAAGCATTTCTAAGTATAGATGTATTCACCTTATCAAGTTGTGTTAAATGTTTATCTCTCAAATCTCAATGCTACCCTCTCAAATATCAATGCTTCCCTCTCAATTCTCGATACTACCACCTAAAGGGATAAGAAAGCTAATTCTACTTAGGTCTCTTTCAAAATGGATAATGCTACCAAAATTAAAAAAGAGAGGATGTAACCACTACCAAACAAAAGACTTAGGCTATAAAAGGATGCAAGGAAGTAAATCTACAACTAGTGTAAACAAACAAAGTGCATATCTTGAGTGGCAATTAAATACACAACTACACCTAAAAAATATCAACTCCAAGCCATTTATGGTGGGATGTTACTAGAATAGTATGAGAGAAACATCAGACTTTGAAAAGAATGCCAATAAAATATATGGCTGGCATTAAAATATTAAGAATGATAGACAAAGGACACAGGATTAAATGAAACACAGCCATAAAATAATGTAAAACACAACCAATTAGGGAAGGTTGGCCGAATGCTACATTTACCAGATTACTACATAGCTCAAAAGAAGATGTAAGACTTAAATAAAACCATCAAATGCTACTTTTTTTAATATGAAACTATGAAAATTAATAAATATAGACACTTGCTACTTTGAAATGCAATCCTTTACAAGAAAACACAACAAAATAATATCAAGACCTACCTACTAATTTCACCCTTATTGTAGCTCTTTCTCTCTTTTCCAATCCATTGTTATTTCTCCCATCTGCTTCCTATCTTTCTTTTTCACCATGTTTTCCCATGTCCCTCATTCACAAGCTTCTCTTATTATTTATAAATTAATATTTTTTAATTATTGTGTTACCTCTATTCATGCAAATTCCATAAATTCTTCCCTTTTTGTCTTTGCTATGTTTTTTCAACTGAAACATGTTTTTAAAAATCTACACCAATATTTTATTTTCTCTATTTCCACTTGAGTTCTTTCAATAATTAACTTATATCTTTATTTCTAATTTTAAGTAATTCTTGCATGTTAATCAAACCATATTCATCTCAAGTTCTACATTTATTAACCCTAGTTAATTTTTTTTCTTTCTCTATAACTTATAATGCTAATTTAAAATAATAATAATAATAACTAAAATCCATTTCCTAATTTATAAATAAAAATCATGCATAATTATTATTTTAAGAAAAGTACCTTCACCAGGATAATTATACCATTAATTGATTTTCTTTACTAGATAGTCATATTTTAGATAATAATACTTCTATTAAAAATAAATAATTATTTTTATATATTTAATTCAAAAACAAAGTCAATTAAAATCAATAAATCAAATGCATACTAGAATTAGTTCCACACATGCACTTATAATCTCAAACAATACATACTAACATCATTATGCTAATATCATTTAGATTCTACTGTGTCTAGGGTCACTATCATTTTTCACTAAAATTACCCCATTTGCTCAATCAAACCAGTCCTCTCTAATGATGTCTCCCTCATCAATATTTGAGGGTAGGACCTATAATGCATCAACCTCATGACAAGTAGTTAGTTAGTCCAAGTCATAAAAAATATTACTAATGATAAACAACTAACCAATACATATCCATATTGTACAAAGTATAACCTAAAGTTATCACATCATGTACTTAAATCAATAATTTTATTGTTCCATCATAGTATATGTCATAAAGATAAATATCAAAGCAATAGTAATTAGATACTAACCATAATAATCAATATATTTAAAATTTTATTTGTTTTAGCATGAAATCAAGATGTAACATGCTTCCCCCCAAAAAATTGGTCATCATCCCAATGATGTGTTAGGACTAGGAGCACAATTGATTACCTTGTATAAGAAACTAAACACATAATTAAACCATAAGTAATAAGTAACTAGAAATTAGAAACAACATAGAATTTGGGAGACAATACAATCTTGTATTCAACTCATCTAGATGGAAATACAATGAAGAAATTACACTCTTCCCACACCTCTTTGGTGTACCAGTAATTCTCCCTCAAGAGTTCTCTCTCACATAACCAATTACAACTATAACTCAAACACAGAGTTGTACCCTCCAACAGTTAGTAACAATACTGCCTGTACACCAAGTACTCAAAGTACTCCAAGTAGATCTCATTGATCTTGCACACCTACAAATCAAATGATCTTACTTACCATGTAGACCTCCCCTGATCTTGTAACAACTTACAGATCAACCTGATCTTACAATTGGAAGGATCTCTTCCTTGTCCTTGATTACAATATAGCCCCATGGGTCTCTTAAATAGATCTCATGCAAACAATAATTAGACTTCCTAATTACAATAATTAGAAATGTAGACTCAAGACTAAAATTAGTCTTTTACATATAAACTGACTATTCATCTAAAATTAGACCAGTTCTAGAAGCGCATGCAAACACACGCACACACAGGCTGCCGACATCAGTTCCTATCTGACCGATGTTGGCCAACCCATAACCAACATCAGTTACTATGAACACTGAAGATGATCGACGTCAGTTGATCAAATTGACATTGGTTGCTCTGCAACTTAGCAACCTCCTTTGTTTACATCAGTGAAGTTTTTAGCTGCACAACCTAATAATCTCCCACTTGGAGATAAATAGCTTCACCTATACCTGTACTTATACATCATCTAATTTTATTTCTTGGCTTGTATCCCTCTTCAAGTTCAATCTTGAAGACCAACCACCACATATCTTATGGTGCTTCCTCTGTCATCCAAGTCACCTACCACATCCGAATCTACATACCCATGTAGAGAAGTGCTTGACCCTACATAACATGTATACTTGTTGCTGGTCCCTCTCAAATATCTGAGAATCCACTAAACTACTTTCCAATGCTTCTTTCCCAAATTGGCCACAAACTTGCTGACAATGCCCACTGCTTAGGTAATATCAGGTCTAGTACACTTGTACCAAACCTCATCATGTGAATTGGGACACTGTTCTATGAACTGTCCATCCATAGGTGTGCTAACTAGTTCTGCATCCTGCATATTGAACATCTCCACTACCTTATTCACATAAT
Source organism: Torreya grandis (assembly GCA_037957365.1). Taxonomy (NCBI): domain Eukaryota; kingdom Viridiplantae; phylum Streptophyta; class Pinopsida; order Cupressales; family Taxaceae; genus Torreya; species Torreya grandis. Next base: position 1,724,644 of record JARHVA010002629.1, read on the forward strand.
CATCTTGAGAAAACATCAACCTGTGATCTTCCCTATCTCTAGGAATACTCATGCCAAAGAATTTTGCTGCTCCCAAATCCTTCATTACAAACCTCTGAACTAACTTTACCTTTAGCTCATCAAACTCCTGCATATGTGACCCTGCAACAAGCATATACACTACATACAGTAATAGGATAATGTAGCTAATATTATCCAACTTGGTAAAGGAAACACAATAGTCACATTGACATTGACTAAAGCCATGCTTTGTCATACACCTATCAAACCACCATTGTCCTGCAAACTGCTCAAGACCATATAACCTGGCCTTCTATCTCACGTGTCCATTCTCTCCTTTCTTTAACCTGGGAATCTATTCATCTTTTAGTGCTTTCTTTTTGGCTAGCAACTCTACCAAATCTCCCATTTGGTTCTCTTCCAAGGAATCAATTTCCTCATTCATGCCATGCTCCCACTATTTCCTGGATTCTACCTACTCTACCTCTTTAAAACTTCCTGGTTCTTAACCATCAGTGAGCAACAAGTAGTATAAAAAGGGGAATAATTAATTTGAGGCTTACTTACCCTTTCAGTCCTCCATATGGGCATTTGAGACTCCTTGACAGCTTGCTGTCCACCCAAAATCTATTTTCTAATTGACCTTGGTCAATTCCACCTGATCACTAATGCCAGTTTCCTAACTAAAGTTGATGTCCACTTGATCACCGACGTTGATTCCCTGACTGATGTCGATGACCACCTACCTAACACCATTGACTTTGGTCTACACATGATTGACATCGATACCTACCTATTTGACATCGGTTCTACCTAACTGACGTCAGTAACTATGTTTTCCTATGAGTGATGACTTTTTACTCATGAGCTCACTTTGGATCATAACCCTATGCAAACTTGTTCTTGTCAAAAACATCAGATTTCCTCTTTATGCAATAAACCCAATCTTTTCTTGTAGCATGAGTTTCAAGAAACCTCACTTTCTTCTATTGCTTAAAGAAATCTCAATCTATGCTTTCTAAATTTGAACTCTTACCTTTTGAATCAAGAACATGCATCCCCTTCTTACTCATGTGACCAAGCCTACGGAGCCACATCTTTACATCTACATCTGAAGTAGATAAATTAGAAGGAGAATCAGTAATACAAGTAGATAGATAAAGAGTACCTAAATTCTTACCTCTTGCTAAAACAAGTGCACCCTTGGAAACTTTCCAAGATTCTACAGTGAGAGTTACTGTGCATCCCTCATCACCCAACTTTCCTACAAAAATCAAATTCTGCTTCAGGACTGGGACATGCATGACCTCCTTTAATACCCATGTGTTGCCCGTCTGTAATTTTAGTTGCACTTTCCCTTTGCCAATCATTTGACAAGGCTTACCATCCCATAAATAAATCTTTCCAAAGTCTCCTTGGACATAATCATGGAAAAATTCTCTATTTGGGGTTGCATGGAAAGAGGCACCAGAATCTAAAACCCAAGATTCCACTTTATCTAAGGAACATACGAGAGCATCATGTGCAATAATATCTACAACATCTGCTTCTTCATTTTCTTCATGCTGATCTTCTTTTAACCAACAATTTTTCTTTACATGCCCTTTCTTTCCACAATTCTAGTATATTATACTGCCATATCTAGATCTGGATCTCCTACCTATCTTTGACCTTGATTTCCCTTGCTCAATCTTCTCTCTTTGCTTTCCCCTGCTTTCAACACTTAAAACATTCCTTGATGATTCCCCTATGCTTTTCCTATGAATTTATTCATTCAAGATTACACTAACAACATCATCAACTTTCAAGATATTTGAAGCAGACGCAGTATTACTAACTACCATTACCAAACTATCCCAACTTTTAGGTAAAGAGCATAAGATTAAGAGAGCCTTAATTTCATCATCAAAAGTATATTGACTGAAATTCACTGATTTACTAATCCATGGAAATCACTAAGATGACTATGTACCGATCCACCTTCCAACATTTGCAAATTAAATAATTGCTTCATAAGAAATACCTTATTCAAAGCTGAGGGTTTTTCATATAAATTTGCCAAAGATTCCATTAAATCTACCATTGTCTTTGCCTGTGATAAGTTTGAAATCATAGATGATGCCAGGCTCAACCTTATAGATCCCAGAGCCTTCTAATCAAGAACATTCCATTCTTCATCTTTCATATCTATGGGCTTGCATGCAACCCCACCCAATGATAAGTACAGATCTTTCTGATATAGATAATCTTCTATCTGCATCTTTCATAATTGATAATTCTTGCCATTGAATTTATCCATTCTTAGTGTACTTTCTTCTACCATTGCTTTACTCCCACTCAATCAAAAACCCATGAGAGTGACTTGTAATCAACAAACACTAACATGCTCTAAACTAGGCTCTAATGAACCTGCAACCTCGCTCTGATACCACTTGTATTAACACTCTTCTAAAAGGAAATACAATGAATAAATTACACTCTTCCCACACCTCTTGGGCATACCAGTAATTCTCCCTCAAGAGTTCTCTCTCTCAATTACAAACAAAATCAACTCAAACATAGAGTTGTTGTTTCAACTAGTCAGTAACAATACTGTTAGTACCACTGAGTACACCATGTACTCCAAGTAGATCTCCCTGATCTTGCTCCTTGTTGTGTTGTTGATCTCCCTGATCTTGCTACCCCACATATCTAACTGACCTCACACACACACACCTACAGATCAACCAACCTTACTTACCATGTATATTTCCCTGATCTTGCACACCTACAAATCAACTTGGTCTTTCACACCTGTAAACCTAGATCTTACACTCGAGAAGAACCCTTGTCCTTGCCTTTCCAAGTCCTTTTGATTCTCCAAATTACAATAATTAGAAATGTAGACTCAAGACTAAAATTAGTCTTTTACATGCAAACTGACTGTCTATCTAAAATTAGACTAGTTCTGGAAGCGCATGCAAATGCATGCACACATAGGCTGCCAACATCGGTTCCTATCTAACTGATGTCAGCTGACCCATAACTGACATTAGATACTACAAACACTGAAGATGACTGATGTCGATTGATTAGACCAACGTCAATTTCTCTATAACTCAGCAACCTCCTCTGTTTGCATCAGTGAAGCTTTTAGCTCCACAACCTAACATGATGCTTATTCAAACAATAGTTTTAACTAACAAAAGAGTCTAAAAAAATTTAAAAATATAGCATCAAGTATTTATCATGAAAATAAATGCAAAAATAGATTGTAAAACTCATTAAAGTCTTTCCAAGTAGCACTATGTTCAAAGTATTGGTCCCATAAGACCTTACACTAAGACACCTCTCTATTTTGTAAATGAAGTTTGTGAGTGTCAATTACTCTAATTGGTTCCACCATGACCACCATGAGGTCTAGAACTTAAAAATATTTCCAATCTAAAACATGTGAAAGATTAGCTATACACTTTTTAAGATAAGATACATGGAAAACATTATGTAAGAGAGCTAGGGATGATGGCAATGCAAGCCTATACTCAATAGGATTGATCACTTCTAACACTTTAAAGGGTCCTACATATCTTGGTGATAAATTTTTTGACTTTTTTAACTTAGTCAAACTCTTCTTTGGATTAACCCACAATAATACTTTGTTACCAATAAAAAGCCTCCTATTTGTCCTCTTTAGGTCAACATAACTCTTTTGCCTATCATTAACCTTAGCCAATCTCTTCCTTATTAACTTAATTTTTTATTCCATTTTAGAAAGCATCTTTGGACCAAAGACTACCCTATACTCCAATCTATCCCAATTGATTAGTGTCTTTCACCTTCTTCCATATAGTGCCTTAAAAGGAGCCATCTTTAATGCTGACTGATATGTGTTGATATATGCAAACTCAATCAAAGAAATATAGTATTCTCATTTGTATTTATGATCCATGTAATATATACATAAAAGATCTTCTAAAACTTGATTTACTCACTCAGTCTGACCATCAATCTCTAGATGATATGTGGTACTCAAATTTAACTATGTACCCAAAGTTGAGTTTAGAGTCATCAAAAAACTTGGAGGTCATCTTTAGATCTCTATCCAAAATGATCTTCTCTAGGAATCCATGCAACCTATACACCTCCTTCATGAACCTCTTTTCAAGGGTAGGTGCATCATTTGTTAAGTTGTTTGGTATGAAATGAGCCACCTTGGTTAGCTCCTTCATGAACCTCTTTTCAAGGGTAGGTGCATCATTTGTTAAGTTGTTTGGTATGAAATGAGCCACCTTGGTTAGTTTATGCACAACTACCAAGATCATTTCATGCCTACTTCATTCCATTGGTAAACCTTGAACAAATTCTATACTAATCACCTACCTCTTTCACTATAGTATATCATGTAGATATAGAAATATAGTTGTATGCACATGTTCAAATTTAACTCAGTGACATTCTAGATAATGTGGCACATAATCTAACACATATTTCTTGATTCCCTTCCAAAAATACAAAGGCTTAATTTCTACCATCAGATTTATTGCTCTTGGATGTCCTAAATAAGGGGTATTGTGCAACTCTTTCAACACTATGCTCTGTTAATTCTCTTGATCTAGCACATACATTCTCTAATTAAAACATAGAAGACCATGAATCTCAAAAATAAATCCTTTATATCAAAGATCTTGAGCCTTATTAGACAATGCTTTCCTAACTTTCTCATAATACTCATCTCCTAGTGAGAACTTAACCACTTGATCTCTGGAAGTACTCCTAATAATAGCTATAGTTGCTATGTACCCTTTATGACTTAAAGCATCAACTACTCTATTCTCTTTTCCTTTGATATAGTTGATAACAAAGTCATAGTTATAAATAAATTTTAACCATCATCTCTTATGAGAATTTAGATTTGGTTGGGTAAAGATATATTTGAGTCCCAAGTTATCAATCTTGAGCTCAAATGGTTTTCCCAACAAAACATGTTACCACACTTACAAAGCTTAAATGATTATTGCAAGTTCAAGATCATGAGGGGCATAATTAACCTCATGCATTTTCAACTTCCTTGATTCAAAATCAACTATTTCACCATCTTGTATAAGGACCCCACCTAAACCCTCTCTTGACGTATCTATGATCACCAAAAACTAACCATTGGGATTAGGAACTCTCAAAATTGGTGCTAATATAAGCCTTATTTTCAACTCTTGAAAATCTACTTGACACTTCTCTATCTAGACAAAATTTTGGTTCTTACTTTGTAAGGAGGTGATTGGATTAACTATCATAGAAAATTTTGAAATGAATTTCCTATAATGGCCTATTAACCCCATAAAGGTCCTTACCTTGTACACATTTCTAGGTGTTGGCAACTCCATAATGGCCCTTATCGTAGATGGATCTACATAAATATCATCTACAAAAAAATATGTCTTAGATATTGTACTCTCTCCTAAATTAATGTACACTTAGATGAATTTATGTATAGCTTGTGCTTCTACAACCATTGTAGAACCAATTTTTGATGATATAGGTGTTCCTTTTTATTCTTATAATATATAAGAATATCATCTAAAAGGACCAAAATAAAGTGATCTAAATAGTTCCTAAACATGTTATTCATGACATTCATGAATTTTGTTGGTGCATTAGTCAACCCAAAAGGTAACACCATGAACTCATAATGCCCATAACAATTCATAAAAATTGTTTTTGAAATATCCTCATCCTGAATCTTCAATTGATGATATCCTACTCTAAGATCTATCTTAGAAAAGACCATTGCTCCATGCATTTGATAAAAAATATCATCTATATGAGGTAGTGAATACTTGTTTTTTATAGTATCCTTGTTCAACATTCTATATCGATGTAGAGTCAAAGATTACCATCCTTCTTATTCATAAAAATAATTGGTGCACCCTATGGTGACACACTAGGCCTAATCAACCCTCTTGACAATAGTTCCTATGGTGGAGCCTTCAATTCAACTAACTTAGTGGTTATCATCCTATATGATGCCTTAGATTTTGGTTTTGATCTAGGTATGATGTTGATAGAGAAATTGAACTCACATTTAGGAGGTAAACCTGATAATTATTCTAAAAACACATCATGGAAAATTTTAAGAAATGGGTAATCCTCAAGATATGGTTCCATAGGTTCCTCTATCTCATTTATCTTAATGACAAATATTTGGCACCCTTTAGCTTAATCCTTCCTAAGTTGTATTTCATAAATCTACCTAAGTCGTAATTCTCTCTTTCTCCCTAAATTTGTGTCTAATTTCCAAGATCATCTAGACATTCAAATTTCTTTAAGTAACAGTCAACATTGGCCTTACATTAAGATCATCATATGACCCTAGTAGTGATACATATAAATACACTATTGTTGAAAATTTAGGTAACTCGATTGCTACCTCTGCTAAACACTAATTAACCATGACTTTAGAGTCATTCCCATATTGTACTAACCATGAATTTACCATAATCCATCTTTTCTAGGAAAGTTTCTAAGCATTCTAAGAGATATAAAAAATTTAGTAGCTCCTGTATCTATTAAAATAGAAACTAGATTTCCAAAAAAAATACTTAATAGTTATATGGGTGATGCTTGAAAATTTTCTTGTAGATTCTCAATCATTGTATGAATACACTGTTGAAAATTGTCCTACTGAGGATTTGGGCCTTTGCCCTTATTCTCAGGACATTCACAAGCATAATGATTTTGTTCACAATTAAAATAACTACCTATTGGTCCTTTCATGTTAGATTGAGTGTTTATTTGAAAGTTACCCTTAGAGTCATTACTTGATTTCTATTTATTGAAACCCCTATTAAATTTGGCATTTTGGTTATTTGGCTAGCTATTATAGTTTCCTTTCTTCTACATCCAATTCTTAAATGTTGACCTAGAATTTCTAAACTTCATGTTATTTTCCCTCACTTGAGTAAGATACTTTAGGTTCTCTTGTTTAACCACCTTCTTGAAAACTTGGTCCATGGTGGGAGGCCCATGCACATCTACCTTATCACCTATCTAAGATCTTAGTCCCATGATAAAATTCATAATTTTGAATCTCTCATCTTCTTGGAATTATAGTACATAATTTAGGAGTTTGGTGAACTACTCCTAGTACTCATTTACTAACAACTCTCTTTGCCTCAGATTCTAGAAATATTTGAGTTTTTTAATCAAAGTATAGTTGAGGTAACCATAGTGATGCAAAAAATGTCACAAATTTATCCTAGGCTGTGGTGGTGGAGCTAAGGTTCATTTCCATGTTTTTATTGGCCCACCAAGTAGCTACCTCACTAGCCAACTAGTAAGCTCCCCAATCTACTTTGGTGACTTATGAGTAATTTCAAATCTTGAAATACTTTTCCATCTCCATCAACTAGGCCTCAGCTCCATCATCCAAAATAGTTCCATCAAACTTTGGTGGATTCACCTTCTTCATGTCCCTAGATAATTCTACAACCAATTGAGCTCTCGCATCAAGTGGATCTTCCTACTCAGTAGGGTGCTTAATAGTTTCTTCCTGACATTCTTCTTCACCTTGCCCATGAACTTTTTGTTCTAGGATCGTAATATGATCCCTAGTATCATTCATAATTATAAGAATATGATCCAACTTTGCTAAATTCTCAATAGTAAGCATGTTATGATCAATGGGAGGGTTGTTATTGTTATTGACATAAAGACCCTCCCTAGATGATCTTTTTTGCACCATTCTTCCTTATCACTAAAAATAAGAATATGAAAATTTTAGTAGACTCATTCAATCCTAGAGTTTGAGCCTAAACTATGATACCACATGATGTAACCCCTCAAGTTGTACTTAAGAAAAAGCAATGATTTTTTTAAATAATCAACTAAATATTTGAATTTATAAAATAAATAATACTACATAAATAAAACTAAAACTAAGAATAAAAATACTTTTCATAATAATAATCTGTTATAATTTCAAGGAAAGGATTTACAAAATGACACAACTATAGTTGCTCTTATAATATAACATCTACTATTCAAATATACAAGTAGATAATATAATTACATTCCTTAAGGCATATATCCTAATATAATAATGGATATCAAACTCCTCAGAGCTTGAGTCATGTCAATTCATGTATCATTGACAGTCATAAATGTCATCTATAGGTAATACTAAAGTGGAAAAGGGATATCATCATCTGAGTGCTTTACCACCCCAACCATTGACCAAAAATACCCTACACAACTCCCTATCATGAAATGGCCCTCCTTTTATAGATAGGTAGATAAAATGACATGAGAATTAAATGAGACATGTTAGTACCCCATGTGGTTGTAAGATTTAAATTATTATTACATGATGTGTATCATAATGAAATAATATGATTCAAACATGATATTGCACAACATGAAAATCCAAACATAAGATATGACAATGTACATCTAACATTACTTTTGCCAAAGTTTTTAGATAATACATGATCTTTATATCGATCAATTTCTTCCACACCATTTGATCAGACTATCTATTGGTGGTGTTATCTAGGCTAGTATAACACATCTCACTACCTATTAGAATCATAAATATGTATTCTAAAATAAACATATAGAGAATAGAGAATACATTTCAAAATTAATATAGATTTATTCTTATTCATAAAATAGAATAATTGTAAAGCATAATTTTTATTTTACCTATGTGTCGTGAACCTATAATCATTCTAGTAGTACATACATAACCATATGAAATAAAAACATAGTTTTCCAAGCATTCATATTATCCAGGTATGTTTTAATCATAGATCGTAAATTCTCTCTAATACTATAAATGTATTGGTTTAGCGACAATCAAAGGGTTTAATTTCTTTATTGAAATAGGTATCAACTTGGTAGTTTTATTATTTGCATAATTGAATCTATTCATAACCCATTTGTTAGCTTTGCTAAATAAACAAGAATATATATATAAATAACTTACCCTTAAAGATGGTTTAAGGAATAACATGTAATTTCATAACACATAATTATCTCCATTAAAATGATATGATAATGGATTTATAAATATATCTTAATTAGATATATTTTTCAATCACACAATAACTATGTTAACATGTACTTAACTATGCCACTTTTTATTTTAAAACCAATTAATTTTTTAACAATATAAATAATATTAAATACTTATTTATCTAGATAAAAGAATACTATGGCTAAATAAGTGATAGAAATATATTAAAATAGAACCCATCATTAAAGATATAAAGTGCTTCAATAATTGGGACATTGTCCCAAGCTAATTATTAGCATAGTTAAAGGGTAAGGTGAAATTCAACTGAAGGAATACACGAACTATAAAAATAACCTAAATATCACTTAATATTCATAGTAGCTTTTCAAAACCCAACAAACATATGCATTTGTTACTATGCAGGCCAAAATACATGGGATGTAGCCAAGAAATAAATAAGGCATTGGCTTAATTACCCCTAATAGAACATTTCTAATAAAATACATTATTTGCTAGTTTAGGCATAGGTCTGAGGCATAGGCATTGCCAATTATGAAGGTATTCCCCTTATGAAGTTGTGTTGAATGCTACCCTCTCAAATATCAATGCTGCTATGTCAAATCTTAATGTCACCCTCTCAATTCTCAATGTAGCCACCTAAAGGGATAATCAAACTAGTTTCTACTTAGGTCTCTTTCTAAATGGAGAACACTACCATAATTTTAAAAAAGAGAGGATGTAGCAACTACCAAACAAAATACTCAAGCTATACAAGGATGTAGGCAAGAAAATCTATAGTTGGTATAAATAAATAAAGCAGATATCTTGAGTGATAATTAAATAATTAACTACGCCTAATAAATCTCAACTCCAAGCCATTTATGGTGGGACATTGATAAAATGGTATGATAGAAATATAAAACTCTAAAAATAATTCTAATAAAATATATCGCTGGCATTAAAAGATTAAGAATGGTAAGCAAGAACACAAGGTTAAATAGAACATAGCCATAAAACAATGTAAAATATAGCCAATTAGGGAATATAAATTTAGCTTTATATCATATTTTAGATTTTGGCTAGGTTGGTTGAATGTTGCATTTACCATATTATAACACAGCTTAAAAAAAAGATGTAAGACTTAAATAAAACCATCAAATGCTACTTCTTTTAATTTGAGACTTTGACAATTAATAAACATTGACTCTTACTAATTTGAAATGTAGTACTTTACAAGGAAAACATAGAAGATTAATATCATGACCTACCTGCTAATTACACCCTTGTTGTAGCTTTTTCTCTCTTTTTCAATCCTTCATTATTTCTCCCCTCTACTTCCTACCTTTTTTTTCCTCATGTTTTCCCATGTCCCTCATTCACAATCTTCTCTTCTTATTTATAAAACAGTCTTTTCTAATTCTTGTGCTACCTCTATTCATGCAAACTCCCTAAATTTAACCCTTTTTGTCTTTATTATCTTTTTTAAATTGAAACATGTTCCTGAAATGTTATGCCAATCTTTATTTTTCTCTATGTCCACTTGAGTTCTTTCAATAATTAACTTATATCTTTATTTTCTAATTTTAATTAATTCTTACATGCTAATCAAACCACATTCATCTCACGTTCTACATTTATTAACCCCAGTTAATTTATTTTCTTTCTCTAGAACTTAGCAAGTTAATTTTACCATAAAATAATAATTAAATCCATTTCCTAATTTCTAAATAAAAATCATGAATGTCATGTAAACTAATTATCTAGTGATTGTCAAATTCTTGAGTCTAATTAATATTAATTATCAACCCAGGGTGTGTACACTTTTCAAATATGTTAGCACTATATATGCATCATTGATTTAGAAATCAACTTGTTTTTTCAGTTTTAGTATAATGAACTTATGTTGATTTCACTAGAAAATTATTATTATGATACTATTATGATAGAATTATAGAACTAATTCAAACTTATGAATCACACATGCATCACACCTATATAATCAAACTAATAATAAAATCAACTTACACAACACACTAAAACTAAAGAGGGTCAGGATCATCACTACAATTCATTCTAAGGGGGCCCTTCCTCATTTAGAACTAACATCCAATCATTATATGAGAGAATTCACAAACTTCTTACAAAATCAACTTTCTCATTACTCAATTCTATATAAATTAAATATTGTTATAGAAGATTATAATATTTTGTATGCAATTGTTATAGTTTCAATACTTTTGTTGTTATCTAACTAACTAACTAACTAACTCCTAATCTAATCTAGGTTCTACCATTAAATAAAAAAGGTAGTTTATTAAGTTTTAACCAAAGACACAAAACTAAGAAAAATATGAATACTTTAGAAACTACCCCAATCAACCTTCAAGTGGTAGGTAACTGAAGTTACTTGTTTTAGGCTTGACTGGTTAAGGACAAGGTATATTGTTTTCTTATTTTATTTCTTTTTATTATCCTTATCTTTCTCATCTTTGGAATCACATAAAAATTTCCATGTATGTAGGGAGTTTGTATGACAACTATGATCCTTTCCAATCAATCATTTAGTTCCTAAGACAACTAGATGTGTCCTTAAAATCTAATCACAACAATAACTATGTTTTGTATAGTGTCTATGAGCAACCTGTAGGTGAAGCCTAAAATTATTGTGGGCACCTTATAGTGGCAACAAGCAATCTATAGGTGAAGCCTACAGTTGTTGTGGCCACTCTATAGTGGCTATGGGAAACTTGTAGGTGAAGCCTACAATTTTTTGTGAGCACTCTACAGTGCCAATGGGTAACTTGTAGGTGAATCCTATAGTTATTACAAACACTCTATAGTGGATACATGCAACCTATAGGTGAATCCTATAGTTTTTTTAGGTATCCTATAAGTATTTTTCCCTAAAAATATCATGTAGCCTTTCATTATCCTTCAAATACTTCTTAAATAAAGTTACACAAGTATAATCTAATCAAGGAAGAAGCATAAATAATCCATAATATAACACAATATATATATATATATATATATATATATATATATATATATATATATATAAAATCAATGCACACACAAAACCATAAATTTATTCATTTATTTTCATAAGTCATGGATAGTTATGGGGTTTACATGGAAAAAGATATATACTAGGTATGGATGAGGCTATAAAAGGAAGTAATTAGTGGCCTCATAAATGCATACTTTTTATTTTAATAAAATTACCTTCATTACGATAATTATGCCATTAATTGATTTTCATTTACTAGATAATCATATTCTAGACAATAATACTTATATTACAGATAAATAACTATTCTTCTAGATTTAATTCAAAAATGAAGTCATTTAAACTCAAAAAATTAAACACATACTAGAACTAATTTCACACATGCACCCACACACTTATAATCTCAAATAATACAAACTAACAACATTTAGATTCTACTGTGTGTGTAGGGTCACTATCATTTTCCACTGATATTCCCCTATTTGATCGATCTAGTTGGTCCTCTCCAATGATGCTCTACCTTATCAATATCTAAGGGTAGGACTTATCTTGAATCAACCTCACAATAAGTAGGTGGTTATTCTGATTCATCAAAAATATTACTAATGATGCACAAGTAACCAATACATATCCATATTGTATAAAGTATAACCTATAGTTATCACATCATGTATTTAAATCAACAATGTTACTATTCCATCATAGTATATGACATAAAGCTAAATATCAAAGCAATAGTAATTAGATACTAACCATAATAATCAATAGATTTAAAGGTTTATTTGTCTTAGGGTGAAATCATGATGTAACAATGTTAGGGTGTACATTTTCTAGAACCTAGCATTAAATGTTCTTATCGGTTCCTTTACGTCCCTCTTCAAGATGGTAAACTATTGGTACATGATTCTCAAGTTAACTACCCTACCAAACTAGGCAATAAAGGTGTCATTAAATTGATTCCATCCCATGATGGAATTTTTGGTTAAGGAACCAATCATATGCAGTGTCTTGAAACATGAAAGGAAAGAGGAGACAATCCACATCCTCATCAATGACATTATGAAATCTCAAAAATGCTTTGAAGGACATGATATGTTCCTCAACCATCACCCTACCAATGGGAGTAAAGAGAGGCAAATATTTCTCTATATTTATAGTCAAATCATGCACAACTCCATGTACATTAATGGGTGAACAAGATAACCATGCCATGATATGCACAAGGGTTGCAAGTTTTGGTTAGATGGAGAATTCAATTGAGTCCTAGACTTTCTATGTTTACCTTTATCTTCTATTATTTTCTTATGGGTTTTTAGAGATGCTAAAGGGATTATAGGTTTAGAATGGGATCTGGTTCAAATCCTAGGCAACTCTAAGATGTGAAATGGGTGCTAAGAGTAAAGGAACTACAAAGATAGCCCCCAAAAATGCTAAATACCACAAATATCGATGAACCTAACATAGAAAGGGTTAGATCAAGTATATTTTCCTTGATATTTAAATATCTAATCTCAAAAACTTTAGAATTCTCAGAAATTACACAAATATTTGTTGGATTTACACTAAAAACTATAAATATTAGTGTTAAACTAAAAAATCAATGCATTTATATGCCATATTTAATGATCTAGAAGTTTTAGAATGCTTAGTACAAAGATATGCAAAGATTCGCTTAAATCCAAATGAAATAAAGTAATTAAGACCTTAAATGTCCAGATCCAATATAAGTAGCATCTTAGAGAATTATCTTTGTACAAATATTTAGATTCTTTAGCTAATTTATACCAAACTTTGCAAAGATGATCAAAATAACCTCTAATATGTGTAAATAACAAGGTATTCCACCTATCTTTGCATGAATTTAAGCAAAGATATAGATTATTTTACCAAATTTACATAAATGAACACTAATTTGATGAAATATTTCAAAGAATGCAAAGAATTATGTGAAAAATGCAAATCCTTAGTGTTATTTAATAGTATTCATGTAATTTGAAATAATTAAACAAGTGTATAATGACACACATAAAAATTCAACAAAGATGCATGAAAATAGTTTCACATGGCCCTCCTTCTAACACCATAAATTTTACTCCCTATTGATGCACTTTTAGTGCTCCTTGTGTCGCTAGGGAACAAAGAGGAAACTAGTTTCATAATTTAAAGTCCTAGAATAACTTGGGACTTGAGTTGTTAGTATAACTATTACTCAAAATAGCATAAATGGTAGAGATGTGATCACCACATTGAATTCTACAAGCAAACCCTATTGCAGGGATAATAGATGTATGTGTAGTGACATAATTTCTTGCCAATCTTTGTGAATTATATTAATATTTACCAATTAATGCCCAAAATATGAATGATCAATGCATATATATAACATGTTCTAAACTAAGGTGATTCATGGGTGGATCCAAGAGAGAGTAGGGTAAGGTAGAAAGAAGCTATGCTTAAGACTAAGGAAGATGCCAATTCTACTAACCTGTAAATCAAATCACATGAAACTAACATTTACCAGCCCTAACATAATGCTCAAAGATGAATAAATGTAGTTGAATCTTCTAAGGAAGGAGAACGCATATATTTGACAACATGAATTTCATAAAGATAACTCACTTATGGTAAATTTCATAGCACATTTAGTTTCTAATGAGAAAAAATAGAGTAAGTATACTACTAAATTAATCAACCTAATGTTAAGCTCAAAATAATAAATACATACATGTGTAATTTGCCAAATTAGATTACAGAAATGAAACAAATATACATGTAAAGCATGAGAATTTAGAAGTCACAAAACCACACAAAAGAATGCTATAGACAAACTCTTGATTTTTTGGCTCTTTGTATTAAATTTTGAAACAAGTGTTTTTTATTACAAATGAGGGTTAAACCCCTATTAATAGGCCCCAATGCCTAAAATAAGTTTTTGAATTGGCCCATAGATGGTGCCGAAATATAGCCAAGTGGTTGGTATGTTTATATTTCAAATGGATATTCTTATTTCAAGATTACAAAATCAAACTCAATATTCCTAAGGTCCTGGAGGTGGCTATTGACTCACTTGATATTGTTGTTGTTGTTGTTGCCTCAATTTGTTTTTGTTCTCCTCTTGGGTCTACACCTCTATGTAGGCTTGATAATATTTTGTCAATCTAATAAAATTCCAACATTAATGGTTTGAATAGGTTAGGTATGTCATAAATCAGCATGTTGTGCTCTATGAGTGTTGGTCTTAATGTCTCCTTAATTGCCTTGGCTTTCTACAATCTTTGGTTGGCAATTCTAGTTTATGTAGCATTAATGGTGAGCTTACCAAATTTACATTCAACCCTTAGCACTAATTTTTATTTTATTCACCATCAATTTTAGCTTTAAAACTAGATATTACCACCTCTTAACATGTGGTGTGCCACATTGACTCCAACTATGCACTTGTAAGGCATAAAAGTGACTTGGTTGCTTAGTTGACTCAAATCTAGACACATGGCATTCTTTGATTAGTCTTAGGCTCCTTAGGATGTCAATTTTTGTGATGACTCATATGTTCCCTACTACATGATACCATTTGATTCATGGTGAGCTCTAGATTTGGGACCTCTAATTTGGTTAGCTGTGGGAGTGCCACTTATTGCTTTTGAAAGCAATCAAAACCTTACCTAGAAAGGTGTCTATCTTATGAAAAATATTTGCTTTGCTTAGGTAGGTGTCATTTCCTAATTGGTCTCAGCCACTACTGGTAATTATATGTTAAACATGTGTCTCAAAGGTAACCACATGTCTCTCTCGAAGGCAATCTAACTAATCTCTAGATGAGGCTCCATAGGCATGACAAGTGTCACCATCATGCAAGTCTAAGAGAGGCACACATCATTCTCACAAGTGATGTAATGGTCTTAGATAAAATTTAAAATGGGCATGAGAAGTGTCATTATTACATAGGTCCAAGGGGGATAAGCATTGTTCTAATGAGATTCTCTTCATATCTTTTCCACTTATCATTCTTGGAAGGGGTTTCGATAGCTATATATCATTGATTTTTGATCAAATAATCTAGGTGCCTCCATTTATTATTCTTGGAATATTCTCATGAGTATTAGGTCTGATAACTTAGGAGCTTCCATGTGTTGATCTGAAGGAAGTACATAACATCATCTCAAAGGTTTGGTGGGTACATGTATCAATTTGGTGGGCTCTTAGAGGTGATCAAATATCTTTATAGGTAGAAGTCGAGTGAGCATGACACATGTTACACTATAGAGTGAGTGTTTCTTCTTCAATCCTTTATATAATTTGATGTTTTAAAGGCATAAAAAACCAATAAATTTAAGTTCATGTCCTATGAAGTCATGTGATAAGATAAGTTAGACTTTAGAGACATTCAAGCACTTGTCACAAGGAAAATAAAAGAAGTTTAAAGCAAAACTTTTAAACAAATGCTTTAAAAAAAGCAAAGGGTCAATATAATAAGATCAAACAAATATTATTGCACCCATGCCAATTTAAGGGAAAAAATGGATTAACCTTGGTAGATCTTGTTTTCTGTAGTCATACTAAAATGCAATTTGTACAGCTTGAGCATGACTTATGACACCCAAACCATAGGTCTCTCCTACTCACTTACACAACCTGCTTAGGCATGTTTTCACTATTTCCTAGTCATCTAAAGCTTTCTAGTCCCAGACTCCTCTCTCAAGCATAGATATATCCCCTAAGGTCCCTTTCCCCCTAGACAATAGTGCCATAGGCTGGAATATAGCACTAGGACCTAAGGTGTCCATTTTCTAGTCTTATTGTCTAAGTCCACAATAGCCTCAAATGGTCATATTTTACCAAATCCTTATGTTTTCCCTTTTCAGCCTAATGCGAGTTCATCTAATCTAGAATCACTAGTTTCCCTATAAAATCCCATTCAAATGTCATATAGAGGTTTGGCAATCATTCAAAAGGCACAAGCTATAAATATACTAAAGCACACTCAATTAAATTTTCCTATTCTCTACAGACAACCAACCACTATTATTTCTATCCTATCCAAGCTCCTACACCAATCATGAGTCATATCAAGCTTTCCCAAATTCACATACACTTGAATTTCATAAACAAGATTGCACAATAGACATTCAAATTGGGATAACTACATTGGCCTTGATCACTCTTTGGAGTATTGGTATGTAGGCAGTGTGCCCACACATGGGGTGTGATCACACATTTAGTGCATATTACACTCTAACCCCTTTTTCCAATTAGATTAAAAATCACCTATCAAGCATGAAGAGTAACTAGGATCCTTGAAGACAAAATCAATTACACATGGAGCTTTGTGAATAACCAAGACTTGATATTTCAAGCACATGGTCTCCCAGAGAAAACAAAATGGAACTTAGAAAGCTTAGACACTAAAGACTACAATGCCAAAACTTGGACTATAGTGTTGGACCTTTACGTGTCTTAATTTTGATGCTCCTATCTAGGCAATGACCAAACTTCTAGATCCTATTTCTGATAGTCTACCTAACCAGATCATCAATTTGTAGCCTTTGTCTCCTCTATCTCAACCCAGAATTAGCTAAGTTTTACTTTCTATCCCCTTATTTATTTTTTTGAGAAATCAATTAAGCACTTCTATATTTAATAAAAAAATAGGTTAATTAAGGCACATTTTATTTACTAATTTTACCCTTAATCTAAACCCCTTTACTATTTAGGATATTAAACTTAGAGTTTCCTAAATTCAATAAAACATTTGGTGAACCTGACTTATTTTGAATTTTCACACAGAAACCCTAGGGATAATTATTTCTAATTTTTTACTATATTTTCCTAATTTTTATTAATTTAAAAATTAGAAAACTACAAATTAATTGAAATATTTTTTCAATAATTCACTAAAACCCTAGTTTGCACATATTAGGTCCTATTTGCATACAAAGACTTTCAAACCACGAAGAAAAATACATTGCTAATTTTAGAAATATTTTCATTTTTTTCCTAAATTTGTCAAGCTCAATTCTACAAATTTATAGCAAAAATCTCAAATTATTACATTAATTTTGAAAAAAAATATTTCAAAGCCCTAGTTGCATCAACTAAATCCCAGTAATTTTCAAGTAATATTCCACTTATTTTTTACAAATTTTGAGTGAATATTAAAATAAAAAATCACTTCAAATTTCAAAAATTCATATTAATTCTAGAAAATCTATTTGTCTCAAAACCCTAGTTGCATCTACTAGGTCCCATTAAAGCAATTAATTTCCCATAATTTCTCAAATCTTATCTTGCATACTTAGCTCAAAAAAGCAATTTCAAATTCAAAACTTAATAATATTTTTCAAATAATATTTTTGAAAAATCCCTAGTTTGCATATACTAGTCCCTACTTTTCATCTTGAGCTATCACCTTACATACTTGGAGTTCGATATACTTTTTATGCATATTCTAGTTCATTGTTTAGATTATTTTTATGTAATCTAATTTTTTATTTTAAAAATTATTTTCCTTATGCCATCTAAAGTCCTTAAATCTCTTACTTTGAGATGGAGTGCAAGACTTAGTGGTAACCCTCCTAAATTCACCCAGATTCCTACAACCCATTCCTATAACATGGATACGTAATCAACTTAGGTCCCTATTATAGATCCTACACATCTAGATTACACTAATTTCAATGAACATGATTCTGATAATGAGTAATATGAGAATAATAAAAATGAGACACATACTGATGCTCATGTTCTATCACATTAGACTACCAACCCACTTCCACCCATTGTTGATAATGAAGTTGTACTCAAGAAAGATTTGATTTTACAAAATTTTAGAGAAAAACTCAAGGAATATCCCTAAAATCATTCAAACATCTTGAAATTTATCATGGAACTAAATAAGGCCAAATAAGTTGAGCCTTCTCAAACTATAGAGCCACCAGTTGCACATGACACTACAGGGGCAACTATGTCACAACAACCCCCTATAGTAGCCCAACCTTCGTCTATGACACCAGTTGTAGCTATTACATCCCTATCTCCTAATGTGGCAACCCTTGTGAGTGAGATTCAATCTCTTCAATCTAAGGTACAACATCTTGAGCAAGGTACCACTAGATCTACACAGGTATTAGACTCCTTCACTTTATTACATACATCTTTGGCATGACATATAGCTGTTACTCCCTTGACACCTATATTTGTACAACCTAAGCTCACTCTTTATGATGGTAAGGGTGATCTAGAGACACATTTGAGAGCCTTTCATGCAACATGTTTGTATTATGTTCCAAATGACTGACTATTAACTAAATTATTTCTGAGGAGCCTCAAGGATCATGAATTACAATGGTTTTATAGTTTATTGAATTAATTAGTTAATACATTCAATCCTCTTACTGACATGTTCCTAGAATATTTCAATATCAATATTGGTGATAAGGTTTCATATGACCAAATTGCACAACAAAAATAGAAATCAAATGAGCCACTCACCGAGTATGTTCTTAAATACAAGACCATATTGGCTAAGATGACTAGCCCTATGGTAGATCAAGAGTTATAGAACCTCTTCAAATAGAGTCTTCTACTAGTTTTGCATGAGATAATCATGTTCAAACATTTCTCTTATTTCACTAAATTATGTCACACTTTAAAAGAAAGAGAAATCAAACTAATTTCAATGGGTAAACTTAAGTACATAAGTGCACTAGATACAACTAATAAGAGTAACAATAAAGCCCCATATAAGGTCAAATTCAATGAGAGTAAAAGATAAAATCACTAGATAGTTAATGTGGCTTTAGAGCCCTCATAGAGAGTCACTTTATTAGCACCTCCTCGGTGACCTTTTACAAATCTACTAGTTCCTCTAGCCAGAGTAATATAATAATTATTAGAATGTAACATCATATCTCTTCCTCCTATTAGAGAAATTTATCTAGCAAAGCCTCTTCGATGGGGATATGACTAAATGCATTTTATGACTATCATAGGGCACCAAGCCATACTTCAAATAGATGCATTAGTCTTAGCATAAGATACATGATCTAATTGATGGTAATCAAATTGATCTAGGCAATTCAACTAAGCCTCCTCTAGCCAAACCAATGTAGGATAAGTCACTCAAAATATTTTCAAATCCATTTCCATAACATGGAAAGTTATAGACATAAGACACATTAGGTATACATCATACATATTAGGCACATCCTCCACCAATTATATATAGGGCACTGGTAACGGATTCACATCCATTAAGCCACATGATTGGTACTTTTCATTCTAGCATTCTAGTTTGACCTTCCATCTCCTTTTTTGAGAAGGAGATTATTTAGGATGACATGGATTATCATGCACTCTTCATTATATATTTTATTCATGGTCATCCCATTCATAGTGTTCTAATTGATAATGGATCTAATGTTAACATGTGTACTATGACACTACTACTACAACACTTGGGTTATATAGAGCAAGATATTACTCCAATAAATAAAATTATCAGTGGTTTTAGTGGACATAGTCAGACTGCATTGAGTGAGATCCTCATTATTCTATAGGTTGGTCCTACACACATGACCACCTCATTTACTATAGTTCTTAGTGAGGGAGTTTTTGATATGTTACTTGGCAAACCTTAGCTACAAAAACTTTGAGTAGTTCCATCTACAGTACATCAATGCTTGAAATTCATTCACATTAATCAGGTTATCATAGTTACTAGAGTTTCATATGAGTTGCCACTTTTGGTTTTAGAGATAGTTTTAGTTCCAAAACTAGTTTTAGTTCCATTACTAGTTCAAGCTCTACCACCAGCTTTTTCTCCAATTTAGCATCAAACACATATACAATATCCATCACTAGTATAGAAGGTTCATACACCTCCATAGCTTTGAGATTCTAGATAGCTTCTAACTACAATATTCACACCTAGAGTAGTTTCATTGAGATCTCATGCATCTACACATAGATCACATGTTCAATGAGTTCCTCCTACTTCCAGATGGGTCCTTAAGAGCTCTATAGCTACATCTACTACTCAAAATTATAGAGGTTCCCCATAGTTGGTTTTTACTTCAAAGTTTCAAGTCATTTATAACATATATAGCTTTTAGAGCCATAGTCTCATCATTCCATCATGCTTCATGATCATGCATGATTCCACTCCTTGATACATGACACCATGATAGGGAGTCTCACATGAGACTCTTCAGTTAGTATCATTCCTTATATTATTGATTACACATAGTTTCCTCTACTTGATTTTACATATCTCAAATATTTAAAAATACAAAAAAAAATTAATATTTCCAAAATACAAAAACATGTCAATTATATGCATCATTTATGTTTTACATTGCTTAGATAGACTTACATTACACTATTCTATGTTATTGTTTATCAATTTATCAATATTACTAAGCTTCACTTGATCTTTTTTGAGTGTGTGTAGTGCATCTAGATCCTTTATTTCTTCAATCCACCCATCAAGGGGGCATATTACTTCTACATTCCAGCTACATATTGATACATCTACCCACTGGGGGCATACTCTACATGACTACACTATCCAGGTTATGCCATTCTTACACTATACACTATAGGCATCTTATTTTAGTATGTTCCTTACATAGATATCACATCAACATCCATTAGCATATATCACACTTTTGTATTTCAGAGCATATACATTAGCCTTATATTACATATCTTGTATACTCTTGCTTCTTGTTTTCCATAGTTAGATGTCTGTTTATATTTCCAATACTTTGCATGCTTCCACTCTTCACTTTGATTAGCTAGATGTGTTAGTATTTTCTAGTTCCTAATTGATTCCTACTTACATTTTAGAATATTTTCCAATGTCTTTTATTCTTGTCTGTATTTGTTTACCTTTGGACACTTGCCAATGTCCTTTGTGTGTGCCTTTCATGTACTTGTGGCCCTTGTACCAATATTTGCTTGTTCCCATTATGTGTGTATGTGGAATTTGAACATGACTTGTATGGCTTGTGTGCTTATTTGGTCCCTTGGCCACCCTTGCATATTTCTTGTTTCTTGCTTTGTATGCTTATTGCTTGATTGCTTATCTTTGTATGCAATGCCATGATTTTAAATCATGCATTTAACTTACTTTTTAGATGCCATGATGAAAATTATGCTCCATCCCTCCATGTGACTAACAACTAATAACTAACATTTTGAATTCTAGTTTACTCTTATGCACATGGTATTACATTATTATATCTATCTAAGCATACCCCTGTGGATCTAATAATCTCTCTTTATAACTTTTGCTATATCTTGAGATAATGTATATCAATGTTATATCAAATGTTTTTGTAGCTTAACACACTTGTATGGATTCTTATTTTGAGGGAAATCATTTTAGTGTCTTCATTCCTACCCTCAAAAGAGGGGGAAACAAATAGGGGTTTTTTCATAGAGATCAAAGCTCCTAATAGTCAAAAAAGTATTTTTATAATAGTACAATCTAGAATCTAGAACTTACCACTGACAAACTAGACTAGATAGATAACAAAGAATCTAGATCAATCATCAGTTTTGGCTCTAGAAAATAGCACCAAAAATGGGACTACAGTGCTAGAACTCAAAGTGCCTATTTTTTGGTTTTGTTGTTTAAACAAAAAAATTAGTTTTTCCAAAATTAGGCAAAGAGGTGAGTTCAATCATAGTTTTGATAGTATAGTTTAGTTTATAAATTAGTAGTTTTTTAGCACTTATTTTTATCAGAGAATCCAAATATAAGGGATATCATTTGTGGCATGAGGGTTTCCATTTTTTTTAGATATAATAGTTGATACAAATTTTAGTTCAAAATCTATGTTCTAGACACTAGTTATTGCAAATGTGCATGACACATGGGCCTTCTCCATTTTTGAGTTTATAGAATTTTATTGTACATTCCCAGTAGTTCTATACCTTACTCCATCTATAGGTGGTTGGCATCACATTAAAGTAAACTTTCATACAAGTTTGCTTCCCATGCACTCAAGTTCTTGAGTGGCTTCCTAAGCCTCAATTCTAGTTTTAAGAGGGGCTTATATACAAGTCCTTTCTCCATGTTTTAAAGTGGATAAAAATCACCTAATTTTTAGTTTACATTTTACTATCCATGCCAACATTAATATATCATAACACATTTAGGGGTTCCATGAGCTATCTCATATGACATTCATCTATACTAGTATTTTCTCATTCAAATTCACATCACATGGCAATTGTGGAGCTAGAATACTAGCTAGCCTTTGTATTATTGAGCCACTTATTTAGAGTGATTAGACACATGGTCTAGACATTAATTAACACATGCATGATTTTTTAACTTCACATAGTTAGTGATGATGGAGCCAAAGGGCCTCCCTTTGCATTTTTGAGACAACTTCTAGGTGATTGAGCACTCATCTCATTCATTGATATAACTCTTAGTTCAACATACTTCTAGAATCACTCAACACAACCCAGTGGCATAATAGGTTTTGTATTTATTCACATACTTGGTGAGGTGTATTCATTCCTTTCTCTTCCTTCCTCTCTCTTCACCCAACTTTGTACATTCTTACTTTAGATATAACATATCTATTAAGAACTAGTCTACTTTCACTTTCCCATTTGTAGACTTATATAGTACAACATGCTCTCACTATGCACAATGTAGCATCACACAACTTCTTAGGCTTAGCCTCATAGGTAAGTTCAAGTATGCTTCTCAATCTTGCCCAAATTTACATACAATTGCATTGAATAAATAGGATAACACAATACACATTCAAATTTAGAGAACTACATTGGCCTTGATCCCTCTTTAGAGTATTTGTATGTAGGCAACATGCCCACACATAGGGTGTGAACACATATTAAGTATATATTACACACTAACCCCTTTTTCTTATTGGATTTAAGATTACCTATCAAGAATGAAGAGGAACTAAGATCCTTGAAGATAAAATCAATTGTACATGGAGCTTTATGAATAATCAAGACTTGATATTTTAGGCATAGGGTCTCCTAGAGTAGATAAATAGAACCTAAAAGCTTAAAAAAATTAGACACTAAGGACTACAACACCAAAAATTGGACTATAACATTGAAACTCTAGGTGTCCCATTTTTAGTGATCTTATCTAGGCATAAATAGACTTTTGGATCTTATTTTTGACACTTTACCTAGCCAAATCAGTAAGTTGTAGCCTATCTCCTCTGTCTTAGCCTAGAATCAGCTAAGTTTTACTCTCTATCCCCTTGTTTGCTATTTTTATACATCAATTAAGCACTTAAAAATTTAATAAATTAGTAGGTTAATTAAGGTAAATTTTATTTACTAATTTTACCCTTAATCCAGACCCCTTTAGTATTTAAGAAATTAAACTTATAGGTTCCCAAATTTAGTAAAACATTTGCACATTTCAAAATAATTCTTGGTTAATTATTCATGGAGAAACTCAAATTAACTTATAATGATATATATATATATATATATATATATATATATATATATTAACTTGTATTTCAAGGTGCATATATAACCAAGAATTTTTAGGATATATTAAATCAAGCATTTTATGTAGTCAAATGACTCAAAAAGCTTAGCTTTTAGGCATTTTTGAAAAATTAAGATAGGAAGGTCCCCATTCTAGGAATAGGGGGTAGTTGAACATCAACATGGTGGAACTTGGAAGGATGATGAGAGGGCATTGAGGATAATGATGGCAAGGGATGAGAATACATATTCATGGGAAGGCTATGAATCAACTACAAATAGAGGGCATTAGTTGGAGACTAGCACGGGAAACATTGTCTTTGGAGTGTAGTATAGTAGTCCACAAGAAGGTTGGTGGATTAGATGAATTTATAGGCCATATGGTGACATATATAGGCTAGGCTCTTTATATTTTTTTGTGGCCATGATTGGAGAGAAAACACCTATAGGTTACTCATTTCCATAGATCTAAGGTTATATGGGGTTGAATGTAGGCATAGAGTTATTTCCAAGGAGGCTCTTCTCAATCAAAACCTACCACATTCCACACAAAAAACATAAGCTTAATTTACCCTTACATTTACCTCATTTTCCCAAGACACCTTGGTAGCTTACACAGTGACTTGGTAGGATGGAAGATAGTGAGTTTACTGTATTAGAGGAAGAAGAACTAATAACTAACCCTTAAATATGATTTGAATAGTACAGCCTGAGATTTAAACCAATCAAAATTTCCAAACAAACCTTCCAATACAATTGATCCAAAAAATGGATTTGGAAAGAATAATATCTTTAACGATGCCAAAGTTTTAGAGTCTAAAGCAAGATCTTCTATCACTCTAATTTTATAGATTGAAAATCTAATGCAAACACCACCTCCTCAACTCCTCAGATCTATCAAATATAAACAAAACAAGTAAATCCATAAAGAACCCACAAAATGATCTCAAAACCCATAAATATTTTAATAAACCTAGAAAAATTGATGTATTTTTAATAAAACTTTATCATGTAAATCAATTCCTTTTTCATCAAAAAAATAAAAAAAAATGAGTTCTTACAAAAATATTCATTTTTGACAAATTTACAGCTATTTCTAAGGTTTGGAGGCCTTTTGGACTCAATGGCATACATTAAAAGCCTTGAAAATGCACCATAAAATAGTTGTCTACAAAAAATGGCTCAAAAGGCTATGTAAATAGTAATAAAAGAGGGCTCAATTAGTGAAATAATGGTGGATTTGCATTGTGAGAAACCTAAAAATGAGCATTGAATGTTAGAGTGTGGCTTTGATACCATGAAAGAGTTCACAACTCTCTTCATCCAAGATCTCTCAAACACACCATTACCATAACAATGAGTGCTTCAACATATATACAAGAAATAAAGTAACTGTGAACAAAACCAATTGTTATTCATAATAAGTAAATGAAAAATAATGTATAATATAATAGATAACCCTTACTTAAGTAGGCAAGGAGAAACACTACTCAATCTTAACTAGGCAATGTGGGATAAATCCACACCTAAGACAAAACTAGCAAAAGTATGAAAATCCTAGCTAGAACATAACAAGTATGAGAAATGTAGTCTAAGAAACACTTTTACAAGTAGTGCAATTTGTATTTTTAATTTTTCACATGGTGTAATTGAAATTTACATTTTGAAATCTCATTGGTGTGTAATTTCTTTAGTGACTTTCCCAAGTCATGCAATTTTTTTTTATGACTTAACCAAGTCATGCAAATGAAAACTTCCCTTCTCACTACCGTGTATGTAAGATTTATACTTCTTCAGTTATGCAATTTACAATTCAGTCTCCTCACTCTATGTAAATGCCATTTCCAATTTAAATCTTTTTCTTCAATTTGCATGCAAATTACATTATGGAATTCTTACGAATTTTGTAAAAATATACTTCTTCCCTTCCAAGGATTTTGAAGTTTCTTGCAAATGCTCTAATGAATATTTATAAATATAAGTGAAGTAAGAAGGAAAGACATAAGAGACATTAATATTTTATTTATTTATAGCTATCAAAAGAGGCCAATACCAAATAGTACAACCCATGAAATAAAAAGAAATTTTTTTAAAAAGGAGGAAAGGACTAGATCTTTTTTTTTTATTTAACTTGCTGATGAGGAGGCCATACGACTCAAATTTGGAATGGATTAACAAAAAATAGATTTAATTTTCTTTTTTTCACTTTTTGCAAAAGGGATATATAGCTGTATGATTATTCTAGAATGAGAGCTAAGGTGAATAATATATAAATACATTTTTATTTTGTTTTCATCTACCAAAAAGTAGTATAGGTCTATATAGCCATGTAACAAGGGGAAGAGGAGAGAAATTGAAAAATATAAAATCATTGATCAATTTTTATTTATTTTTGGCTACATGAGCAAAATGTATAGTAACATAAAATTTTTAAGGGAGAGAGTGTTAAATAAAAAATTTGATTTTGATTCTTTCCAATCTATATGGCACAACAGGAGTAAGGAAGGTTTGGTAAAATAAAAAAATATATTTGTTTATTTTCATTTGAGGTCATCAAGGAAATTGTATGACCCATTGTGGGTGTGGGATTTTAAATCTTAGAAAAAATGTAAATTGTATATTTTTATTTTAATTTTTTCCCATTATGGAGAAGGTCATATGGCCATATGGCATAATGAGAGAGAAAAATGCTTGGATTAGTAGGTTAGTTTGGTAGCAGAATTTTATGTTACATAAAGGTTGAGGCATAATTGATCATGGGGATTTGCATGGTTTTAAATTCAAATAATGGATAATATTGTGATGTAAATTATTATTCATATTATTTATGGAGGGAACAAATTGAGTTGAGATACCATTATTATTTATCATCAAGATAGGAGTTATTTTACAAGGGATAATAATGATTGAGGCTAGTTTATCTATAGATAACCTCAATGAGTGTATACTTATAATATTATCCATTATAATATATATAGGATAGGATCTATTATATTTGTTTCAAAATTAAGGGGAATATCAAATTATATGTATAATAAAATTATAGGCATTACAGATGGGATATATGGAGGTATTAAAAATGGTGGGGATGTGTTTCATGTTTCAATATTGTTTTAACATGTTTTATGGTTTAACAATATTCCACAAATTAATATGATAGTTATGCTTGGGGAACTTGGTGGTACAAATGATTATTCTCTAGTTAAAGACTTAAATAAGGGAAGGTGTAAAAATAGTTATTGATTGAGTTAGTGTCATCGATGTATGCCTCTTTAAGTCAAAAGTATAATTTGGTCATGTAGGTGCTAGAATTGGAGGTGACAACATTTAGGGTTGATAAATTTTTCACTCTCTTACATGATATTGAGAAGTATGAGTGATATTTCAACAAATCACTAATTGGGCTAATTGCATCACATGTGGTTATGGTGAGTGATCAATATTGGGCATTAGAAATTAAGCATGTAATTAGGAAGATACTGGATGATTTTGTTGTCATGCACTTTTGTTACATTCTTGTGCTAATGGATCAAATTATGTTAATCTTCAAATCATCATATATGAGTTTGAGAGTCCTTTATTGAATATTATCTGATAAATTTTTTAAAAGTTTAATTTTTATAGTTCATATATAAATACTTGCAATATTAAATGTCCTAGTTGATTAGTGGAACATGGAAAGGCAAGTACATGTGAGAGACTATGATATGGGCAAGGCAATTGAATTTTAAAGTAAGTCTCCAAATGCCTAAGTGAAAGGTTATCTCATGAACTATAATTGTTAATAAATATACACAAATTGGGTTTGTGTAAAAGGACTTAGAGTTAGATTCAATCAAATTGTAAATATAATTTCTTGGGATCCATCTATTTTGGTTACTTTGGTGCTCACAATGTAGTTTCAATATTTCAACGATAGGGAACTAAAATTTTGACTATGCTTCTAGGTCACAAAGACATGGTAAATTGGATGGAATAGCTTCCTAAAAATCATAATATTTATTTAAATTTGGCTCATTTGAAAAATAGTTCATGATTTTTGGACATACTAATAGATGTCCCAACTTGACAATGGTTTCCTAGGGATCAAAAAATTGAATATCAATGTCATGTAGTTCAAGATTTGGGTGAAATAAAATTTGGAGTAATCAAGGTTGGCAGTATTAGATTAAATATATTTTTAAATCAAAGTCTCATTCTAGGGGACACTTAGTTGAATTCTCATTAGCTAGATCGAAAGGGTTCATGTTTATGTGATTACTCAATAGAAGTGCATATTGATAAAATTTATTGTCACACTTTTACA
The DNA here is from genome assembly GCA_037957365.1 of Torreya grandis. Taxonomy (NCBI): domain Eukaryota; kingdom Viridiplantae; phylum Streptophyta; class Pinopsida; order Cupressales; family Taxaceae; genus Torreya; species Torreya grandis. The sequence goes on from JARHVA010002629.1 coordinate 1,753,444, forward strand.
AGTTGTGCAAAATCATCAACACACTTTTGCACCTTTCAAGTTATATAATTTTATAAATTCACTTTTGCAATTTTACACTTTTTTAAGTAGTAAAATTGCACCAACATAATTTTATACCACTTAAGTGGTGCATTTTTTGTAAAATCACTTTTGTACCTTCAGAATGTAGAAAAGGTGATTACACACTATAACTGCCTTATTGCATTATAAATTTGAGTGTTATTCTGATTATTGGGGGGATAGTTTTTAGAAATAGAACTTTGAGACATATTTTTGGAAGGAAATATTATATTATAACTCAATGAATATCAATAAAAAGGAAGATATTTACAAACTATACATTTAGATTTTCTTCACAAATTATAACTATGTGTATAATTCATTTGTATTCAAATCTTTGATTTTGAAACTTTGTCATAAATATTATCAATTAGTCTTAATGTGGAAGTTACATAGTAGAATTTATTTTTGAATTGATCTCTATTATTTCCATAAATTTGAAATTTTGGTGGGGTTTAAACAATATTTTAATTGTCTTTTATCAGTAAATATGGGATGTTTATCTTTGGTTTGCTATCAATATCAAAGAATCATCTCAATGTATGTTTTACACTCCTAAGGGTGTAATTATGTATTTATCACTAATTGAATGAGATAAATTTCATTGAATATAATGTTCCTCCTTCTTGGGCTATTCTAGTGAACTTATGTTTAGTCACCTAGAGTTGTCCTTCATCTTCCCTAGGTTATTTTAGTATCTTGTGTGTTTAAATGGATAAAATCATCACATTTTATTTTTATCCCTTTTCTCCTCATTTCCATCATTCCTCAATTTCTTTTTATATCCTTTATGTGCTTTTCAATTGAAAGTACAAAACCCCCAATAGAAAACATTTTTGCTATAAATAGTTATGAATAGCTTTTCCCTTAATTTTCCTTTTTAAGATTGAAATAAAGGTAGATACACCCAATAATAAGAGATGGAATTTATCCCTACATTATTGAATAATGTAAGGACTCAATTCCCACATTGTTGACTCAAAGTCACCAATTTGTCCCCTTAAAGTTTTTTTTAGCCAATAGTTTTTGGTGACTCCACTAGGGATCAAGGTGATTTATACACAAAATTTATATTCATTTCAAGGAGCCTCCCATGGAATGGAGGTTAGAACTCCATTGAGAAAAAGTACCTAGTGCCTACATATTTATAATTGAAGGAATTTCATTGGTTCATTTTAACCCTAGTATTCCCCGTGTCCCATGGGGGAAATGTTTTGTATTATTAGCTTTGGCCTAGTACAATGAGTTAACTTCAAGATCAAAGAATAGATTCAAAAAAAATTAGGTGAAAATGGGAAAGATGTAGATAATAATATATTGGCCTTCACAGTATCCTATAACATCTTAGGAGTTATGCATGAAGATATCACTATAATTATTTTTGTTGAGACTCTCATAGAACTTGATGTTGATTGGTTTTAACACCTAAAAGATGGATGCATTATGGATTAAGATTCAAAAAATCTACATATATGTATACATTATTATTATATTTCTTCCAAATATAGAAGCAAGATGAAAAGTATATGAGATAATTCATAGCTCACTTCAACAAATTATTGAGACTCATTCTTAAGGTATATCAACCAAGTCCCAAAAGTCAACTTTGCGTCTTCATTGGTTCTCTACATCTAGAGATAAAATTAATATTTATGAGGAACAAGGTAAATTAATTTGAGGCTACATAATAGGAAGCTATTGAAATTGAAAATAACATGATTTTATTTGGGATGTCAAAGAAATAAACTTTAAAACATGTTACAATTATCATTAGCAATGATGAAGTGGTGAAACCTGATATAGTCAAGAGTCATAATCCTTCATAAAAGTGATTTTAAAGGAAAATTTATGTTCAAACATGTCAAAAAATCAACAAATAAAAAGATAAAGTGCTTCTTGATGAGTTTTGTTTAACCCTTCATTTAACCAATCTTTTAGATTGATTTCTATCAAACCAGGGTTGGTGTCTAAAGCTATCTGTAGTAAGGTTTATGGTGATAGATCTATAAGTTGGTCTTGGAGGGATTTTGATGATTCTAATCTAAATTTTACCAATGAAATAATTATTCTAATCTAATTTATTCACACACTTTTTGAAAGAAGAGATTAACCATTACACTAACTAATTCAATCCTTTGTTTGAAATTAAATCACCCTTAATCTACTTGCCTGAAATTGTAAATTTAAATCTAATTCACACTTGGTAAAATTGTAAATCTAAATCTAATTCACACTTGCTAAAACTATAAATCTAAATCTAATTCACACTTTCATGGAAATGTAAATCTATATCTAATTCACACTTGCTAAAACTATAAATCTAATTCTAATTCACACTTGTTGAAATTGTAAATCTCAATCTAATTCACACTTGTATGGAAATATAAATCTCTATATAATTAACACTTGATAAAACTATAAATATGAATCTAATTCACACTTTATGAAACTATAAATCTATATCTAATTCACACTTTGCTTTAAAATGTAAATTTAACTCTTCATTCACACTTTCTAGAAAAAATAAATACTATTGAAATGTAAACCCAGCATTTACTATTTTATGAATGACTAAGACATGGAAAAATTGAATATACTTTGATTATATAATAATAGATAATTAATTTAAAATAAATATAAATATCATATAAAAATTCTTGGTTCCAAGGAGAGTGGGCCCTTTCTTTTCTTAGAGTTAGGAATGTAATCTACTCAATACTGAAAACTAGAATAATTCTGCATTAACTCATGAAAGCTGGAAAGTTTACAATATTCTTGGAGCTCAAATGTAACTATATTCATTATTATATTACTCTAGATGAAAATTTACATATTTATACTCATACCTCAGGCTAAAGATAATATACAAAAAAATAGAACTACTAGTCAATTTTTTACTCCCCAAAGATAGGAGATTCAGATTGATTATAATCCTAGAGAATCTAACTATTATCACAAAATAGTTATACTATCTATATATTAATTAGGTATAATTATTTACAAAGGGTATCAAAATTGAATCCTTTTTAAAATGGAAAACAAATATTCCTTTGGTATGATCTAGTTGTAGCCATCCTTCTTTCCTGCAACTTCCATATTTCCCAAATCTTGGATCTACAAAGTCTATAGAAATAGACCTATAAAGTCCTTAGATTCTAAGTCTATAATGTTGATAGAAGTAGTTCTAAAAAGTCCATAGAATTAGTTTTGTAGAGTGCATAGATGTTGCCTAAGTGAGTCTGTAGATTTAGAAAATTGGAGCCACAACTAGAGATTATTCTAAATACTACTTTTATCATCTTTCCTATGTATTCTTTCAACATCAACATAGTAAAACATGCTTCTTGTTAGGTAGAAATGATAACATAGTAAATCAATCTTTGGTTTGACATAAATGAGATAAAGTATCTATTTTACATGTTATATTAAATAAAGTCTATGATTTGCATAAGATTATATCTTAGAGAGATGAAATGAAGGAATTTCCATGTCAATAATGAGCCATATTTTGGGCCCATCATCTCTCCCAAACATACCTTTTGCAAATCCCATTACAAAACTTTAGCTAGTGTAATCACTTTTTAATCTATCTTTCATGCCTTTTCTTAGATCATAATCATCAAATTCATCTTCAATATGATTGTTTGCATCACTAGTAAATCCTTTGTACATTTGAACCATTTATTTCCATATATCAAATTGTTCATATGATTGGGCTGTCTAGTTCTACCATCCTAGAATGGGTATAAGTAACAAAGGGGGTTTTTACCTCATTATAATCCATGGTTTTTTTCCATTATAATCCAATGCTTCTATAATCTCATCAAGGACTTCTTCAACTCTTCTTCTGCTCCATCTCAAATTATTAGGAGATATAGCTTCATGTCTCTTGAGAGAGATAGGTAATTGATCCCATCTTCTAACACCAATAACAAGAACCAACTCAAAGTTTTATCCTATAAGTAGATAAAATCAAACTATAAAATTGTATAAGGATTCTAAATAATTATCTTTAATACTAGGCTTGTAATAGGCACTCATGAAATCTTGTTTGATTGCTCTATAAATGTGATAAGCTAGTCTAATACATAGTCCTATTGTCTTGGCATGCCTTGTATAATCTTCAAATCTACCTTTCCAAGCCAATTTATTTTTTAAATTATAATGGAGGGATCTAAATTGGACTTCCCCTACATGTAAATTGATCAATAATTTAGTGTGTTCATGTTCTCCTAATATAAAATAATGTAGGTAGAACTCACAAAGAAGATCTTGATTATTAGGCTCAGATTTGTAAAATATTTCTAAGAATGTAGTAGGATCCAAAATCTTGTAAGGAAGATGGAAAGATATTCTAAGGATCTAACATCTATAGAATTAGTCAAACAAAAACAAACTATATGTAGAGGAGGGATATCTACAGGCTAGAAAAGCTTCTCCCAATTGGTAAGCATTTTGTAAATCTTCCTCTAAAGTTTGGTGTTTAGTTTCTAATTCCTTTTTTTCATTTGCCAATACTTTGTTTGAAGAAATTAAAGCTTTATTCACCTACTTGAGTGTTTGAAACTCCTCTTGAGTTTGATGCAATATTTCTAGTGGAGGAATGCATGGATAACTGGTTTGACATCCCTAATTAATAAACACTTTAGGAGGAGTACGTTGACTATCAATTTTAGGAATAGCAACAAGAGCTGTCTGAGAAGATTTCACCAATTTTTGTTTTAATAATCTATTTTATTTCTTAATATTATTTATATATATCCATATATTGACCTCTTCCTCTTCTTTCTATTCTATTTTTTGTTTTTGTTCCTTAATTTCCAAAGCAAACTTTGAAGACACTATTTCCAATATTTGTACTAAGTCAGAATTAAGTTGATCCTTAATGTGTAGTTTGCTAATTATGTTTGCAATATCAGCTACCTATTACTTGATCCATGCTTGGGATTCAAAAATATCTTTAGTTAACTACATGATAGGACTCTTTGGGTTGAATGATTCTCCGTCTTTAAACATACATGGAGTTTTGCCTTTATCCAATGGAGCTTGTTGTTCTTCTACTATGTTGCTTTGCTCAAGTTCTAGTTCTTGTGTTTTTACTAGAGAGTTTCTTGATTCCTCTAATGGTTACATGGTAGGGTTTTCCTCCTATTCTTCTATAAGATCTATTTTAGGAACCTCTTGTTCTCTTATATATTGTTGTACTAATGATTGAGATAGCCATTTAAGACTATCCAAAGTGTTTGTTTCTTCTTGTTCATCTTCATCTAGAAGGATCAACTTCATTCTTCTTTTCTTAGTTTTCTAAACTTTATTTTGTTATTATTCTATTTTTAAGTCAGCCTTCTTAGGTTCTAGTGAGGGAACAACTTTTCTTTTTAAGTTTCTTCTTCCAGATTAGAGGGTTGGTTCCTCAACTGGTTCTTGAGGTTCTTATGGAGGCCTTATGAGGTTTTAAGGAGCTTTAGACCTTGTAATTATAGTTGAAGAGGGAGGATTTTCTTTGATATCTATTGATTGTTTCTATTTTCTTTTTAAATTTTGCTTCTTGGGATTTGGGGTAGTTGTTGAAGATTGCTTCTATGATTGGTTTGATCCTGATATCCTAGCTTATTCCTATATAGGTGGGGTTGGAATTTTTCTAATGACTCTATTTTTAAAGGCTTCCCAAACTTCTTTCCCCTTTTCTAGGAAATGATGCTGAATAACTAGGTGAATGAGGCCATGATGCCTGAGGTAAGCATTAGGGGTGGTGGTCATTACATGGAGGGAACCATACAAGAAATATGGAAGGTTAATTTGGTACTAGGGATTTTGTTTTTTATATTTTAAATGTAGTAAGATTTTCATGACTTCTCCTTCCAAAAGGCTACATTGTCCTTCACAAGTAACATATTTAAATACCCATGATATAATAAATTATCAAGGCTCTAGAAGTGAGTCTCTATGGATTCCCTTAGATTTTCATTTTGAATTAATTAAACATGCAACTCTAGTCCATTCATTACCATTAAATTGATAAATTATATCATTAAATGAAATTCTTCCTATTACTTTCATTTCCTCATCTAGAATTTCACTAATAACCTAACTAGATACTGTAATAACTATTCCTTTAATAGTAGAAAAATTAGGAGTAAGTTTTTTCATAAATTTAATTATCAGTGGTTCATGGAAGCCATAAAACTTATGGATTAATGGTATCTAGCCATTTGACTCAAATACTACTACAAAAGATCTATCAAAAAGAAACTTAGTGGCTTTCTTTGGCTCTGACCTGATCTTTTTCCTCATGCTTTTTTGTTGTGAAGATGGAAACTAGATTTCTCTCTAACTATGATTTTTTTTTTATAAATGTAAGAAAGGTTTTGTAGTGATTATCCCCTTTTCAAATCCACAAAGAACACTTCAAATGCATTCTGTAGTTACCTCTATGGCATGATATGTGTGTAGGGTTAATATCACATAGGCTAAGAATAAAATAATCATGAATTCACATGCATTTATCCATGTAATTGGCATATATAGAGTAGAGCTACTAACTATTGTTGTGACCTAGCTGATGACATGATTTCTGAGATGATAACATGGCATGGGGTAGTTGAATTACTCATGTGGGGGAATTATGATTATGTTTGCCGCTGTAAGATTTTTCCATATAATGATTAAATCCTTTTCATTTAATATTTTTGGTAGGATGATTCCATAGCCCCATCATAATAATAATGATGTGAGGGATTATGTTTGATCAATTATGATAGGTGGACCTTCACTCCTCACTCTGTATACTATGATTACTCCTCTTTAGGGAATAAATGATTATCCCTTTATACGGTATCATCTCTATAAATTTAATCTTATTTAAATCAAAAGAATTTTAAGGTACTAAAACATGAGAAAATAAGACTTTATAATTGATTTAGTCATACCTCAGATCTTGTCTGTCTTGTGCCATTTATCCTATACATGCAGATTTGCATGAATTAGTTAGCATGTTTTAAGGATCACTTTTGAGATTTATTGCATGTTGATTTCAATCATGATTTTCATGATCTAAGTCCCTTTTTTTTATTTTTTCCCCTTGGCTATCCATTGTTGGTTTTCTAACCAAGGCCCTTTTATGCAATACATGACTAGCCAGCAGGTTGGTTTTCTAGTCATGTACTACCAATAGTGTCTTTGAAAGGATTTTCACTATTGATATATTTTTAGATATGTTCCAAAAGAGAAACATCAAGAAATAATTTCCTTAGAAGAAACAAGTTCTTCTAGGAAAGTTATCTGGCATTACATAGTCTAGATAAATTTCTCCTTGTTGAGAGGCTATTGATAAAGTTTTAGTCTATGTCCATTGACTAGTAGAATCCTCCTACTATCATCAATGGGCATTAACTTTAGAGAATCATTTTTAAAGACCTCCTCTATTTGATATGGTCATATCCATCTTGTCCATATTTTCCCTTTGAATTGTTGAAATTTTGAGTCAAACAATAATGCCCAATCTCCTTTCTAAAACTTTTATGGTTTGATGGGTGAATCATGCCAAATATTCCTCTAATTTTGCACCAATTTAGTCCTCTATAATTCTTTAATTCTCATTTCATTAAGTTTATTGAGTTGCATGAGTATTTCTTTCTATGCTTCTTCTAATTTAATTCCTACTTTTGATGTTATTTTTAATGTTTGCAATTCAAACTCAACAAAGAATATAGGTTTCTTACCATAAACTAGCTCATAAGGTGAGAAGTTGGTAGTTGTTTTCCAAGTAGTATTATAAGCCCAAACTTCTTCTAGTACTCTGGCTACCCAATCTTTCTTACTGGTACTAACAATCTTTGTAAGAATAGTTTATAATTATTTGTTTGTAAATTCAACTTGTCCATTAGCTTGTGGGTGGTATGGAAAAGACTTCCTATGATAAGCTTGATAAGTATTCATGGAGTATTATATCATATTTTCCATGAAATAGTGTCCCTAATTTGAAACTATCTCCCTTGGAGTACCAAATATTTGCATAATTCTAAAGTATAAGAAGTATGCCATAAATTCTTCTTGAGCATGAGTCAAAACTTCCACTTCTATCCATTTGGTGAAATAGTTTGTGCAAACAACTAGATACTCTTTTCCTCTCAAAGGGGGTCCATAGGTCTTACAATGTCAATTCCCCATTTCTCAAATGGTTTTAAAACCAATTAAGGATAGAGAGGCATTTTAGCTAAATGAGTTGGTTTTTGCATTCTTTGACATGCATCACACTATCAAAAATATTTCTTGACTTGGTTGTGAAGATGAGGACAATAATATCCTACTAAAAGGATTTTGTATATAGTTATTTTGGTTGAATAATGTCCTCCCCTTGGTTCATCATGATAAGCCCTGATGATGTTATATGCTTCATCATTTGTGACACACTTGCAAAACACATGATCAAGCCCAAGTTTAGACATTATTCCATTAATACATTTAAAATAATAAATTTGTCTAATTAAACTTTTTATTTCTTTATGTAAAAAATATGGAGGAAACTTTCTTCTAGTAAGGTAGTTAGCTATGTTAGCAAACCATGGAGATTCTGCTAAGATAACAAACAATTGTTCATCTAGAAAATCATCTTTTATTGGTTCTTCCTCACTTGATGTGATGATTTTGGAAAAAAAATTCAACAACCATATTAGATTTCCTTAGCTTATTTATGACAGTGATATCAAATTCTTTTAAGAGTAATAACCATCTAATAATTCTTCCTCTCACTATTGGTTTGTTGGTAAGATACCTAATGGCTAAATGATCTGTATAGATAAACACCTTGTATCCTATTATTTAATGTCTAAATTTATTTATTGCATAGACTACAACAATAAATTTTTTTTAGTTATGGTGTAATTTCTTTTAGTAAGAGTCATGTTTTTACTGATGTAATAAATATGATACAAATGATCATTCTCTTTTCTTTTCCCAAGATTACACCCACTACTATATTGGAAGCATCTATGTATATATGGAAGGGTTGTGTCCAATCTGGTCTTATTAATACTGGAGCATTGCTAAGCTTTTCTTTGATTGTCTAAAAGTCTTGTTGGTAATCATCACTCCATATAAAATCACTATCATTTGTAATAAAATAAAACATTATAACAACTATTTTTTTAAAGTTGTCTATGAAGCATCTATAATAACTATCATGGCCTAGGAAAATCTTAAATTCTATTTGTGTGTGTGGAATAGAGAGGTTAGAAATTATATCAACTACCTGGACTCCTTTTATAGAAACATGATGTCCTAGCACTATTCCCTAATCAATCATTAACCAACATTTTTCATGGCTTAATGATAGTTTATGATTCTCACATCTAGTCAAAACTCTTTCTAAATTGATAAGAGCTTCCTCATAGGTCTCTCCATGGACTATAAAATCATCCATGTAGACCTCTAGATAATCATTTGTGAGGTTAGAAAATATTTATAAAACTACTCTTTGAAATGTTGTTGGAGCATTGCAAAGTCCGAATGGAAGTACTTTATAGGCAAAGGTTCCCCAAGGATAGGTGAATGTAGTTTTGTCTTTATCCTTAGCTACAATTTTGATTTGGTTATATCCACTAAACCTATCTTAAAAAGAGAAATATTTTTTCCCTACCAAATTGTCAAGAACTTCATGAATGAAGGGCAAAGGAAAATGATCCCTTAAAGTGGATTTATTAAATTACTTATATTCCACACACACATGAAATTTCCTATTCTTTTTTGGCATAATGACCAATGGTGAAACCCATGGCTATTTGAAATAGGATAAATAAATCCTACATCCAATAATTTTTGAATTTTTATTTTAACTATGTCTCTCAATGCTAGGTTTATTCTTCTTTGTGGCTATCTTACTAGTTTTATTGACTCTGTATAAATGTAATGTGTAAAATTACTTGGATGAATTCCTTTCATTTCAGTATAATCCCAAGAAAAATCCTTGGTGTGTCATTTTAGGACTTTAAAAAGTTTAACCTCATCATCATTTGTCAACCAACTATTGATGTTCAAGACTTTCCCAGGTAATATCATGAGAGGTTTTATGTCTGGATATTTCAATTACACTTGTTTAATTTTATTGATTAGGGAATTTATAGGATAATAATGGGGAATTAATATGTGGAATGTGGTTACATTTTTAACAAACCCATCTCTAGGATGAATAGGTCTTGCTAATGGACAATGAAATGCACTTAAGAATTGTGTTTTTTGTGTTTCTATGCTATTCCATACACTTGCTTGGATCATCCTATGGTCATATTATGAAGAATCATCAAGAGGATTGGGAGAATAGGCCACTAATAAATCTACATAGTTCATAGATTCTAGACTAGCACAATCCATAGATTTTGGACTGGTAGAATTCATAGACTCTAGACTAGCATATTTCATAGATTCTGGACCTGTTCCTATATCACCCAATTATTCTAAAGGGTTTTAAACTATAATCATGGCCAATTTTGATAGATAATTTGTGTTTTTATCTTACTTGTCTACCCAAATGTTTTCTATGTAGTTTACTAATGATGTCGTAAGAGGATACAAGGAAATGTATTTGGATCTTAGACCATTAAATATGGTCATGTCTCCTAACCTGCAATCAATCAGTGCAACTACAATAGCTAGCCATGGTCTTACTAGGATTAAAGGATATCCAAATTTCTCTATTTTGGGTTGTAATATCAGAAAATCAATTGGATATTCCCAAGAGTCAATAAGTACTGCAACATTTTATATAGTTCCTTTTGGTTTGGTTATAGACTGAGCCATCATTTGGAGAATGGTATATATAGGATACATTTTTGTGAAGGACAGTGTCAATTGTCATGACATTGATAGCTACCAATAAATATAATAAAACATTAGGAATTTAATTTTCTCCTATTGTGACTATTATAACTAGAGTACCTAGATCTACATACTTGGGTATTAATAACTTTCCTACTTATAAATCAGCTACCTTACCATCAGTGTGTATGGTTTTTGGGTACTATTTCTTTCTTCTAGGCATTTTGACACACAAGTTACCGATGAGTTTTTTTGATTTTTTAGTGTCTCTAATAACCTGTAACAAAGGTAATTCAATGTTGATCTTTTCATCTTCTTTCAATCTTTCAAGAAAAGTAATTGCTAGCATAGTGGTGTTTTTCTTGTGTTTTTCAAAATATTTCCTAATTGTTTGATAATTTTGTTTCTTATTTTTCATTAGGTACTTTAGAAATGAGAATTGGAGGTTCTTTTATTTTTTTATAGATCTTAGTTTTATATTAGAATAATCAATAACACCCACATTCATTGTGTCCCCTTGTTTATTAACATAAACATGTGTTGGTGGTCTATTTTTTGGATTAGCTATTGGTTGAGTAGGCATTGGAGGATAATTGACTTATTATAGATGTTGGAAAATAGGTGGTGGAATGATGATATGCTATTGAGGTGGCCTTTTTGGTTGGTTGTATTGCTGATGTGGAGTTCATTGTTGATTCCATTGAGGATTCCATTATGGATGTGGTTGTTGTGGAGGCACCCATGGCTTTTATGGAAACATCCATGGTTGAGGTGACACAAAAGGCTATCCAAGCCATGACATTTGAGTTGGGTAAATTTGAGGTTGACCCCACATAAATGGAGGTGTAGGTACATTCTAGGGTGCTATCCATGGATTAACTAGATTTCTTACACCAAACTATCCTTAGATATGTTCTTGAAGAAAGAAATTTTGTCTTTGAACATTATTTACCTCTTCAATGGATTGAACATTTAATTTTATCTAATTTTCTATAGTATGAAAAAGGGTAAAATTATTTTTATCATGGTATTTTCCTTCATATATTACACAAGAGGAAAGTTTTGTTCTATCTAGGGGACAATCTCTAAGGGCATGTTTCAGCCTACACTTGGGACAGTATATAGCCAGTGGTTTTGTTGTATTGGATTTAAATTGAAGGAAATATAATGTAGTATTTAATTAGACTAAAATTTCTATTTTTAGATTATAAAATTCTTCCATTAGCTTTCCCAACTCATTGGATTTTCCTAATTTCCTTTTCCTCAATCCTAGTTTTGTCTGAGAGTAATTGGTACAGAGTTCTAAGTTTTGATGAAAGGCTACTTTATTTATGTCTCCAACTCTCATGAAATTTAATGAATTCATGACTTATTCATCTAATCCCTTGAGAAAAAAAAGATTCAAGACTTCCTCAATAAGTGGATAACTGCTTATTTTGTGAATAAACACAAATCTATCCCAATAGTCTTCCAAAGACTCATCTTCATTTTGTTTAATTTTAAATAAATCTTATTTTCTTTCTCTTACCCTACAATAATCCTAATATTTATTTAGGAACTTGTCTTTCATTTCTTCCCATGTATGAATGGATTTACTTGTCAATCACATGAACCATGTCATGGATGCATCCTTGAGAGCAGATGGGGATAATTTGAGTTTCTGATTGTCTATTATATAGTCATAAGTTTGACAAATTAATTTAAATTCAAATAAAAAATGATCAAGGTATTTTGTAGATCTTCCCCAAAAATTTGGAAAATTAGCAAGGGAAATATTTTTCATGGTAGTTTGATCATTAGGATATGAAACAATGGGAAAGGAAAAAGTCCTTTCTAATAGTGCAACTTGTTGGTATTATTTATGAGCCATGTCTTCTTATTTTGATGGTTCTTCAAAACTAGGATTATCTTAAAAATGAATGGTTTTATGGTTGGTTTAAGCTTATTCAAATTCCTCAACCCATTCAAATGTTTCTTCTAAGTATTTTGTAGCTTCAAGATAGTCTCTTCCTATGAGAGAGTTTGGATGAACTATTGTTATGGGACTTGGCTGTGATAGTGTTTTATTTCCAAATAACATTTTAGGAGAATATTGAAGATGAGACTTCACATCTTTTTCAAGGCTCTTAGCTAAAGATGATGAAGGATTTATTTCTTGGAGTTTTTAAGTAGAGATTTCAGCTTTTGTTTTTGGAGGGTATTTAGGGACAAATCTTCCTTTAGAATCTCTGGGTCAAAACATAAATTGATTTCTCTTTGTTTTATTTTTGTTTTTTTATGTTTTTTTTACTATAGATAAATAAGGTTTACCTTACTAACACCTAGTAATTTCCCTAACAGTGGTGCCAAAAATGATGAGTGTCATTCAACCCTTCATTTAATCAATCTTTCAAATTGAGGTCTATCAAACTAGGGCTAGTGTCTAAAGTTATCTGCAATAAGGTTTATGGTGGTAGATCTATAAGTTGGTATTGGGGGGATTTTGATGATTTTAATCTAAATTTTACCAATTACATAATTCTTCTAAGCTAATTTCTTCACACACTTGATGAAATAAGAGATTAACCATTACACTAAATAATTCAATCCTTTGCTTGAAATTAAAGTACCCTTAATCTGCTTACTTAAAATTGTAAATTTAAGTCTAATTCACAGTTATTGAAACTAAAAATATAAATCTAATTCACACTTGCTAAAAATGTAAATCTAAATCTAATTCAAAATTTCATGGAAATGTAAATCTATATCTAATTCACACTTTTTGAAACTATAAATCTAAATCTAATTCACACTATTTGAAATTATAAATCTAAATCTAATTCACACTTGCATATAAATGTAAATCTATATCTAATTCACACTTATTGAAACTATAAATCTAAATATAATTCACACTTGATGAAATTGTAAATCTATATCTAATTCACACTTTGCTTAAAAATATAAATTTAACTCTTCATTCACACTTGCTAGAAAAATGAAATACTATTGAAATGTAAACCCAAAATTTACTGTTTTATGAATGACTAAGACATGCAACAATTGAAGATACTTTGATTATCTAATAATGGAGAATAAATTTAACATAAATATAAATACCATACATAAATTCTTGGTTCCAATGAGAATGGGCCCTTGCTCTTCTTAAAGTCAAGAATGTAATCTACTCAATACTGAAAACTAGAATAATTTTGCATTAACTCATGAAAACTAGAAAGTTTACAATATTCTTAGAGCAAAAAATGTAACTATAATCATTATTATCTTACTCCAAATGAAAATTTACATACTTATACTCATACCTTGGGATAAAGATAATATGCAAAAAATAGAACTACTAGTCAATTTGTTTCTCCCCAAAGATAGGAGATTCAGATTGATTATAATCCTAAAGAATCCAATTTTTATCACAAAATAATTATACTATCCCTATAATAGTTTTATGGTCTAATTATGTACAAAGGGTATCAATATTGAATATTTTTTAAAATAGAAGACAAATATTCTTTTGGCGTGATCTAGCTGTAGCCATCCTTCTTTCCTGCAACTCCCATATTTCTCAAATCTTGGATCTACAAAGTCTATAGAAATAGACCTATAGAGTCCATAGATTTTGGGTCTGCAGTGTCCATAGTAGTTCTATAGATTCCATAGAAGTGGTTATGCAAAGTTCATAGATGTTGGTTGAGTGAGTTTGTAGCTTTAGAAACCTAGAGCCACAACTAGAGCTTCTTCCAAATACTACTTTTGTCATCTTTCCTATGTATTCTTTCACCATCAACACACTAAAACATGCTTCTTGTTAGGTATAAAAGAAAACATAGTAACTCAATATTTGTTTTGACATAAATGAGATAAATAATCTATTTTACATGTTATATTAAACTAAAAGTCTATGATTTGTAGAAGATTATATCCTTAGAGAGATGAAATGAAGGAATTTACATGTCAATAATGAGCCATATTTTGGGCTCATCACTTCTTATCAAATATTATTGTTTATGTTTCATGATTGTTGAATAAGGTGAACAATGGGAATAACTAATGATTGATTAGACAATAGATGACTAATTTGGATTTTCCATTTATAAGGAAGAGAAAGATTTACCTATTTCATAGGATTGCTTTAATTTCAAGATCTTGAGAGAAAATGGGTAAGCTAGAGAATGACTGATTGAACCAAAAATAGAAAGGAGTAATAATGTTGATTGTGATGTTCCACTTTGTGAAGGAGAATATAGCATAAAACCATTTTTTTCATAAAAAAACATTCCTCTTTTTTTAGAATGGAGGAATTAGAGATCAAAAGTGAAGATTCCTCAAACACTTATTTTTCATGTTCCACTATATAAAATTTCACCATGGGATCTAAACTCAAAGAAGTCAAGCTTGTACAGATTGAAAACCATAGTCACATGAAGGTTGAAATCAAAGAAGAAATCAAATTAGAATAAAATGAATGTTTCTCGATATTCATTACAACTTAAATGGAGAATATCAAGCTAGAAGAGATTGATGAAGGTGGTGAGAATGACTAATTCAATGAAAAATTCATTTTTGTTGTGTGAAGTAATTTGGAGATAAATATTAACACTCCATTCATTTTATAAGATAATCATATTTTGGTTATAGATCACACATAGATATGTGACACACTTCTCTCTATTAGATATTTTAGCTAACATATATTCATTTGAAGACATCCAAGAAGACATTTAAAAACTTTAGTATTACTCAAAAGTGCTTACAAAATATTAGAGTTTATAATTTTTACATTATAGGACATAAAGATAATAATGGTTTGTTCATTCATGATCAATCTTGTATGAATGATAACTATAAGTTCCTCTTCCAAACTACTTGATTACTACTACTAATTTTTTTTGGAGTTTATAAGTCAAATCCACTATTTTGAAATGATAAGTACTATTCCTAGTTAGTGTATGGTTTTGAATAATCTTCTCATTTTCCTTTAATCCCTGTAAATAGTTATACTTTCCCAATTTTATCTTGTCTTATATTACCATTTTAGTTTAAGTTTTTTTTATTTTCAATAAATGCAACAATCTATCTATTGTTCCTCCTTTATGTTTTGGTTTTTATGCCAATACATTTTTGTAGCTGTGATCTCCACTTGGGAAATATCATCAAAAATCACATGATTTGAAATAATGATAGAATGGATAAGTTATTAATTGATATATTGAGGTGAATAGATGGTAAAATGTGATTTTTTTAGAACAAGGGATCTAGGTCAGAAGTTCATGTTCATTTCTCATATAATTAAGATAGGCAAACTGGCTATCAGTTGGATAGATTAGAATGTGAAAATGTGAGATATAGAAGTTTTGAGGGATATTTATTAATGACAGGGACATTAAATTTTTTCATAATGAAACATCATATCCTTAGCCCAATAGACAAGGCTCTAGTCACATATTGATATCTACTTATTTTCAAAACTTCTAATGATGAACCATTGATTAGTTTACAGAGTATCATTGTGGATTGATAAACATTCAAAGAGAATATTTTGGTCAATCCTAATTTGTAAGTTTATAGTTATAAATTTGAACATATTTATGATATCTCAATTATAAATATTTTGGCAAGAAAATATTGAAGAAAAAATGACAACCCCTTAAGATGACCATCTCGGTACTAATCACACCAATAGTGGTAGATTAGAACCAATATTATAGATTAGAAAAAAGAAATTATTTTTTGGTAGTATTGCATCCATAGTCATGGATAATAAATTTATGGAATACCTTCAAGAGCTTAGAAATATTGTAGATGTAGTGGTGATGTATGTCTAAACAAACATGGAGCCCTTAGGGATTTAGTTTTGTCACTTATGCATTGGAACATAAAATACAAGCATAACTATGAGTATAAGAGGAAATTTTGGTTGTGGATTTGGTTAGGGATAAATTTTTGTTTTTAAAGATAATATTTATGGACGTTTAATAAATGTGGTGAAATCATGGGTTGAACTGAATAGAAATGATAGTCTTGCCAACATTACATTCTGTCAATTATGTCCTTAATAAGATTTTACAACATGAGGTATACCTAACACTAGATGATTTGATAGTGAAGATTAGTAACTTCAATATTTAAATAATACAACATCCAAAATGTCACTTTGTGTCCATTTATGCTTTTGTGTAGGTGTTCATTATCATTACCTTTAGTTGGTTGGAAATATCTCATTATGCATCCTACCTATTTTTCCAAATGTCATTGATTTACATTAACTTTAAATTATAATTCAAAGCATATTATGAGGGATGAGTGTATGGGTTCAAAAGGACACTATGAAATAATATATTCAAGGTGAACAATCATGCCATTGCTAATTCTACCAATGTGATTGAAATTCCATCCCCTAATGTATTTGTAGGCAAAGAAGTTTCATGTGATTGTTGATAAACTAAAAGATGTAATAATTTAAATGTTACATTGATGGTGGATCTCAAAATTAAGGAGATTATAAGGATTGTATTATGGGATGTTGTCAATGCAGTTAACTCTCTATGGCTTGATGATTGTACTCAAAATAAGCAAGAAATTGATGTTAGTGGCAAGGATAATTTTATTTATTTAGTTTTTCTCATATTTATACCATGGATTCTAATTCCAATATGGATATTGTGAATTTAGTTGTGTGTAATTACAAGATGAAATTGATGTTCTCAAGGATAAAGCTTTTACATTATCGATCCCACTCAAAGTAACATTGCAACTGATATTTTCAAGGCTACATGGTTTAAGCTAGGTTTAACTAGTGATCATCAATATATAAATGTAGACCTAGCTATTTCCATTTGCAATACTTGGATTAAGAGTACCATACATTCAATAAAATCTAATTTTATAGAGGGTGTTGATGATGAAGCATAGTTTTTAGAAGCCCTTATTAAAAGGATTATAAAGACTAATTTTCCAAGTCATGCACAAGTTATTTTTGACCCTAATATAAGATGATTTGAACAATTCCAACTAATAAAAGTTGAGCATTCTCAACTACTAAAAATAATTGAACACAAGTCAGGATGGGATTATTTCATGGTGTCATGGGCTTTGATTATTTCAAGATATACAGAGCAAAAGTAAAGCTAGAAGATGAATCAATATTGGTAGTGAAAAATGTGAGTATATGAAATAAAAATGAAAGGTATTCTTGGGATAAAGCATATATTATCACATTTTGTCAAATATTTCATATGGAAACATTTTATTAAGACATTTTATTGAGCAATTCATGTTCCACATCATGTTATTGCTAAATGGAGGGAGGAAGGAAATTCTAAAATTGTACTAGTTGTTCTTTTCATCGATGAAGTTCATATGCTTAACATTGAATGATTTTCATTTTTGAATCATGTTTTTAATAATGATATAACATCAATATTGATTGTTTTAATAGGTCATGGTATTACAAAAATTCATGGGACAAAATATAAGTCCCTACATGGTATGCCCATTAAACTATTAGATCACTTATTAATAATTAACACACATCCATATGAAGAAAATGGGATACAAAAAATTCTTGATATAAGGTGTGGCAAGGAAGAAATTAGTAAAATTTTATAAGGCAAGCCACATTATTCAATATGAAGGAGATGTTTATCTCTTTACATTTTAGATTGTGTCAAAAACACATAATGAAAAATGCCCTCACATAAACTATCCTCTAGGATATGTGATAACACCTATCAAGTTGAGTACTTGATGCACTCACATACACTATCCATTTGGATATGTGATAACACCTATTAGGATGAGTACCTGATGCCCTTGTAAATGTTTTATATTGACATGTGATAGCATTTTGATGGTTTGAGGACCCATTATTTTATAAAAAAATGATTATTTCTTAGTTGATCAAGTTGTCAAATTTAAGACTCTATTTCCCAATATATAAGATGCTTGCCTACAAAACTAGAGAGTCTAAGTTCTTTCCATCCCTTGTAATTCAAAATCCTAGTTGGAGCTAGATATTGTCACAGTTTTAATTTTTTTTAAATTAGCAAAAATTTAATATTTTTAGTTTAAACTCAAAAAAATTTAAATTTTTAAAAAGTAAAGATTGTTATTAATTAATTAATTTTAAAAATCAGATGCAAATTTTTTTATGAAGTGTGTAAATTCCATTCCAAGCTTCCCCATGTAAAAGTCCATTGGCCTTCCCACAATTTGTAATAGTTCATTAAACATTTTCAAGATATGCAAATACATTTTGATGTTTTCCAAGTTGTGCAAAAGTTTATTGACACTAAAAGAGTTGAAAATACCCTTCAACCAAGATCTCTCCAACACACCATTACCACAACCATGAGTACTTCAACATACACATAAAGAATAAACTAATTGTGAACAAAAATAGTTGTTATTCATAATAAGAATATGAAAAAGCATGTATAATGAAATAGAGAACCATTTCTTAAGTAGGTAAGGAGAAAAAAGACTCAACCCTAACTAGGTAATGTGGGATAAATCCACACATAAGACAAAACTAGTAAAAGGATAACAATCCTAGGTAGAACCTAGAAAACATGAGAAATATACTCTAAAGTGAAGCTAGGGGATAACAATAGAGAATGAAATATAAAGCCATGTGTCCTTATGGATGTTAATAAATCTTGACAAAGTACATATATGTCTAATCATTGTAACTACCAAGTCAAATTAGGAATGGTATTGGATATGAGGATCACTTAACATAAACACTGCACTCTAGAATATTGGGCAGAAAGATAAACCCAAGGAAGCATTTATTGAATACCTTTCAACATGATGGTGGGAAGTGAGCCCAAATACTAGTGGGGTTATCACACTAGTGTCACTGATGGGGATACCACACTAGTGTCACTATAAGAATCAACAAGAAGGCCATGGAGACAAGTAACAAATCCTCATATGATTTTCAATAAATAAAGTGCTTGAATAGGATACTCATGTACAAAGGAGGAATTTAAAAAACACTAACAAAAGTGTAAAATATACAAATAATTCTCATAAAGTGGAGAAAAGAGAGAAAACCTATAGGAAAATCTCTCCCCCCCACATAAAAAAAGAGAAAAAATATAAGAGAGATATAAATACCCCTAAAGATGATGTTGAAGTAGTCTAAACTCCAAGTACTTGAAAGCCACAAAAGAACTCAATCTGCATGAGTGGTCTAAATCCACTACTTGATCACAAAAAAAAATTGACACTAGGCTCTACCATAATAAATTCAATCAAGAAGACTTTTTTTTGTGACAAAATTATAAAAAAATATTTTATACAAGGAATACTCAACACCTAAGAAGAAAAATGTACACCACACCCCTCATACAGTTGAGTAGGTGGACTAATGCCAAAAAAGTTGTATGTATACCCCAATAATGATAAATGTGTGAATTGGAGGGAAAAATTATATATAAGTGGTTTAAATCCATTACTTGAAAACTAAACAAGTTGACATTGTATGTACTAGAATAAATCTATATCATGCTGAAAGAGACTGTTGAACTATCAAAGAAGATAAGGTGACACTAGAATTCACTAGAATAGCTACACTTCAAATGTGGGAGACTATCAAATGTCTAAAAAAAGTGGTGTTGAAAATATAGATAAAGTCTCTCAAATTTGTTTTCCAATGTTGGTGATGGAAGAGACAAGCAACTAAAGAAGTGAAAAAATGTCGAAAATAGAGCACACAAATGCATGAAGGTAGACAAGGCTAAATCAACAAACACCCACCCAGGGCACTTTATAAATTAGTGTGAGTACAATATATCCATACATAAAAAACACTATATGGAAACAAGGAAGACATTATCTTTCACTGAAATGACTCAAAATGAGAAGACTGTTGACCTATCGAGTAAGCCATCAAGAACATGAGAGGTGCTCCAAAAATAAGGGAGTGAAAAAAATGTCCTCATAGAAGAAGGAAAGACATGAAAAAAGGGGCCTTGAAGAGACATGGCATAGACTACTAGTGTGTTAAAGTGCCAATGTATAATTGAATATGTCATGGGCTCATGGAAGAGTGTGTCAAATGGCAAAAAGAGCCATCATGTATGTAAAAACACACTAGAAAAAGATCATCATCCAGACATAACAACCTATAAATCACATGCAAAAGGATGTTAGGCTCAGCCAAAAATGCATCTGACATAGTGTGTACGTAAAGTATGATGAATAAAATAGTAGGGCCCATAGCATTGGCAACCCCCCTAAATATGACACTTTATAACTTTAGTGCATTTATAATAGAAATAAGACTAATGGAATGGGAATGAAAAATAAATCACTTTTGTAAAAAGTGTCACTCAAATCTGAGTTATCGATAAAAGTTATGGAATAATTAATTTCCCATCATTAATGGCTTTATTTTAATTAAATTTGCAAAATTAGTTTAAATGCATAACCAAACAAGGAGTAAGGTATCCTTCCAACTACTCATTGGAACTAGAATAGAGTGTAGAATACAATGGTTTTAGATTTTAAGAGGGAATTAGCCTTTTGCCAACCCAAACCTCACCCTTCATCTTTGACAAGCAAAAGAATAAGGTAAAATCAAGCCAATAATATAATATACTTAAAAATATATTATTTTATAAATAAAACAATAAAAAATTCCATGTGCCCCATAATTATCTTCCCCTATAAATAATTATCTCCACCACTAACCATAAAGGTCCCATACACAATATTTGTACCCTCACCCATTTTCCAAAATATTATCCTTATCCCCTTTGTTTAAAAAACATCACCTACCACTTGAGTACAAAATACCCCACCATTACACATTTTGACAAATTAATAATGCCAAGTTTTATAATTGGGAAATTGAATATCTACATTAGTCAAAAGGCAACCTTGATTTTAGAAAACAACATTATTAAATGACTTTAAACCATGGGTTTGTTTGTAGGTTCAGTGGAGTTTGGAAGGATAGTGAGAGGGTGCAGAGGATAATAATGGAAAGAGTTGAGAATAGATATTCATTGGAAGGCCATGAATCAACTATAAATGGAGGGCATTAATTGGATATTGGCAAGGGAAACATTGTCATTGGAGTGTAGAATGGTAGTCCATATGAAGGTCGATGGATTAGATGAAATTACAGGCTATATAATGACATATAAAAGATAAGATATTTATCTTTTGTCATGGTCATGGGAGGAGAAAAAAAGTTATAGGGTATTATTTTCTATAGTTCTGAGGCTGTATGAGGTCGAATGCAGGCATAGAGCCATTGTCAAAGAGACTCTTCTCAATCAAAACCTGCCATGTTCCACACAAAAAACATAGGCTTAGTTTACCCTTGCATCTACCTCATTATACCAAGACACTTTGGAAAATTTACACAGTGATTGAGTAGGATGGAAGATGGTGAGCTTGTTATATTGGAGGAGGACAAACTGACAATAAACCCTTAAATATAATTTGAATAGTGTGTCTTAAGTTTTAAACCAATTATAATTTCCAAACAAACCCTCTAATGCAATTGATCTAAAAACATTACTATAGAAAGAACAATAAATTCAATGGTTCTCAAGTTTTAGAGTTTAAAACAAGCTCTTCTATCACTTTGATTTTATAGATTGAGAATCCAATGAAAACATCACCTCCTTAACTCCTCAAATATGTCAAATAGACATAAAATAGGTAGATCCATAAAGAACCCATAAAATATTTTCTAAACCCAAAAATATTTCAAAAAACCTAGAAAAACCCATGTTTTTAAAAAAAATGAGTTCTTGTAAAAATCTTCATTTTTGATGAATTGACAAGTGGTCCTAAGGTTTTGAGGCCTTTTAGACTCAATGGCATAGGTTATAAGACCTGAAAATGCACCAAAAAATAGTTGACTACCAAAAATGCCTCAAAAGGCTATGGAAATAACTACAAAAGAGGGCTTAGTCATTGAAATAATGGTGAATTTGTAATGAGAGAAACCTAAAATTGAGAAATGGTTGTTGAAGGGTGGCTCTAATACCATGAAAAATTTCACAACACTCTTCAAAAAATATATCTCTAACACACCATTACCATTGCAATGAGTACTTCAACATATACATAAGGAATAAACTAACTGTGAACAAAACTAATTTTTATTCAAAATTAGCATATGAAAAAGCATGTATAATATAATAGATAACCCTTGATTAATTAGGCAAGGAGAAACAAGACTGAAGCCTAAATAGGCAATGTAGGATAGATCCACACATAAGATAATGCTATTAAAAGGATGAAAATCCTAGCTAGAACCTAGCAATCATGAGAAATATACTCTAACAGACACTTTTTCAAGATGTGCAATTTGAATTTTCAATTTTGCACATGGTAAATTTGTAATTTTCTTTTTAAAATCTTTATGGCATGTAATTTATTTAGTGACTTCCCCAAGTCATGCAAATTTGTTTTATGTCTTAACTAAGTCATGTAAATGAAATCTTCCATTCTCACTGCTGTGCATGTAAGATTTATACTTCCGTAGTCATGCAATGCACAATTCACTCTCCTCACTCCATTTAAATTCAATTTCCAATTTAAATCTTGTTATTCAATTTTCATGAAAATGCCATTATAACTTCCCCAATTTGTGTAAATATGTACTTCTTCCTTTCTAAGGATTTTAAAGTTGCTTAAAAATTCTCTGATGAATATTTGTAAATATAAGAGAAGTAAGAAAGCAAAAATTAAGAAAGATCAATATTTTATTTATTTATAGCTACCAAAAGAGGAGAATACCAAAACATAAATCCCATATAAGGAAGAAGAAATTTTTAAAAAGGAGGAAGGGACTATATCTATTTTATTTATTTTAACTTACCAATGAGGAGGTCATACAAATCAAATTTGGAATGGAATAACAAAAATCAGACTTAATTTTATTTTTTTCACTTGCTACAAAAGGGATGTATAGCCATAAAATGATGCTCAGAGAGATAAGGTGAATAATATATAAAATATAGCTCTAAATTATTTTCATTTTCCAAAAATTAGTATAGGGCTTTATGGCCATGTAGCAAGGGGAAAAGGAGAGAAAATTAAAAAATATAAAATCGCTAATCATTTTTTATTAATTTTTGGCTACATGAGCAAATCATACAGTACCATATAGTCCATAAGGGAGAGAGAGTTAAATCAAAAATTTGATTTGCTTCTTGCCAATATGTATGGCACAATCATTAGCAAGGAGGGTTTGGTAAAATAAAAAAAATACTTGTTTATTTTTTTCCAAGTCATTAAGGAAATTATATGACCCATTATGGGTGTGGGATTTTAAATTAATAAATAAATAAATTAAATTGTATATTTTAAATTTATTTTTTTCCATTATGGAGAAGCCCATATGGTCATATGTCAGAATGAGAGAGAAAAAGACTTGGACTAGTGAGTTAGTTTGGTAGTGGATTTTTATGTTACATAGAGGTTTGGGCATAATCGATCATGAGGATTTACATGGTTATAAATTTGATTCATGCTTAATATTATGATGTAAATTATTATTCATATTATTTATGGATGGAACAAATTGAGTTGAGATACCATTATCAATTGTCATCAAGATAAGAGTTATTTTACAAGGGATAATAATGATTGAGGTTTGTTTATCTACAAACAACCTCAATGAGTGTCTTATTGTAATATTATCGAGTAGAAGCTCTATATGCTAGGATCTATTAGATTTTTTTCAAAATCAAGGGGAATGTCAAATAAAATGTATAGTACAATTATAGGCATTATATATGGGATATATGGAGGTATTAAAATTTGTGGGGATGTGTTTCCTATTTCAACATTGTCTGATCATGTTTTATGGTTTAACAATTTACACAAATTAATATTATGTTTATGCTTGGGGAACTTAGTGGTACAAATGACTATTCTCTAGTTGAAGCCTTAAACAAGGGAAGGTGTGAAAACTAGTTGTTGCTTGGGCTAGTGGCACTGGTGTACACCTCTTTAAGTTAGAATTATAATTTGGTCATGGAGGTGCTAAAAGTAGAGGCGACAACATTTAGTGGTGATAAATTTGTTACTCTCTTGCATGATATTGATATGTGTGAATGATAATTCAATAAACCACCAATCAGGCCAATTACAACACACATGACTCTGGTGAGTGATCAATATTAGGCATTATAAATTGAGCATGTGATTAGGAAGCTACTAAATGATTTTTTGTCATGTATTTTTGTTACATTCTTATGCTCGTGAATCAAGTTATGTTAATCTTCAAATCATCATATATGAGTTCAAGAGGCCTTTATTGAATATTCTAGATAGAATATTATCTAATAAAAATTTGTAAAATGTAATGGTTATAGTTCATATAGAAATACCTACAATATTAAATGTCTTGGTTGATTAGTGGAACATGAAAATGTAAGTACTTGTGAGAGACAATGATATGGGCAAGGAAGTTGCATTTGAAAGTAAGTCTCTAAATGATTAAGTGAAATGTTGTATAATGGACTAAAAATTTTAATGGATATGCACAAATTGGGTTTGTGGAAAAGGACTTGGAGTTAGATTTAATATAATTGTAAATGCAATTGTCTGGCATCCATTTGGTTTGGTTGCTTTGGTGTTCATAATGTAGTTTTAATATTTCAATGACATGGAACTAGAATTCTAACTAAAATTCTAGGTCATAAAGAGATGATGAATTGCATGGAGTGGATTCAACAAAATAATTATATTTTCAAAAAAAAAATTCATTGGAAAAACTAGTTCATGCTTTATGGACATACAAATGGATGTCCCAGCTTGACAATGGTTTGTCAGGAATCAAAAGATTGAATATCAATATCATGTAGTTTGAGATTTGGGTGAAATAAAATTTGGAGTAATTAATCTTGGTAGGTTTAGATTTACTGTATTTTATAATGAAATTTTTACTCTAGGGGATGCTTGGTTGAATTGTCATCAGCTAGGTAGAATGGATGCATGTTTTTGTGGTTGCTCACTAGGAGTGCATATTAACAAAATTTATTGTTACACTTTTGTAGGTTGTTCAAAAACATCAACATAATTTTGCACCTTTAAAGTGATGTATATTGTAACTTCAAATTTGCACTTTTACATGGAGTGCAATTACATCAACCCACTTTTATACCACTTAAGTGGTGCATTTTTGTAAAATTATTTTTGCACCTTCTAAAATGCAAAAAATGTGGCTATGCACCATAACCACCTTATTTATTTATAAATATGAGTGTTAGGTTAATTATGGAGGGGGGGTTGAGAAATAGAATTATAAGACATATTTTTGGAAGGCATTATTATATTATAACTCAACAAAGATCAATCCAAAGGAAGAAATTTACAAACTATGTGTTCATATATTCTTCATGAATTATAATTTTGTGTATAAATCATTTGTATTCAAATATTTGCTTTCAAAAAAATTTCATAATTTTTATCAATTAGTCTTACTGTGTAAATTACACAATAGAATTTAATTTTGAATCCATGTCTGCTATTTCCATAAATTAAAATCTCGGTGGGGTTTAAATAATATTTTAATTATCTTTTACGGGTATTAAATATGGTATGGTTGTCTTAGTTTGTTATCATTATCAAATAATGATTTCATTGTTTGTTTTACACTCCTTAGGGTGTAATTATGTCTTTACCACCCATTGAATGAGATAGATTTCAATGAGGATAATGTTCCTCCCTCTTGGGCTATTCTAGTGAATCTATGTGTTTAGTCACCTAGAGTCATCCTTCATCTTCCTCAGGGTTATTTTAGTTATTTTTGTGTTTAACTAGATAAAATCATACCGTTATACCTTTATCCCTTTTCTACTCATTTACATCATTCCTCATTTCCTTTCTATGTCCTTTTTGTGATTCTTGGTCAAAAGTATGAAACCCCCAATAGAAAACACTTGTTCGTCTAATTTTCACTTTTTGGCTTTCAATAAACTAGCTCCACCTATTAATAGGAGAGGTAATTTTTCCCTTCATTTTTGACTAACATAAGAACTCAATTCCCACACTATTGACTCAAAGTCACCAATTTGTCCCCTTGACAATTTTTTGAGCTAACACTTTCCAAGAGAGGTCGTACGGCCCAAAGAGGAGAAACAAATATGATAAAATTTATTTGTTTTATTTTTCAAATTTCCAAAGGAGTCCATACATCCATACATCCCAATGATGGAGAGGTAAAATGTGAAATAAAAAAGGGATAATATAATTTTAATTTGTTTTTTTAGCCCATAAAGAGGGCTATATGGCCCAATGAAAGGAGTTATAAAAAAATTGAAAAAAAAGGATTTTTTTTTTTGTTTATTTCTAGTCATCAAGTATGAGATACTCATTTTCCACTAAAGGACACATTTTTTTATGATCCATTATGAATACTATTGGAATTAGATTTGGTTTGGGTTTAAGTTGGATGATGAAATGAAAAAGGTAGTTGTTGATGAAGAGGTCAAATATACACTTGGTATAAGAGCTAGTAAAGAACGTATAGGCCATGAGATTGATCTCATGGTTTATGGTAACCATCTCATTAAGGTAACCTGATAGCTTGAAGAATTATAGTTATTTTAGACTATATTCTATCTTCCTCAAAATTTGGATGCTAAGTTAAAAATCTTTGAAGCTTTATCATATGTCCTAGGTCAAGTTAGATTTTCAACATTAAATGATGATCATCAAAGATTTTGTTTATATAGTGAATTATTATTAAATTTAAGGAAAAAATTGTGAAAATCATGTGGTGAATGCAATTATCAAATATTCTCTAAAGATGAGGACTAATGAAGAAAACATGGATTTTGTTGGCACTAATTGCATTAAAGATTGTGCCACATGGTAATCCAACAATTATCTCATAGGAGTTTTTGACAAAGAGAGAAAAACCCTAAAGTTGGTACCAATCTTTGGAGTGAGGGATTTTAGAATGGATGAAAGAGTGTGAGGTGTGGATTATAATGTGGATGAGGAAGGTGATGTAGAGGAACTGACTATTATAGAGAAGAAATAAATATATTGACTTATTGTAAATACTTTTAGGATACACAAGAGTTATCTATAGGCAAAGCATCTTGAAAATTAAAAATTAAAGGAAGAATCTCTAAGAGACTAGACTTTAATAAAAAACATTTATGCAGAAATTATGAAAAATATGATTGTCTTGACAAATGAACAACCAACTTACTTAGGTGTACCAATTTCAACTATTGTAGAGCAAGGATATGGTGTGGGTGTTGTTATTTCATTATTGTGGTTCAAATATAGTATTCCATGATATTTTACAAAGTTAATTGAGATATGTATCATGTTTTGTGTTGACCATGGGCCATGTGTATCTAGTGCACATAATGCAATTGTAATAGTGATAGCAAGGAAGGATCTAATCTCAAGTCTTGTTTCAGGTCTTCTTACTATCAGCCCAATATTTGGTGGGGTTTTTGATGATATTACATGATAATTTAAATAATAATATGAAAAATATCTATCACCTTATGAATTTTTTAAAGGGATAAAGAAGAAAAGTATTCATGTGCCAAGGATTGGTCATAAGATCATGAGGTGAGACAACCATGATAAAATAATAGAGATCCTTAAATTATATGCACACATACATTTTATTAAGTAATAAAGTACATGGATTATGATGTACAAGTGGAAACCTGCAATATTTCCAAAGTAAAAAAATTTGGTCTTGAATGTTGATGGTGTAATAGGGTCCCTTTTCCTAGACCTCCTTATTGGTAGTGGAAAGTTTACCCAACAAGAAGATGAAATATTTTGCAATTTATAGTTGAAATTTTTTAAAGTGCAAACTCATAAATGTAATTCATGAAAATGCATTATGTCAACTTTGTAAGTCATGATTCCTAATTTCACTTGGTGTAAAAAATATAATTTCACCACTGCACTTTTAAAGTCATGTAATTTCTCTTTTACACTCTTGCATGTGGTGCAATTACACCAACTTATTTTTACACTGATTAAGTGGTGATTATTTTGTTAAATCACTTTTACACCATCTATATCATAAAAAGTGTGGTTATGCATGGTAAACACCTTCCCACATTATAAATATGAGTGTTAGGCTTATTATAAAGTGTATTTTTAAAAAATATAACTTTGAGACATATTTTTGGAAGTTGAGATTGTAATAAAACTCAATAAAGATCAATATAAAGGAGGAGATTTGCAAACTATGTGTTCAAATTCTGTTCATGAATTATGATTGTGTATGATTCATTTGTATTCAAATATTTTATTTCAAAACTTTTCCATAACTATTATCAATTAGTCTTAATGTCGAGATTTCAAAATAAAATTTGTTTTTGAATCTATATTTGTTATTTCCACAAATGTGAAATCTTGATGGAGTTTAAGCAATATTTTTATTATCTTTAATAGGAAAATATGGTTTGGTTGTCTTTGGTTTGATACAAATATCAAAAAATCATCTTATTTTATGTTTTTCACTCCTAAGGGTGTAATTATGTCTTTACCACCCATTGAATGAAAGGATATTTCCATGAGCATAGTGTTTCACCTTCTTGGGTTATTCTAGTAAAACTCTATGTTTAGTCACCTATAGTCATCCTTCATCTTCCCTGGGGTTATTTTAGAAACTTTTGTGTTTAAATGTATAAAATAATCCCATTCTACCTTTCTTCCTTTTCTTCTTATTTCCATCATTCCTCTTATTTTCATTTTCTACACTTTTTGGTTAAAAGTACAAAGCCGCCACAAAAAGAATTTTGTTGTAAATAGTTTTGAATAGATATTCCCCTTCTTTCCCCTTATTTATATTTCAATAAAATTATCTCTTCCTAATAATAGGAGAGGGAATTTATCCCTGAATTGCTAGCTAATGTAAGGACTTAGTTCCCACACTGTTGACTCAAAGTCACCAATTTGTCCCACTAACAAATTTTTAAGCTAACAAGTTTGTTTGATATGTGATTTTATTAGGTGAAATTATTTAATTATATTTGATCATATTTGGTTTTATACTAATTCAATACAAGGGATATAATCAAGACACACAATCAATGCAAATATGACTTAACCAAGTAGGATTATAGTTGTCTAGTGACCCACTAAAAATACCTCAAAAGGCATGTGGTGGGATATTATTGGGAATGTTGTGTTCTTGACACCACTATCTATCTACAATAAAGAGGATCATATACTACACTAAAATAGAGTTATCTATGGGTGTCATATATATACCTTTCAATATGTTTAGGTCCAAATTTGTGTGGCAAATGTGTTGTCTATGACTTGGGTATTAGTGGGATGAAACTACCTCATTTCAAAACACTGGTAAAATGTATGATAGTTTAGATAATAATGATAACTCCCTTTAAATTTATAACCCACTAGAATATATGTTTTTTCTCATGCTAAGTGATTAAATATTAGTCAATTGACCCTATAAATATAAAATAAAGTAGGTTCATATTATTTATTATTCCCAAGATTACCTTGAAATGCAATGGAAGATCATATTTAGCATGTCCTAGGGTAACACAACTTATCTAGTCCACTTTTAATTCCTAAGTTTGCCTTACATCATGAGGGAAGAGATTACATGATGTGTAGATCACACACAAACAAGATGCAAAAAAGAATAAGTAAGATTTATTGATTGATTAGCTAATGAGATTGATTATATTGATGTGTATTTGGTTTTATTGAATGATACTAGACAAACAAACCTATAAGGCTAAAATTTAGTAGTTTTCTTAAAAATAAGCCTTTGAAAAGTGATACC
This sequence comes from Torreya grandis, assembly GCA_037957365.1. Classification (NCBI taxonomy): domain Eukaryota; kingdom Viridiplantae; phylum Streptophyta; class Pinopsida; order Cupressales; family Taxaceae; genus Torreya; species Torreya grandis. Next base: position 1,784,090 of record JARHVA010002629.1, read on the forward strand.
TACTAAAAAAGGGTTAAGAGCATGAAAAACACCAAATATCAGTTCTAAAAGTCAAATATTTAATATTAGGGATGTTTATCTTACAAATTGGGGCCTCAAATATGATGACACCATTTTGAAATACATAAACATGGCCAAAATCATATATACACCACCAAAGATGCAAAAATTGTGACATTTATGAAAAACACTAATATTTGTTCATGTTTACATCCATAATTTTTATATATTAATTTTGTACAAATAGAGGTCAACTGGACACCTGAGTCAAAGTTATTGCCTTTTTAAGATAGTTTTTAGATTATAAATTTAGTACGTAGATACCATTCTACAATACACAGTCACTAATAGAAATAAATAAATTCCAATAATTACACAAACATTAGATGTCTATGTAAAACTCCAAAATAATATAAATAGAATGACACATATGCTACCAAAATAATGAAGACACTAATGGAATCATGAAAATGTTATGAATGACACAAAAATCATGATGTCTATTAAAAAAAAAGGTAATTGTTCAAATAACTCTTATATTATTCTTTACTATGTAGACATTACTTTTTATAACATAAATGCCATTTGTTAGAACATAGACATTGAGACTTACAAAAACAAGATTTTGAATCCATAATGACAAATTTAACCTAATTTTGACCCTAATTTAATTCTAATTGATTATTATCTATAGAACCTACCCTAACACATAATATTGAGCCAAAAAACTATGGTATCATGGTTTCTAATTAGCCGTACCAAATGTATGCATGTAAAAATGTTTGAGCAATAAATAAACGATAGAATTCAAAAAATAATGTAAGTTCCCTAATCTAACAAATGAAATTCACCTTCAATGAGAAAAAAGGGAAATGTAAATACCTTCACTTACCAATGAATATTATCCCTTTGATGTATGAATATTGTTGATTCTCGGTGCTCAATGAAACTCACACAAAAACTTTGGTAGCATGTCCGTTTGTCATGCTTGATTTTCTTTATAAAGGTTAATGATGGATTTAAACTAGTTGGATATCCTTAAGGCTCTAAGGATTTATTAATAGTTTTACATGGTCTCATTAGGCTACCATTGATTGATTGAAGTGAGGGAGAAGAGCTCAATTTATAGAGTTTTGGCATGAGGAATGGATGGTGGATCTTGAACCAAGATCAAGGGATAGAAATGATTCAAGTATGGTGTATTTGATCATAAATGGAAGATTTTGTATGGGTATTGGCATACCATGAATGGGGAGTGGTGGAGTTACACCTTTGTCCCCTTGCCTTAGATTTTGGGAGTTTTAGAAATGATGTCATTGATTTGAGATGGAAAGGTGATGTAATGATATTTGATTTATGGATTTAGATATTATGAAATTATATTTCCACGGATTTTAAGATTAGACTAATCAACTAGATAATATTATTAGCTAGTTAATCAATCCAATTTAATTTATGTGGTATTGTCAAAGTTCCAGTGTAATAATATTAATCGATTTAAAGGTGGGTGATATGAACAATGATGTATTGTCTAGGGAAGTTGATGATGGAATCAATATTGACTAGGGGCAGACAAGGATGGACTAGGAATAAAATACTGATGATTAGTGATGAAATAGAGAAACTAGGGTTCGATATGGATGGTAGAATTAGAGTTTAACATAGATGAAGGGATTAAGGATGAAATGGTGAATGCATAGGGGTTCAATATGGAATTTGATGATGAAAGGTTGGTGCTAACATAGAAGTGGTAGTTTTTAGGTGTTTACAAAATTTATGCTTCAACTCTCATAGATTACTCTTTTAGAATATTTGAATGATGGAACCATGAGTTTCAAAAGAATTAAACATGGTAGGAAAAAGGATGGAACCACCAAATGTGGCTCACTAAAGTGAAACCATAGATGTTGAGTGTCACTAAACTCTAACTAGATATTTAGTAGAAATTTGAATAATTGGGAATTTAGTCTAAGATTTTTGGTAGATAATACATTGATCTTAAGTGTATACTTTACCCATAGGCAACTATGTAATTATTGGTAAAAAAATATAAAATAGAGTAATTGATGAGTACACCATTGGTAATTTATTTAAGATTTATTCTTTTAAACTAAATTAATAATGATTCCTTATTAATCATGTAATCTCACCATTAAGGCTATACTTTTGGTAAAGTATTATTTAATGTTTGTTAAAAACTCAATGATCAAATGATCATGTTGGAATAGAAACTTTTTATTTATTTATTCTAACCCTTATGAATAAGTGTTTATAGATTCAATAAATCCATATAATATATATCTCTTATGTTAACTATTGTGGTAGACCATCTCATTACCATGATGCGCACCTTCTACTCCATTAATTGTGTGTAAAGTGAAATTATCATTGTGATGAATAAACTATGTCCATATTAATTAATATAACCTTAAATTTATGGTTAAAAATTATAATTTAATTGATTGTGACTTATAGCTTAATCAAGAATGGAACAATATAAATCTACTAGACCATGTGAATTTCCACAAATCAAATAATGATTATCATTGGTCATAGCACACTAGCATGGAGTTTAAAATATTTTGATTAAAAATATTCTTATGAGATCCTCTCCAAAAAAAATAATATCTTTGTTTTATAACCATTGTAAATTATGGTATAGATTTTAGGCATTTAGAGGCATTCGTTGTTGACGAGCTTAAGTTGCAGAGGGAGAAAGACTTGATGAGGTTAACTGTTGTGCCTTGTGTTTACTATTAGAAATTACAAAGGACTCCTAAATTTTATGTCATAGAGACTAATCATAAGTACCACAAGTGGATGAAAAAAATTCCATACTCAGCCCAAAAATATTACTATAATTAGTCATTCATGTATGAGATTTGATGTTAAACAGATATCCTAACCTTAAAAGTAAAAAAAATAGTGGTTTGACTTTTATGGGTTATGATATTGGTATAAGAGCTTCAGCTCTAAATAATTATAAGTTAAGGTAAGGTTCACTTTTTTGTTGGACCATGTTGTACTTACAACATAATTTTTTCCTTCCATTAACCAAATGGCACAATATCACACTTTGTAAATTCTGAGATGATGGAAAACATCAACTTTATTTTGAAACTTGTAATTAAAGGAATTTTGGAAATTATTTGGTTCTTATTTTGATCTTTACCCATGGATTTGGTGTAGTCAAACCTTCTAAAAATAAAATTACATTAGGGAAAGTTGTACTTGCTTAATTTTGGCTTGTATAGGTAGGTCAAAAGGAGGCAAGGTGATAAAAGTATTTCTCTTATAATTAAGGATAACTTATCAATATTCATTGATGGCTTGTATGAGTAAGACATAACATAATGTTTAGGTTATGATTTCCTTGGGAAGTATATGGGTATGGCTCAAGCTTAGAAGGATAAGTAAGGGATAAAAATTGGTTTGTTTGGGGCAAATCAACAAAGTTTTGGGGATCTCTGTATAATAATTAAAACCATGTAGATGAATAGTCACTATGACTTGCTATAGATCTATTAGATACTTAGTATCAAATTTGTTGGGAATAATATTTTTAGTAGAAAGCATGGTCCTATGTTAAATATCCATAAAAATATTTTGTCCACATCATATAAAATGTTGGTCATAGCCAACCAAAAATATTTACATGGAAGTGTTGGAACTTGTAGGATTTAGTTTAGAAAAGATATTTTCAATGACATCAATGCATGGTTTAGGCATAATCATGGTGATATCTTAAATAATAATTAAAAATAGTTATTTAGGCTTGTTTCATACTATGGTTACTTATGATGTCATGTAAAGAATAATTTTGGCAAATAAGCAGGTTCATAAATGCCTGCCACTACTAGTTTTCTAGTTGACACAACCAAATGTTTACAACTATTGTGATCGATAGTTGGTTATAAGAACCATTATTGAATGTGATATGGGATAAAAATTTATTATTTTAATAAAGATAGTATATTGATATAATGTTTAGTTAGATTTTATGGGAATGTAATTGGTGCAATTAGTTGAGATGGTAAATTATTTTAATGCAAAGTTTTGTTTTGTAATTGTAATTAGGATTAGTATGGAGGTAATAACATTTGTCCATAAAAATAAAATAAATTGGTAGTTATGTTACAATAAAAATATGAGATTATTTCTTAATGAAACACAAAATGATCCCTTGTGTTGTAATTTTTGACAGAGCTTATAAGTTATTACTTGCTAAAACTCAGATATGTGATGAATGTTAGGAGCTAGTTAGCATTGATAATGAAGAAATGATCAAAGGAAAGTAATAACTTATGTTTAAAAATGATATTATGTAAGAGTGATTTTTAATTTATTTTAATCATGACAAGAATATTGTGTTATTTTTATGCTTGGAAGGAGCAACATCAAGTCTTAATCAGTTAGTATGAAAAACTTGGGTACCCCTCATTAAATATTTGATGTGAGGTTGGCTAAATGCCCTAAAATGAATAATATTTGATGCTGGTATTGGATTCCATGGAACATAATGATCTCAAAAATTTGTGGAGATCATGTTTGAAAATTGAATGGTTTCATGTGAATGTTTTCATGCCTTCTCCTGTGTCTGATGTGATTAGTGCAAGGCATTGAATTAATCAATGGATGAAAATTTCTTAGAAGAAAGGTAACCATGGAAACAAGGGTTACTATATATTTTCATAATTATATGATAGATGTATATTGAGTTTATGAACATGGAATAAATATTATAGAGATTAATTCCACACTAAACAAATAATTATGTTAAAAACCTGTTTGGTTTGGGATTATTATAATTATTGTAATAATTTTGTAGGTTTGTGTGATGACACCTCTATGCAGTAAGAAGAATTAATAACACAAAATTATTTCATTTATTAGATTGATATTCTTAATTTAAATTTCTCAATTAAATTATGGAAATCTCTGGCTAAGTATGGGCTAGTGTTGGTGTTGAGGGCAAGTATGCTTGAAAAATAAAGGGGCCAACTTCCTACATTTGATTTCTTACGCACTAGGATGACACATTTTTAAGGGAGAGGGGATGTCATATCCTCAAGTTTACTCACATTTAACCAAAAAAGAAAAATAAAATAGAGTTATGATATTCACCTTAATTTACTTTTACTCTTTTTGATCATCAAGGGATTGTCACATTTTGTTTCAACACTTATCATTGGCTTGTAACCAATTGTGCTTGATATGTTTGTGTTGAGATTCATTGCTAATGGAAAATACATTTGAGTTTATATAAAAAAATAAACTTAGGATTCTAACCATTTTAGGTTTACATATTATTTCACTAATTAAATTTAAAAGAAAAACATGTGTAAATATATAATTTTGTTGATAAATTACATTGGTACCTTGAGCCTTATTGAGGTATTAGACAATTTATTTTTATAAAAATACTAGGCTTGAGCTTGTTGAATTGTATTAAGGACCTTAAGTGGGATAAATATTTATGTTTGACTTCCTTTATAGGAACATACTAATTATTATATTAACCTTTTTAGTTAAACATTATATGGTCTTTAGACTTAATTCATATTTTTATGAAATCACTATTTGAAAAAAAAATTCATGGTTGATTGAGGTTAATATTTATAGAAATCTAATGTCAAGTCAAAGACCTTGTAAACACAATGATAGTATTAATTTGACACTTGGTTTATCCTAAACACCAAATTTTTTGATTAGGGTATATGGAAGATCTTGTGAGTGATCATTCAATCCTTGGCATGGATGCAAGTTAATTGGTAAGTTGAAGAATAATGCAGATGGAATTTTGGATTGTTTGTAGTATGGGGGTAATTATGATAAATGTGGAAACCATTCTGAAACCCAACACCATAATTACATTAATTCCATGTGTAATAACCATGGGAACCATGGAAAGATATAATGCCAAGTTTATACCCTTCCCACACTCATCAAAATCAAATTGGAGTTTTATGCATTAAGGCTTTGACTCTTGAGCAAGCTATGATTGAATTATGGATTGGTTGTGAAGATACTAAATAGCGTATGAAAAGTTGGAGAAAATCTAAAATCTAGTCTCAAATCTAGGTATGTTATCTTCTCCTTATTAAGTTATATACATTAGCTAATATAAAAAGTAATGTGAAACTATGTAAGAGAAAGGGACATTTAATGACACAATGCAAAGTGAAGCAAACAGGAAGGATGGATGATTCCCAGGTTGAAGGGGAGGATCAATCTCCCAACCATATAAATAATAACATGCAGGAAAAGAGAGCAATGTGGAAAATCTTGACAATACAAAAAAGGTAGAGGAGGAGAAGGGTAAGGAGGATATCACTGGTAGGGAGGGGAAAGCTATCCCAAAGGATTAGTCTCTCAACCACAGAAAGAATAACATGCAAGGAATAGAGAGAAATGTGGAAAATCTTGACAATACAAAAAAGTTAGAGGAGGAGAAGGGTAAGGAGGATATCACTAGTAGTAGGGGAAAAGTTTTCCCAAAGGAAAATGTAATAGATGATAGTCAGAAGGCTATATTAAACATAACCAACACTCTGGACAAACAAACTAATATGTCTGAGGAAGGCGAAAGAGGTAATCATCTAATAGAGGAAGATAATGTAGAAGACAAAGTTATAAGAGATAAATAGGAAGAAGTAACTCTAAGAATGTATCTTACTAAATGAAAAGTAGACTTACAGTTAAACACAGACATTTTCCATGCTTTGGAAGTCAGAGACCAAGTAGGAAACTATTTAACAATAGGTGAAACGGGACAAAGTGGTAGTAATGAACAAGAGGAATGGGTTACCCCAAAGAAAAATAACTGAAAAGGTAAAAAATTGGTAGATGTTGGCATTGAGCCCAAACAAGGGAGACCAACCCTAAGGGAAACAAGACAAAGGGAGATTGCTAGGGAGATTGCCAGTGGCAGATAGAAAACAATGGAGACCCAACCTCTCAAACCCTCTAAATGAGAATATTATCTTGGAACCTAAGGGGATTTAATAGTCCCTCAAAATAGTATGAGGTTAAAAACTACATTTTAGATGATAAATTAGATATTCTATTACTCCAAGAAGTCAAGATGAATGAGGAGAGTTTTAGGAAAATTGATGACTACATATGGCCTAAGGTGACTTTTTGCATTAGTCCAGCTGAAGGGGCTTCAGGGGGGATTGTAAATATGTGGAATAGTGCTAAAATCTAGGGCTCTCTTATGGCTTATAACAAGAATTTCTTGATTATCAATTTCTCTATGAAATCTTTGAACTAGTCTTTGATCAATGTCTATGGACCGAATAACAGAGCTTTGAGGAAGAAATTATGGATAGACTTAAGTACTTTCAGGAATAATCCCTAGAACACTAGATGGATGTTGGCTGGAGATTTTAACACTCCTCTATACCCTTCTAAAAAACAAGGTGGGATTATGGATTATTTGGACATCATGTTTAACTTTGCCAAATTTATCAATGATTGGGGGTTATTGGATATAGAACTACAGAACCAAAATTTTACCTAGTCAAATAGAAGAAGAGGAGATTAAATGATTTAGGTTATGTTAGATATATTTATTATTTCAAGTAACTGGAATAATTATCATAATATGCATGTGTAAGCCTTTCCTTGAACCATGTCTGATCATTGCCCAATCTTCCTCAGTTGGAGAGAACAGGGGCAATCTAGACCTTCCCCATTCCACTTTGAAGCTATGTAGATGAAACACCAAGACTTTAGACAAATAGTGGCCCAATGGTGGAAAATTCATATTCAGGGGACTCCTATGTTTAGAATAGTAAAAAAACTTTAGCATATTAAACAAGAAGTCTATGGATGGAATAGATACAGCTTTAGGCAGGTCTTTCAATAGAAGAAAAATATAGTGGGGAAACTCAAAGATATTCAACAACTAATAGATCAAGGAGATGACTCTGAAGATACTTTAGAAGAAGAGAAGGTCCTATCTTCTGAATGGAAGAATCTTATGGAAAGAGAAGAGGTTTTCTAGAAATAGAAATCTCATGTCTAGTGGCTTAAAGAGGGTGATAGGAACACTGCCTTCTTTCATCTCGCAGCCATGAAACATAGGAAAGCAAACTCAATAACTAAGCTTGTGCTAGATAATGATGACATTATAACCAAATATAATGAGATAGGGGAACAAGCCAAGGCTTTCTTTTAGAATCTACTCACTGAAGAACATAATTAAAATGATAGACTTATGAACCAATTCATTGATAAAGTCCCTTGTTTGATAATAGAGGAAGATAATCTAGAAATGTTAAAGCTTATATCTGAGGAAGAAGTCCATGCTATTTTAAATTCCATGGGTGCATTCAAAGCCTAAATCCTGGATGGCTTTCCTCCTATATTCTTTCAAGAATATTGGGAAATAGTAGGAGCAGATCTCACGGCTGCTGTTCATGATTTTTTTAGATCGGGTAAACTTTTGAAAAAAGCTAATAACACCTTCATAGTACTTGTGCTCAAAAAGTACAACCTACACACCTTATTGATTTCAGGACCATTAGTCTATGCAACACTATTTATAAGTTATGTACCAAAGTGTTGGTTATGAGGATTCAACCTTTACTAGACAAAATTATTTCTCTTGCTCAAAAAGGTTTTATCTCGGGTAGGCAGATTCTTGATGCTATAATAACCACACATGAGACTATTCACTCCATGGATAAGAGAAGAATCCATAGTATGGCTCTTAAGCTAGATATTTTTTAAGCTTATGATAGAGTCGCATGGACCTTTCTATTCCAAGTGATTAGAAAATTTGGGTTTAATGATAAAATGTCTCACTTGATATGGAACACTGTCTCTTCTGCAAAATTCTCAGTGCTGGTAAATGGTGTACCTAGAGGGTTTTTCTCATCTTTGAGAGGAATTCATCAAGGATACCCTCTCTCCCCATACTTATTCATCATTATGGTAGAGGCACTAGGAAGATACATACAAGCAGATATAGCCTCAAAAAAGCTTGTGGGCATCAGACTTGCCTCCTCCCTCCATCCTATGGTGGCGCAACAGTTTGTGGATGATACCATCTTCTTTGGCATATCATCAGTGATTGAAGCTAGAAGATGGAAGAATATCTTAAATAATTATGCCATAGAGTTAGGGCAAAGGATAAATTTCCAAAAAAGCAATGTGTATTTCTTCAACACTCTTAATGACCTCAGACATATAATCATTGATATATTAGAATGTGCTGAAGCTGCTTTACCAGCCACCTACCTAGGTCTCCCACTCATGGTTAAAGAGGTATGTCCTAGTTTTTATAATGTCATTGTGGAAAGAATGCAGAGGAAACTTTTGAGTTGGAAAGGGAAAATACTCAATAGTGTTAGTAAACTGCAACTTCTTCAGGCCTTGCTATAAGGTATTCCTACATACTTCCTGTCTCTTTTTAAAATTCCTACGTATTTTGCTGATAAACTAGAATAGATCCAAAGGAAATTTTTATGGATAGGGGTGGAAGATAAATAGAGAATATCATTAGTCAGATGGGAAAAAGTGTGTCTTCCAAAATCTCATAGAGGACTCAATATTAGGTTTATCAGGAACATGAACAAAGCCCTTCTCTCAAAAATCAGTTGGAACCTTATCCATAAAAATAATGATTAGGGGGAAATAATGTATGCCAAATACATGAATAGCATTGATGATTCCAACTTTCTTCAACAGATGGGATTACCCTAGGGATTTGTGATATGGAATAAAATGCTAAAAAGTAGAAACCTTCTTAAACATGGAATTAGATGGAAACTTGGAAATGGTTGGCATATTAAATTCTAGGATCATATCTAGTTAAAGGACAAGGCTCTCATCACATAGGGTAACTATGGAGAGATTTCTAACTTGGCTACTCAATTTTTTGGAGACAGAGTTAGTGATTATATGGAAAATAACAATGAGATAAGGAGCTGGAAAAATCTATTGGACTACTGTGATCACCAGCCTGAGCTTTTCCCTAGCACGTAGGAGATCTAGTAGTGTGTTTAAGAGATTAGAATCCCTCTCTTCCCCTGAGAGAATGAACAATACTGGTGGCCAGATAAGAATGGATCATTCTCTATTAAATCTACTTACTCACTACTCATTCTTGAATCTTAGAATAAAGATGTATGGAAAATGGTCTGGAATCATAAACTTATTCCAAAAATTAACATGTTCTGGTGGGCCGCTGCTCATAACAAAATCTTAACTTAGGATAACCTTCAAAAGAGAGGGTTTACCTTGGTTAACACATGTTTCTTGTGTGGTTTAAAAGAGGAATTAGTTTCACCCTTTTTATCCACTGTGATTTTGCCCAAGAATTATAGAGCATAATACTTAATAACTTTGGTATTGAATAGGTCTGTAATTATGACCTCAAAGAAGTAATTCTTAGCTAGAACCCAACCTTCACACATCCTTGGCTTTTGGAATTATGGAAGAAAACTCTTCCATGTTTGAGCTAGATTTTATGGAAAGAGCACAACCAAAAAAATTTTAGGGACACTACTAGAAATGCATCTCAGGTGTTCCACTCCTTTGTTAAGACCATTATGGAAAGTGTCACAACAGCTCATATTCATGTTGTAGATAAACGCCTATCTCAAATTGAAAACAAAATTATAGCCAAATGGAAGGTTTTAAACTAGATCCCTGGGTATGATAACTCTAAAATGCTATAGAGACTAAATACTAAATGGATCCCTCCAAAGCCCAACTAGATGAAACTCAACTTTGATGGGGCATCCAAATTAGATGGTAAAGCTAGTGGAGGAGGAATTATAAGGAATGATAAAGGATGGATTTCTACTATTTATGTTGAAGCAATGGCTCTTTTATGGGGGTTAAAGTTGGCTATATCCTTAGGAATAAAGAACTTGAGTATACAAGGTGGCTCTAAAATGGTCATAGATGCAGTGAATAAAGCATCAAATGTTGGAATTAAGCTAAAGGACATCATTATAGACATCCAATTTCTCTTGCAAAAGTTATTTGGAGTAGAGTTTTCCCATATTTATAGAGAGGGAAACAGGATCAACGATGCTTGTGCCAACCTTGGTCAACAATTTTAGGTTGGAGGGTGTGGCAACAAGGTGCTCATATTCCCTTAAACATTAGGGATATTATTCAAAAGGAGATGACTTGTCAAGAATGAGGTGCATTTATGACAAGGGTAGCTCTCGGAGGTGGTCCATTTAGAGAGGACCATCATGGATTATGGAACTTGATAACCTTGGTACTTGTTTAACAATCACTCATGACTCATCATATCATGAGCTTGAGGTGCATGAGTATCATCATGAAAATCAAGGGGAAATAATCTCCAAGCATGGGAGTAGACAATGTTAGCTTTGTAGGGTTTTTTGAATAATAAGCCATCACATCTTCATAGTGCATAAATGAAAAAAAGGGTTAGCAGCCATTTCAAAGTTGAAGGCTGAAATTAGGAACTCCACGATCTAGGTCTGCAAATACAAAATGGGAGGATATCATATTTAAACTGAACCTATCTCTTATTGTGAATTCAAAGACAATCTGTTGGTTTGTCATTATTGTAAGGAAGGGGGAATCAGCCCATATCTGGAAAGGCTTAATGGTTTTGATGAAAACTTGTCTGAGCAATTTGTGAGATCCTAGTTAAATAGGTGGATCACGGTGGGTAGAATTAGTTTTGAAATCTCTGAAAAGGTGATTTCTATGGCCATGACAATGTCCATGCAGGGTATAAAACTTCAAAGGAAAACCAAAATTATGGATCTTGTAAGCCACAAACTATTTTTGGGTGAGGGAGAAGAACTCATCCTGTACCAAGGAGGATTCAAGCATGCTAAACTTTTAGAGCCATGGGATGGGGTGTGCTTCATTCTCATGAAGTAATTCACACTCAAAGGTCAATTTACCAGGTTCTACAAATACCACCTCCCTTTGTTAAATCACTTTAGGTGTAATGTTGTTATTAGTTTCCCTTTTTACTTGCTCTCCTCTTTGGAACACTATGTCCTCAGGGTGAGAGCTAAAATGGCTAAGAAGCTGGATATGAACCCTATTCCCCTACACTAGGGGCTGATTTACTACGTATACAACTTTTATTGAGCCTTAGAACCCTCTAAGAATATCAAAATGGATAGTGGAGACATTCCTTCCAACCCGGTGTCGGGAAATGCTATTGATGAGTCCTATTTTTCCCCTACTTCTACCAAAACAAAAGATGCTTCTTTTTCCACCCATAAAGAGACCCCTGTTGATATGCCTAGCTCCTTTAAGAGCAAAAAGGGTAAGAAGAGAAAGGTTGATGAAGAGGAAGAAAATATTAGAGAGACCAAGGAGGGGACCCACAAAAATCTAGGTAGGGCCACAAGGGGCTAAGGTGGTAAATCTTACAAGTCTTCTAAAATTAACAAGGAAAGATTATCCTCTAGAGTTAGAAGGTCAGGGTAGATCACTGGTAAACCTGACCCAAAGGCTAGACTGATTGATTACTCAGAAAGTGCTTCGAAAGAGGCAACCCAAGAGGAAGAGTCTAAGGAGCTGGAAATACAAGAAATTTTGGAGGACACTGGAGGGAAGTAGGAGACTAGGGATTTTGAGGTTACTGAGGAGCATGGTGCTGACACTATGGAAACTACTAAAAATAAGGGGAAAATGAATGTCGAGGAAGTGGGTGAGGATATTGAGAATGAGGCTAATTGGAAAGCTAAAATTGGGGCCTTGAAGGATCGTATTTAGAGGCTTGAGCAGAATTTTGCCAAGGGAATCTGGAATACAATTCTCCTAAATATGTCTATGCTAAAAGAGGTGGGCAATATTGGGCATGCTGACAATGTGGAGAATACTGAGAAACTTAATGATCTTCTCAAATCAATGGTTATGTAAAGAGAGTCTTCTCTGACTCTAGTCTTTCCATTCCTTGTGTTTTGTTTCGGTGTCTATTGTTTCTCAGCTAGTGTCGTTGTCTCTCTGAAGGCATATTTTGTTTGATTGCCTTCTTGTATTTTTTGCTTTGTAAAGGGTTCGGCCCCTAGTTTCTCATCTTACCCTATAAAAAATAAGTAATGTGAAACTATGAATCAATTTAATATGCCATTAGGGTATAAACCCATATACATATACTTAGGTATACATATAGGAGGATTTATTCTAGTAGGGAATCAACAAGGCACTTTTAATAACCACTATCTATTAGGGTATTATATTTATTGTGGAAAAATCAAATAAATCCTGTTAAGATTACTACTACAAAATAACACCCTTTTTTGGAGAAACTAGTTTGTATCTATGGTATTTTTTTAGCATTATGCTTTGATTGTAAATTTTGGTTGTGTGGATAAATGAGTAAATAGCTGGTTTGAATTTGTGGTTTTTCTTTGAAACATTGCAATTTAATTATGTATATCAATTACATGGATAAAATGGCAGAAGTTGGTCTACATCTTTTGTATTTTCTTTTAGAATTATTCTATGTTTGTGTATCTTTTTGGTCATATTAGAAAAAAAGTGTTAAAACCTAGTTGTGCGTACATGAGTGGAATGGAGGTTTTTTGTAGAGTAAGTGATTCTATGATCAATTTAACTATAATAGTAACTATTTTTATTGATTAATTCTAGTATTCATATTTCATTTCAATTAAAAATCATCTTAAATTATAACATGAATGATGTAGTACCATTATTTTTGTGTTTAAATTTTACAAATAGTAATCTTTATAGTTGCTAAATAATAAGGTATATGTTTGTAGTTACCTTAGCACTAACATAGTATTTTGAGTTCATTATGATTATGTGAATTTAAATGGAGGTTATAACTCCTTTTGAAACTAGGTATATAATGTGAGTTTGTGATCCATGACAAAAATCATTTATTGATATTGACTATATATGAGTTGTTTTATGTTATAAAATTAACACAAATATCATTTTTTATTATTAAATAACTTACATTGGTCAATTTCATGAATGATGATTTGATGGTTATTGGTTCTAAAGTGAATTGGTACTTAAGCCAATGATGGTTGTACACATATGAAATGAATGAATGATGTTGTGGTTATAAGTTTTTTTATTTTAATTTGAATCTATGGTCAAGAATAATTTAGATCCATGTGCGCTATTCATAGATGATTGTTTGGTAAAGTCTATAAAGGGCATTCAAATTTTCAAATCAAATAGTATTCATTCCAACCTATAATATAATTTTGAGTAGATTTGAAATAACCTTCAAGAATTATTATTCAACTATGTTTAAACTCATATGATGTGGTATTTTTGGGTATAAAGGATTATAGTTTGTTTCATTCAAATTAAAATTAGTAAGTGGCTAAGACCTTCATTATGATGTGTTTTATTACATCACTTTAATTGGTTCTCTATGTATTAATGACTATTGAAGTTTATTAATATTCAATGATTTTACCATGATTGTTTAATAGTGTTTATATTCTTCCATTCATGATAATGGAAATGAAAAAATAATCCCACAATTAGTGGAATTAGAATTATTATATTATTGTTTAATTAACCTTCCTTTGGTTATATACATTCATTGGCCTTTATGTTTGAAAAGCATAATGAGTTAAGCTTATCCTCATGAGTATAAAATGTAGGAAATATTTTTCTAAACCCTTTCATTATTCTAGATATTTTCTGAGCTCATTTTGATTTTAGATTACTTTTTTTCGAAGGAATTAACATTGTCAATTGTGTGATGAATTTATCATTACATTACCTTAAGTGCAAGTGGTGAGTGGTTTTCAACCATTTTTGTTGTTCAAATAAAAATTAATCTTTAATTATTTTGAATTTTAGATATTATTAACATGTTTGAGTGTTTGTTTCTCTCTTGTATCTGGCCTAAGATGGGCATTCCATCATTACTATCATTTTCCATGTATTTCAATGGCTCTAAGAGGTACTATTATAGACTATAAATCTAAATGTATAATGTACTCAAAAAGATAAAACATTTAATATGGATACTTAACATTATTAATTTTAACAGTATCAATGATTTTTGTAGTCATCTTGTTGTACTTGTGGATTAAATTTAAAACTAATACTAAAGTAAGGTTATCTCTTTATACTATTTAAAAAAGTTGTAAATTTTTATAAGAATGTAAACTTGTTTAGTTAAATTTTCCTATTTGGATTGAAATCATAGATAATAATCCTACATGTTTGCATTATTGAAAGACTTGTTTAGTTGGAAAGAAATATATTTATCTTAAGTATTGTTATGTGATTGATATGGAACCAATTGTTGGTGTAAAACATACTTCATGCATGTTAGATTCTTGATTTTATTAGGAAACTCTTCATTGATTATTACAAATTCCCTTACATACTATAATTTAATAGTTGTATCATATCCTTATTCTTTGATAAGAAGACCTAATCATTGTTAAGCGGTCTGTGTATAAATTCTAGTGGTAAAATTAATGAGGGCAAGGGTTGATATTCTAAAAGTTGAGTTTTTTTAAACCTCAAAAATATTTTTGCTTGTGTATGCTAGGTGATCAATTATGATTGTGTGTTTTTAGTTAGACTATTTTCTTTTAGTACAAATAGGATATTGAAAGGAAGTTTGTGTTATAGTTTCGTTTTGATATGATGGATGCATCCTTTATTGGAAACTTATTTAAACATGAGATGAGCACTGTTAAAATTATTAGTATGTGAATAATTTTGGATTAAATTTTATTGGTTACCTATCAATGAGGATGAAACATTTTATGGTAAAGTTTTTGTAGTATGATGAATTGTATAGTAAAAAAAAGGATAATTGGTTATCTTGAGATGTTATAATGGAATTTTGGAATAAAATTACCCAACTCAATTCACAAGGGTTTACTTAACATGGTATATTAGTATTTCTCATTATAGGATTCATGCAATGTTTTAATGACTTCACTTGAGTCAGTTTCATTAGAAATTGGAATGACATAGTTTAAAATTATACTTTGTTTAGATTATTAAATGCTGTTTTAGATTAAACTTAAACTTGAAATACTTGTTTTACCATTTTATCAAAAACCCTTTATTATCTTGAACCAATGTCATAATGGACTACCATAGGTAGACTAATTTGTTCTCAAGCCATGAGGTGGTTGATGATTCATTGAAAAGGGTAATGATCCCTAGATGATAATTATGTCATTTAAGGAATTAATAGATGAATTTGAGTCAATAGATATGTTAATTATGTAGTTTGAGCATTGTTTACTATCTCTTTTATGAGTCCAAATCTACATTATTGATATAATCATGTTAAGTAGAAAGTTGAATAATTGGTAATTTAGTCTAAGATTTTTCATGGATAATAGGTTAATATTAAGGTTCTAATTTTCCCATAGGGAAGTATCTAACTGTTGGTCAATAATATAAAATGGATTAACATGAGTACACCATTGGTCATTGTTTTAATATTGTTATGTTTAGACTAAATTAACAATGATTCCTTCTCAATCATGTAGTCTCACCATTAAGGATATATTTTGGTAAAGTTTTATTTAATTTTTGTTAACAAATAAATGATCTAATGATCATGTTGGCATAGATACTTTTAATTTAGGGATTATTGCATCCCTTATGAATAAGTATTGATAAATTCAATTAATCCCTAGAATCTATATCTATTATGTTGACTAATTCTAGTAGATCATCTCAATACCATCATGAGCTCCATCTATTGAATTTATGTGTGTAAAAGTGAAAGTCTTATTGTGATGAAGAAACTGTCGGGACTAAATAATATAACCTTGAAGTTATGGTTGGAACTTATAATATAATTTATTTTGTCTTATAGCTTAATAAAGAATGGAATAATCTAAATCTACCAGAACATGTTAATTTTAATAAATTAAATAATTATTATCATTGGTCATAACACACTATCATGGATTTCCAAATATTTTGTTTAAGAATCTTCACTTGTGAGACACTCCCTTGAAACTAGACTTTAACCTAATTTTATAACTAGTGTAAATGGGCACTCTCACTTTTAGGCATTCAAGGGAATTTTATGATGATCTAATTAAGTTTTAGAGGGATAAATACGTGAATAGGTTAAGTGTTGTGCCTTTCCTTTAATATTATAAATTACAAAGGAATTTAAACTTATATGTTAGTGAGACTAATCATAAATACCATAGGTGGATGAAATAATCCCATACTCAGCTTTCCATCATTTTTGTAATCAATTATTCATGTTTGACAATTGATGTTAGAATAAAAATATCATAATATTAAAAGTAAAAAAAAAAAAAATTGGTTTGAATTTTATGGGTTATGACATATTGAATGCCATTTGAATTTTTGATGCAGGAACATCATCATGTCTAATGTAAAGTTTGGTTTGATAGATCAATGTTTGGTTTGGTAAGTATTCAGTAGACTTAAAAGGTCATTTTAAGATGTTTGAAGTCTTGTCGTACTTCATCACCTTTTTTTATGGGTCATTATGGTGATTTTTATAGTTTCTCACCAAAACTATATTTTGAAAATTTTGAATTTGTAAGTGTTAAGTGAGAGTGTTTTTTCTTCTTTTAAGCCCAGCTAAGGGTATGATCATGTAGTTAAAGGGGAAAAATAGGTCTTAAGAGGTGTCATAAATATATATAAAATATGAATTCATCATAATAATTGTATAAACCCATTCAAATTTAAGTGTTAAATGAGTTATTTAGTTGTATGTTAGAGATGCTTTTGACATGAGTTATTAAGATGGAATGAGATAGATAAAAAGATATAATAGGTAGATACATGAAAAGAGGTGAGCACCATTCAAATATAAGAGTGTGTAAAAATAGTAGAATATAATAAAAAATGTTTAAATAGGAAAAGGTGGATTTTATAGGCTTTTTATTTGTATTGTTGGTGTAATTCTATGACAATATGCAGGGTCTGTATATAAGTCTCAAGATCATATGAATAAAAGAAGATAAATATGAATTTTGATTACTGTATCAAAATTATATATGTGTAAGTGATTGTATTTAATATTTTACAATCTTGTTTCACAATTTTATTTTATTTCTTAAGTTGCATATGCATATAAAAAATATCTTTGATGTCACAGTCAAGAAAAGCCTTCTATAACCAAGAAAAATGTGTTTTCTTCATGATTTTGGATTGTTCAAGTGTTAAATAAGGTTTTAAAATAAGTATAATGGTGGGTTAGATAATATATAGGGTATATATTTAAAAAATATCTCAAAATTAAAATTATCCATTTTTGAGTGCTCTCAGCCTATTTACAGGCAAGCTAGGATTTTGAGTACAAAAATCAATATAACTTGAAATTTACCCCTTAAAAACTCATGAAATTTTGAGGATAGACAAATGGATTGTATATTTATGATGTTCAAGTGTTTCATAGGACTATATAGGAATATATTGACAAAATACAATCAACAAGTCTGAAGGTGGGGGTTTTAGAAGGGTTTAAGAAGACTAAAAAGTGAGTAAATTTGAAATGAATGATTCAAATGATATAAAAAAAATTATGAATATTGAATAAGATTTTTATGACCTATAAAATATTATTTAAAAGTAAATAAATTACTTTATGGAAATATATAGGTAAAACTCATATTGTAGTCTTATTAAGAAGGTCAAAAACCCTATTTTAGTAGTACAAAAACCTCAATATCTCAAAATCTAATCATGAAAATGACCTAAAAATTTGTAGAGAGGTTAGATAAAATGTTTGTGAAGCATTAAAATATTTTTTAGAGTTTATATATATATATATATATATATATATATATATATATATATATATACATACATACATACATACATACATACATTTATATATAAACATATATATGTATATATATGTATATATGTATGTATATATATGTATTTATTATGTATATGTATGTGTGTATATATATATATTATATATATATATATATATGTATATATAATATATGTATATGTATACAATATATATATATATATATAATACACACACACACACACACACACACACACACACATGTGTGTGTGTGTGTGTGTGTGTCTGTGTGTATGTATATGTATGTATGTATATATGTATATTAATGTATGTATGCATGCATGTATGTATGTATGTATATATGTATATGTATATATGTATATATATATATGTATACACACACACACACACACACACACATGTATATGAATACCAATAGATATGGCTCCTATATGCAAAAATTTATATTTTTGCTGAGAACGTAACTGAGCAATTGTCTTATCATCAAAAAATTGTAAATAGTACTTGTTTTGATCAGTGGTTTTGACCTGAAGGACATTTTCAAAAATCTTAATGTTGGTTTTAGCATTAAATGTAAAGGGTAAAGTTTGTCATACACATCATTGGGCTTAATACTAGGCAACGTCCATCCTAGACTGGGATTAGATTCCTCAATTTCAATAGTAGTATCATTAATAGAACATTGAGAAAGTTTAGATAAGGTACAGACTTCAAATGTACCTAAAATATCACCTGAAGATTGATCCAGAGCTTCCATTGTTCTTCTTATCTTTGGTACTTAATCAGATCCACAACATGCCTTCCCACAGCGTCAACGGGACCATGCCACTTCCCTATTGTCAAAGGAACAATTGAATGTGATACCAGACCAATATACTCAAGGATATTTAGAGAACATAGAAGTAATACTTTATGAACTTCAAACTTTTACAGATATTCTTCTTACTAGCTAGACTCAAGACTCCGGCCGATTTTGAATGCCGATACCTCAAGTGAGCTATCATATTTATAGATAACATATTGAGAGATTAACATATATCAAACATTGGAATCTCATGCTGAACTACTTTAAATTGATACATATAATCTCGTAAAATAATAGGTACATATGCAAACAATTTTGAGATTATTGTTCTGGTATTGAATGTCAATCTATGGAAATTAGATTTCCACATATATGTAGGGATGGAATTATAATGAGCAAGAGATATTTCTTCTCCAATATCAATCAACACATCCAGATGATAGGATTTAACCCCATAGATTGACATTCAATACTAGACAACAATCTCATAATTGTCTGCATATGTACCTATTGTTTTAGGACATTTTGTGTATTAGTTTAAAGTAGTTCAGCATGAGATTCCAATGTTTGATATGATGATTGGTTTAGATAACTTGACAAGTTTCTATCCTATCATCATCCAACGTCATGAAATAATATTAGCACATAAATATTCTCTTTATAAGAAAAGCAGGTATGAATGTAGAATTCTACTCAGAGAAAAAGGTAAAAAGGTTATTGATAACTCCTGGATTCATAGAAAGATAAATCTCTGCTAGGATGATATTAATTCAGTTATTTCAAAGATTATTACTAATTGTTGTTCTAAGAATCCACTTGCTTTCTAGCATAGAAAGTGCCATGAATGTTCCATTGAGTTGAAGATGATGATAGATAAGAATGGAAGACAAATTGAGCCCAAGTTCAAAGCTCACCATTCAGGTATGTCTCCTTCTTTAAGAGATGAATGCTTATAGGAAATTACTCAGTTAAAAGAACAAGGATTAATTTGGGATTCTACGAGTCCATGGGGATGTGAAGCCTTTTATGTGAATAAAAGATCTGAATAGGTTAGAGGGAAAAAGAGATTAGTCATAAATTACATTCCCCTGAATAAGTATGTTGTTTTAGTTCAACATCCGATTCCATCCAAAGATGAAATATTGCAAATAATTAGTGGGAGTAAGGTATACAACAAATTTGATCTTAAGTTTGGATTCTAGCAAATTTAGATTGCTGAAAAAGATATATATAAAATAACTTTCATCACTCCATTTGGACAGTATGAATGGAATGTTTTACCATTCGGCTTGAAGACAACTCATAGCATATTTCAACAAATGATGAATAAGATATTTGTTGTATAT